>JAPSGF010000006.1:21108904-21126879 GCA_035772895.1 Perdix hodgsoniae
TTATTATTATTATTATTATTATTATTATTATTATTATTATTATTATTATTTTAATTGAATGCTTTCCAGGAAAAGGTATTGGTGACAAGCACTTAATATTTAGTCCAAATGACATAAATAGGTACTACACTGTACCATTAAGGACACATACTGTGCTAGCCTAAGTAGCAGTTACAGAATCTGAGACATATTTTTTCCTTCTGGATATAGAAGACCTTCATAAAGCAGTGCTGCTACCAAAGTACTGACAAAACGTACATTGCTTACATTGTCTTAAGGGGGAAGGGCCAACTGTTACAGGGATTATGTCTTCTTTAGGAAATGATTTTTCCCCTACCTCTTTTTTAAATGAAAGTAAAGAACTGAGAGGAGCTTATACTTATTCATATAATTATAAAACTTACTGCAGAGGGTAGTATAGAAAAAATTTAAAGCACGGATAAATACTTAGGAACACACGATAAAATACATAAAAATATAAAAAATAAAAAATACATAAATATAAAATAAATATAAAAATACATAAATTAAAAACAGAAATAAGTAAGAAGAAAAGGATTAAGAGTGAACAAGTACAAAGTTTTTAGCTTGCTCATTAGCCTCAAATGTTTTGGGAATATGTAAACAACATTAAGAATTTGTTTTGTTAGATATATGAAGTATTACATAGTAAAGTAAGTAATAAGGATTTACAGTGATGCACAGTAGGCTTGTGACATTTTTTAGTGGTTCCTAATTTGATACAGAGCCTGGCAATAGTAAATATCATTACACTTTGCAAAATTCTTAAAGTAGATTAATGCCTAGTTTTGATAAGAAAATGCTTGAAGCTGCTTGAAGAGTGCAATGCCACAAATGAAAATTTTTCACAAGAAGTAATGACTGTTCCTATCTTAATCACATTGATGGCATGTGGCACTGCCTTGACATTTTGGTTGAAGTATTAATGCTTTAGACAAGATGATTTGCATCAGGAAGAAAATAAAAAAGAAGGGGAAAATATTGATATGTATATGTAAGAAAGTGTCCGAACATCTGCAGTTGAGTTGCTACCTAGCAAAACATAGAATATAACTGCTGGAGAAATTTACAGAAGTTTACTGGAACAAGATCAAGATAAAATCCAAGGATTTCAATTCTTTGCAATAGAACCAAAGAAGACTTTGAACATTAATGTACAATTCATATATCTGCACTATCTCTGCTTATAAAACCAAATAGTGAGAGCTCTGGCAAAGAGTGCTGCTTGCTCAACTGTGCACCATTGCAGAGGCCCTTTTACTAACCATCTGCCTACAGTGCCTTGCTCCAGATTTTGGTTGAGATGTAGAACTACTTTTAAGGGAATGAAGTGTTAATGATGAACACCTTCCCGAGGTTTTGCATTCCTCTTCTGGTAGACACTAGTGGAACTGAAGCTTGAGAATGCATTGTAGAAAAAGACTTTATAAATATTGGCAAGCCACTGAAATTCTCAAAGAGAGACTAAAAATGTCAAGGATTCTGCACTCTGACTTTTAGCTTCACAACTGTTTCTTCTGTGAATTAAGTTTTAAATGCAATCTGGAAGCTGGCCATCTTTTAAAAACTCTGGAAAACTGCCAGTTTTCATAAAGCTTTTTTTATAGTAAAAGACATAATTACATCTTTAACTCTTCTACTTTTACCACCCCCTCAAAGGAGACAAATAAATCAAACAGAGCAGAATTTTTGCACACTGAAAAGTGAGAAAATCTAGAAATTGAATGAAGTCCGATAGGAAGTTAGTTACAAGGAGTGACTAATGGAGATTTACAGAGTGTCTGCCAGGGTATACTGACACACTGCTGTCATAGAATCATAGAATGGCTTGGGTTGGAAGGGACCTCAAGGACCATGAAGCTCCAACCCCTCTGCCGCAGGCAGGGCCACCAGCCTCCTCATTTAATACCAGACCAGGCTGCCCAGGGCCCCATCCAACCTGGCCTTGAACATCCAGGGACGGGGCATCCACAACCTCTCTGGGCAGTGGAATAAGCATTGTTAAAGATTATTTCAAATTGGTTGTTATTTGGGTGATGTTCCAAAAGTCACAGTGTAAGTAGGTAACTCCAGTGCTCATTATTCAGCAGGAAGGGTAACACCGAGTCTAAGGCTTGTTTATCACGTTCTGTTGAAAGAACATTGCTGCTAAGTTCTTGTTTTGGGCTACACTCAGATTAATGCATTTCTTTGTAATGAGATGCAGATTATACTGAGATTTGCTAATCTTTCCATCCCTCATATGATTCACAAGATCAATACTGTTGATTAGGAGTCATTGGGGGAATATGAAATTAAAAAAAAAGTCTGAAATATTTCTGAGTTTGAAATTTTTATTGCATTTGTGCATGATATTTCCTTGTTACTTAAGACACAACATGGCAGATTCTAATTCCAATAAATGCAATGAGGTTAAATGAGTTAGTTTCACGGGAAGAAGCAGTAGCACATTTTAAAAAATTGATGAGAGTACTACTGGAATATACTAATATATATACTGGACTATATGTCTAAAATAAAATAAAGATGAAGAGAGACAAGAAAATGATCAATACATAGCAGCTTGTCATATGTTTCGACAGTCCTAGAAAAATCAGGTTCTTGATTTCTCTAGAAATCACTAGGGCATCAAGCCACAGGCGGTCTTTACCCATTAAATAGTAAATTAGCCCTAAATACCCTATATAGAGAGCAAAACTCCATTACTTGGTTCTACAGAAAGGTACAATTAAATGTGTTTTGTTCTTTTGTAGACCTCTTTCAGTTAATGGGATTCAGATAAATGCAATACCTATATGACAGTACTTTCTTGTAGTCATTATATCCAATTTATCACATAACATAACCCTTCACTTGACTAATTTCTTTTCTCCGCAGTTTATATTGGTCCGTCTTGCCTCAAATTCTGCTCAGGCCGGGGACAGTGTACTAGAAATGGCTGCAAGTAAGAGTTATAATTCAATACTTATGTTCAATTGTTGTCACATAGTTCACTTGAAGATCTGAAAGTTGATTTCCATTTAAGCTCTTACTTTTTGAGATGACTGAGCATAAAATAACATACCTCACAGAACACATTAAAGTCACTTGAGTGCTACAGATCAATCTTTCTAAACAGCAGCATATTTAATATTTTTTTTATAATTTTCTTTTGGGAAAGACTCTAAGTTCCACTTCACCTTAAACTGTGCTACAGAGCTCATTGAAATGTCAGTGATGCATGTTTTATACTGTTTCTTAGAGGCGATTTGGGTCTGTATCATTTCTATATTAAATTTCAGAGAGGAATCTATGTAATATCATATAGGCAAACAAATCTCAAGGACAGAAGGTCAGCACTCCATTTTTTTCAGGAAGTATGGCTTTTTTTAAACTGTTTCAGCTGAGAAGTAAAATCAAGAAATGTTTTCCAAATTATATGTCACTATTTTTAGGTGTTGCAGAGAGTGTGACCCACAGGGCCTTCTGTTATGTTGCACAGCTGCTGGTAATCACATCTGACATACTACAGATAAAATCATTTGACACATGAACAATTGTAAATTATGCCTGGAGTGTTTTTGGTCTAAAAATGAATAGAACAGTTGTATATTGCATATTATATGTTGATTTTGAGTGGTTGGTGTTCAAAACTTCAATTTTTTTAAATGGAAAAATCAGTACTAGCTAAAAGAAAGGTGTTGGCTCACTAAATAAGGTCTAGAGAGGTTTTTGGTCCTCAGAATTGAGAGGGACTTTGTAGGTATGGTATCATCTGTTCTTGAGAGATTTCAGGCATGTACTGGGCCGCTAACCACCTCTAAGAGAAGATGGGTCCAAGAAGAAGGCATTAACTACACCATTGGATCTCCTTCACCCCCAGATGTGACCCTGGCTTTTCAGGGCCTGCATGTGAGACAGCGTCACAGACCTTCCCAATGTTCATCTCAGAGAGCTTTGCCAGCTCCCGCCTCTCTTCCTATCACAACTTCTACTCCATCCGTGGAGCCGAGGTCAGCTTTGGCTGTGGGGTTCTGGCCAGTGGCAAGGCCTTGGTGTTCAACAAGGATGGGAGACGGCAGCTCATCACTGCCTTCCTTGACAGTTCCCAGTCCAGGTGAGAGCAAAAGGGCAGCAGTGTGAGGTATGGAAACAGGGGAATTGTGCTGTGACAGGAACTCCCCCCTTGTGTATTATTAAGATGATCTTTTAGCAGGAAGAAAAGTTTTTTAAGAAAATAGCAGTGCCGTAGTTTAATTCTGAGTTCATAGTTGTACAGCCTATTTTCATTCCCTGCTTTGTAAACAACAGAGCCCAAAATAGACTGGAGGGAAGTTATTGTACAGTGAGGCTGGAAAATATTAAATGTTAATATCAAACTTGAGTGTCAAAGCCAAGTGCTAATTAATTATTTATAAGGATGTGTTTATTTGACAGCTTGTGGCAGCTGATTAGATCCATTCACTATCTCTCCCTCTTCTTCAGTGCCTAATAAATAATTAAATGCTGTACTGATTGGCATTTTTAAAATGTATGTGCCACACTGCATTATTTGATAGTAAAAACAAAATCCACTCACAAAGGCGCATAAATGATATTTATCAAAATTTGTCTAAATTGAGAACAATCATAAATGAGCTAGTTAGGAACAGCAACCAAAAAAGAAAAACACCATGTCAGTGTTACCCTCAAATATATGTGTAATTCTGCTGCAGGTTCCTGCAGTTCACATTACGCCTGGGAAGCAAGTCTGTGCTGAGCACCTGCAAAGCTCCTGACCAGCCTGGGGAAGGAGTTCTGCTGCACTACTCCTATGACAATGGCATTACATGGAAACTCCTGGAACACTACTCGTATCTGAACTACCATGAGCCAAGGTATACAAATGAATGTGATGGAGGGTGTTATCTGCATGCAGTTAATGCTGGTCAAGGTAGTTGCTGCAGTGCTGAGTGAAGACATCTGCCCCATTGTGGGCACGTGGTGCAGGAGTGGAGTGACAATCTTTTATTGCACACTGGAAGTTACTATTTTGCCTAAATATGTGCCACTGTTCTGAGCACTACTAATTTTTGTCTGCTTCTACAAAAATTGAATGAATGGATTTGGCAGCAGCCAAGTCTTAGGTGACGTGGCAGAACAAGCAGTGAGGGATGAGGGGGAAGAAATTTACTTGTGGGAAATAGGGATGTGTCTCATCCCATGGAAGCATCCACTTGTAAAGAAAAATTAACATAAATTATTTGTAGCTTTGAAGCCATAGATACCTTCACTACACCATCCTCTGGGATTAGGAGTTTGCAGGCAGCATAGGACAACTGAGATGAAATCCAGTCATGAGGGTTTCTCTGGGTTAGCAGGGAAGTTGCTCCTTCTCTGCTTAGGAAAGAGTTTATATGACTGAGCCTGCGCTGGGGGTTGGGCACAGGGCCCTGGGAGGAGCTGATGGTGGCTGTTCCTGGGTATTGTGCAAATCATAAAGCCAAACAAAGGGCTCAGCTCATCTAGCAGCACCTGCATATGGCACCAGATTAGAGCGAAATATATGGAAAATAGAGAATATACTCTCTGCTGTTACATCTGTGAGACCATGCAAAAGTTTTCACACAGGACATGCAAAATTAGGAGTTTCTATAAGCATAACTCTATTACAAGCCCAGAACTGCCCATGCTGGCTCTACTTAAACCTGTCCTAATCTGAAAGCAGCCACCCTCAGCAGTAAAGCCAATACATATCAATGAAGAAAGATGCTGTATGAGTGGGCAAACAAAAGGCAGAACCATGAATGGCATCACAGCGCTCTCCCCACCACTCTGCTTCTGCCCAAGGATGGTTTTGTACCATGCGTCAGCTATCTTCATTTTGTTAATAAATCTATTACAAAATATTTTTAAAGAATATTCTAATGGAAAAACAAAATAAAACAATCAACCTTCTAATGTTACATGCATTTCTCAGGATCAATAAGAAATACTCAAAAATCTGAGAAGAATGACCGTATTTGGTAAAACTATAGTATATGTAGGCTTTATTTTTTGAAGTTCTAAGTGTTTCTGAAGGAAAGATCATATGAAACACTCATAAACCTTCAAAATATCTTTTCCCCATCTTTTATTGTAGTCACATATATATTTTATATAACCCTGTTTCTGATTTGTAGATTGAAGATTATAACTGTAAGACCTTTATTTCCCTAAAGGTTTTTAATATATAGAGCTATTAATTTTTTATAACAAAAAGGAAAATACACATTCTAGTGACTGATTTTAATGGTGTTTAAGATATCAGTGTAGTAAATTCTACTACTGTCAGACACTTCTTTTCCTCTTTGCTGTTAAGTATGAAAGAATTTATGTTGTTCTCACAAGGCAGAGAGCTAAGCACAACATATGCAGATTAGAAAGGTTTTGCTATGGGATATATAGAAAAATGGCAGACATACAAGTGTGAAGATAACGCTGGCAATAATTATGATGAAGAACATGAAGAACACTTCACCATTTTGTATTATGTTGTCTAAAAATATCAGCATTTTTGGTAACATAAATGAATTGCTATGAAGTTTGGCAATCAATTTCTGTATCCAGAAATTTAATTAATCTTCAGTCACACAAAAAATAATTACACATTTAATGTTCTGCTGAAAAGGTGCATTTAATCTGCTAACATTTGACAGCTGCATTTTTCTTCTCAGTAGAACAGCGGTGGCTTTTCAATATTAGGTATGCGCATAGCTTGAAAGAATAAGATCAGAGCAAAGGTCTCCCAGCTGGTTTTTAGGAAATCTAATGGTAGCTGGTAATGTTAGTAAGAACACTTTTCTTCTCTGCAGCAGAATAGTCATTAGCAAGGATCCCCCTCCCTCTCCATCTGTCTCCAACAAATCAAAGTCAGACAGGAGAAGCTGTTATAACTGGAGATGCAGTCAGGTTCTGCATACTAACATATGTACCATATATGGTGGTTTGTACCAGTGTTTTTAAATTGCTTCTTTAATCCCCTGGGATGAGAAAATTGTTTTAACATGCATTGTTTTAACATTAAATATTTTAAAGTCCAATAGGTATATCAGTGGTGTATGTCAATTTAGGATTTTCTGTAAATTACTGTCAGTGAGAATTAGTGTCCATGCGAGAGTTTATGAGGGCTTAAGAGTGAAAAGAAAGTTGCAAGCATCAGTGACAGATACAGAAATGTGTCCAAGTTTATAAAAGATCATTAGATCATGACAGTGCCAACTGCCTCCTGGCACATGTTGGATGCAGTGTTCTTGCTAGCCAGGGTGCTAGTTTCCTCAGATTTGCACTACTGGCCAATGAAAGGCAAAACCACCAGCTCCCTTCAGCATCAGTAGCAACTTAGAGTCAATGGTGGCTTTAAAAATTGGCCATGAAGTTGTAGAGTTGCTGCTTATTATGGAATTCTTGACAGAAAAAAAGGTTAGCCTTGTGGATTATTCACATACTGGAGAGAATTAGGATTTAGTCTCTCTCTTAGAATGGTATGAAATAGTTCAAGCTTCTGTTTATTTGAGTGGCAAAATAAATTCATCTGCCACTCACTGAGCTTGTGCCCTTCTGGTTCATTGCCATGGAGGCATGGCAGCATCTTCTCTGTCTGTCCCTTGACACTTCAGCCTATAGACAGCAGGAAGCAGCTCTTAGAAATGCCAGTCAGGACTTCTTAAGCCCTTCCCACTTGATTAACCAAGCCATTTATTTTTTCTTGCTAATTGCTTAACATATTCCTATTTGAAATCAATATGACATTACACAGGAGTACCATACATTTACTCTTTAGAGTTTAGGACGCCATTTTAAGAGTGTGATTTTCCACTAAGAGTGCTGGAGGGACAAGACTTTCATAAGCACAGAACATTGCATTACAACAAGCAGCTTAGGATGCCATAAATCTGGAAAAAGAAACCCTTGGTTTTAAAATATAAAATGATTTTTCCAGCTTACCTGATTAGTCATTTTATTCACATTTCCTCTAAAAGAGAAAGAAAAATATCAGCTACATGATGAGTTTGCCAATACGCCTTTTGCCAGCATGTAATTGTACAGTGATGGAGACAAATGTCCCTCTTGCTGTTGTGTTTTACAGCTCACATGCATTGCATGGGGCAGTCTGGCCCTGGTGATTTATGGAGCTTTCAAGAAAGTGTCATTGCTGTAGCAATTAATGTACGCTCCCTGCTGCTGTGTATGATAATTGCTCTTGGAAATCAGATATTACTCTTAATTTTCTTTGCAGTTTGTCAATTATAGGTTTGTTGACATAGGTGCCATGACAAATTGGGTGGCCTAGCATACCAGGAGAGCCTGTCCCTCACATCCAATAATATCTTTATGCAACCACACAAGGAATGTGTGTGCTATAAAAAACAACACAAGATCACACTGCCAACAAGATGAAACTTTTCTACTTAAAAGAGACAATTTATAGAGATGGGTTCTTCTACGGCAAGAAAAACACAGGCATGACATCAGTGCTGTGCAGAAACAAACACAGATGTAAAGATGCATTTTTCAGATCAGGATAAAATCTACTGTGTCTGAGAGGGTGGAGGCAGAATTTGTAAATCTTGGTTAGATGATCATTCCTTTGTCAGACTAAGCCCCTGACCTGCAGCTGGGTTTCTTCTAGCAAGGAAAATCTGCTTTAAAAATTGAACAGAGCTCTGATGTAGAAGCAAAATTTTCATCATTTTTATAAATTTTCTTCTGTGGCTTTTTCACATGGCTCTCTATCAATGTTGCCTACAAGAGAACTAATGATCCCCCTGTCCCTGTCACCAGTCCCCATACCAGTAGAAAGTAAGGTATTTATGGGCTTCATTTAACCTATGACTTTTAGGGTCACTAATAAATAACCAAAAAAATACATCCCCATGGAATTATTGCCAGTAGCGAGATTTTCAACAATAATTTTGTTTCATTTTTCAGAATAATTTCAGTGGAGCTGCCAGAAGATGCGAGACAGATTGGCATTCAGTTCAGATGGTGGCAACCGTATCACTCTTCTCAGGGTGAAGACGTGTGGGCAATCGACGAAATTGTTATGACCTCTGTGCTTTTCAATAGCATTAGCCTGGACTTCACCAACCTAGTTGAGGTCACACAGTCTCTGGGATTCTACCTGGGAAATGTTCAGCCTTACTGTGGCCATGACTGGACTCTTTGGTGAGAGCTAATTCTGTTCTAATTTTGTTTTCTTTATCTATTTGTCCTACTAAGAACTAAATGATTGTTACATGTGAGTCATCTTGGTAGCTATTCAGAGTAATTGAGTTTCACCATCACATTATGGACAAAACAACAGTCACTGATCTAATTGCAATTAGAAGTAAGTTTTTACACAGTATTGCACAGAGATTTAGGTTTGATGGGAACAGTGAATGTAGGATTCTATCCCCATAAAATATTAAAGAATCTCCAAATAGAAACAATTTGTAAAATTTCTATAATCATCACTTAAAATCCATTTGGATTAATGTAAGTATCGAGACTGCAGAGTACAGATGCTGAATATTTTTTATGTGTGTTCATATCTGCTTTTATGGCCATTATATTACACTTTAAAAACAGAAAGGAAAGGTGGCATAAGGTTGGTAGAGTGGTGCTAGCCATTAGCAGTCATTTTGCCTGTTATATCCATTGTCACTTATACTGTGGTCAGCTTTATCACATATTACTACAAGAAAAATATCAAGGCCCTGGAGTGTGTTCAAAGAAGGGCAACATTGCTGGTGAGGGGGCTGAAGCACAGGTCTGATGGGAAGTGGCTGAGGGAACTGGGATTGCTCATTATGGAAAAGAGGAGGCTCAAGAGACCTTATTGTCCACTACAACTACCTGAAAGGAGGTTGCGGTGAGGTGGAGTCAGCCTCTTCTCCCCATTAACAGGGAGTTAGGACAGTAGGACAAGAGGGAATGGTTTTAAGTTGTGCCAGAGGAGGTTCAGGTTGGATATTAGGAAAAAATTCTCAGAAAGAGTGGTGAGGCACTGGCACAGGCTGCCCAGGGAGGTGGTGGAGTCAGCCCTGGAGGAGTTCAAGAAACATGGAGATGTGGTACTAAGGAACATGGTTTAGTGGGCAACATTGGTGGTAAGTGGATGGTTGGACACGATAATCTTACAGGTCTTTTTCAACCTTAATGATTCTATGATTCTGCATATTGCAATGATATCCAAAAATGTGCTGTTTATTTAGAAATAAAAAAGCATCATTTGCCCCAAAGCAATTAGTATGTTTCTTTAACAGTGAGAAAAGAGAAAAAGCTGAAAAAAAAATAGAAAAGAAAATTATGTACGAGCTGTTTAAAAATAAGATTTTTACTAAATCATGAACTTGTTTCAAAAAAAAAAAAATCTGGAGTACATAAGTGTACTCCATTAGGAGTGTACTAACATTAGGAATTAATACTAGGTAAAGTCAGTTTAACTTATGTTATGTTATGTTATGTTGTTATGTTATGTTATGTTATGTATGTTATGTTATGTTATGTTATGTTATGTTATGTTATGTTATGTTATGTTATGTTATGTTATGTTATGTTATGTTATGTTATGTATGTTATGTTATGTTATGTTTTAATTAGGAGTTTTTTGCTAGTCTGAACAACATCTAAACCCAGTACAGTTTTAATTGGCACAGGTATATTTATTTGGAAAAACGTCAGTCACAGTAATTACAGAAATCCTCTAACAAATATAAATAATATAAATAATTTTAGCATCCCCATGGACACTGAGAGAAACACCGTTGGAATTTTATTAACAAGTACCTCTGAGTAATCTTATTTGACTTTCTGATCATCTGTCAAACTAAAAGGAGTTGGTTTAGCAGTATAACAACACAGAACCCATTCTGGCAGTGATAATGAGGCAGTAGAAGCACCATTAAGAAGCACAGGACAGCTAGAAGAAACCACAGGACAAGGAAGGTACTCCGCTTATTAAAATGAAACAACATGTTAGGGCTCAAACTGTTTACATCTTCCTCATCAAAGAGTTAAAATGGAAGCATTTTAATGACATAGTTTTCCTTTTGTTTTTCTAAGACTGGTTTATTATTGGGTGGCAGGTTATTTAAGACAGCAGAACTTCCTGTTTTCCTCCTCTGGCTCTCAATCAGACTTAGAAAAATAAACACTAAGCTAAATTCTCTATGCCATGTATTGGCTAGGATTTGCAGTGCTCAGTCATAAGTGGTAATGTTGAACTTTCCATGCATCAAATAAAGAACTGATGCCTATGTAATATTCCTTTACTACGTATGTATAAGTATTTCTCATTATCACTGGAAGACATGAACTCTATCCTTCACTGACCTTGTTTCTCTCAAGGGAAATATCTGAACTTATACAAAGTCTCTACAAATGGATGCTAGTTAAATTAATTATTGTTGGCTTTTCCCAGCTGTGAGTCCGTTTGGTTCTCATTTTCTAACTCATGACTTTAGAAGAGTCTGCAGTAGCACTGACACCATCCTCTTGAGAAAAGTCTGACAGCAGCTTTTTCATTAGTAGAACTATGGTAAATACACTATAAATCATTTTACAGGGTGTCATCCCAAGGCCTATTTTTGCTGGATTGCCTTTAATTTTCTGTTAGGTCTTCATTTCTGCCTCAGAATGTGTAAATCTGAAGTATTTATGCTTAAAATTGGGGAAAAGTTTTGAAGAGGAAAGTTGTTCTTTCCAGTATCTGGTTTTCTTCAGAAAGAGGGATTTGTTGATAAGTATGTGTACTGAGCAACAGTGATTTTTAATTGTTCTATAATGATTGATTTATAACTGGAACAGTCACTTGATTTGATTCTTATTGTCAACATTTGGTTTGACTTTGATTCTAAGTGCAAGTGGACTGTGTGTTCTGAAAGCCTGAAGAACACACTTAAAATGAAGTAACTAATGGTGTACAGTAATCCATCACCTCTCCAAAATGCTCATACACAGGCTGTGTTTTGACCCAAATGAAAGCGTATCCTATAAATAAAACAGTCTTCAGTCAGACTATGGCATTATGATTGAACTTCATGTAACAGATGAGAGTGTCCTATTACTCCTGAGCTGACAGGGAAAAAGACTGTAAATATAGTTCATAGTAAACTACCATCCTGGAGCAAGACAACAGTCTCTGCAGCTTGATAGCTTGTCTTTTAGTTTATTTACTATTCTGTAACATGCAGGAGTTTTCTTTCAGGTAATTAACTCAATTAAAATGCATTAATACATTTAGGAATAATCTAATGAAATAGGTATGATGTGATATAAAAAGACAAAAACTTCTGCCTTTGATGCGAGCAGAGCTGGGGCCAGCATGAGCGTTTGGCTGGCACATCAATGTCCTCTGTTAGTGCAGCTTTACAAAATCAACTGCATCCATGTGGCTTTTCAATATTCCTGAAAGTACCGGCCTTGAAGATGTGGTAACTCTGGGAATCCCAGAGCAGTTTGGAGAAGTGCAGACTGGCTGACATTCGCTGTGATATCATTCCCAGAAGTACCAATTAGTTGGCAGTGCTTGGAGGGAGAGCGATTGTTCTGAGGGTACCTATGGGTATTGTGTTCCTGCTCCTCCACAGGTCTAATTATATACAGGCTAGAAAACAATTCACAACTACATATTTATACAAAAATGTGGCCTCTGCATTCTCAATTCCTGAAGGTGTTCTTTTTTATTTATTTTGGGGTTTTTTTGTTTGTTTGTTTTGGCTAATTATTGCTATGCCAGGGACATTATTCTGTCTTGTACAAAATCCAGAAATGTACTCCAGCTGTATGACTCCTACATTTGGTATGCCAGCAGAAAAGCCTAGTCCAACCACATACACAGAAAAGCTGGAGAGCAAAGAAGTGGCAAGTAAGGTGGAGGACCCACCTTTAATGCTATCTTTGTTCAGCTGGAGGCAATTTGTGAATGATAAGGGCCTTTGTGGACACATATTGTAATTTCCTCCCCTGGAAAGAGCTCCATGTGGAGTATCAGAGATTGTCTTCTCCTCATTAGCATTCTTTTTAACATTTATTTAATATTTCTTTTCAAGAGCTGTTTTAACTTTAAAGTAATGCTCACTAAATGTGTACAATATCCAGTGGCTAAATTATTGCATTAAAATGAATGCTGAACTTAGAAGGCACTAATCATAATTGGAATTGCCACTAGAAAAAGAAAGATACATTTTTTTGTTGAATTTTTTTTTTTTTTTGCATAATTTTATGGCAGTGTTATTGAATGTTATTGAATTGAGGGAATTTTTTGTGGTGGCAAAGACAGTCAAAAAGCTTTAATTCTTTTTACCTAAATTGAGTCGTACTTCACTTAAATCACTTTGGGAAAGACAGCTTCTAAACAGACTTCTTATCAAACTGTTTTGTTTCAAGTTTTTCATTCTGTTCAGTTGAGCTTTAGGTAATTTATGCATTACCTAATCACAGCTGTGTTGTTTGCAGAACTGCAATGTTAAATGATCACCCAACTCACTGTCATATGTAACTTTCAGCTAACTATACTGCACGCAGCTGACTGATACCTGAAGAGCATGGTTGTTGTACTGGCTTTTGTAGAACTTTGATTTCCCACATCACCCATGAAGTTCCAAACTGCATTGCAGAAATTAATAGCTTTAACTATTTCACTATTTTTTCACTCTCTCTAAATAGGGAGCTATAGAAAAAAGAGTTGGTTGGTGAATTTAGTTCAAAATAGTGCTATGTAACTGGTTTCTAATCCTGTCTTTACACTGATACCTTCAAGACCTTAAGTCTTACAGAGGTGAAAGCTAGTAAGTTTTACTGTGCAGTATTGATAGTTCAGGAGTTTCTCTTTTCAGATGATAAACTGTAGTTCACGCAACCATAAGGATGTTCCTTAACTAGGTTACTGTCTTCATCTTCTCCATACTATTTGTATCTCTTTATCGTTGCATAATGTTTTGCAGGGATTGTCTTTAAAAGATGTGATCTCTATCCCAAACTGTTTACATTTAAGAAAGGGCTTGGAAAATACTGAAGCTGAAGAGGCTACAGTACTCAGAATCACAGAATCACAGAATTATCAAGGTTGGAAAAGACCTAGAAGATCATCTAGTCCAACCATTACCAATACTTCCCAGCTAAACCATATTCCTCAACACAACATCCAAACGTTTCTTGAACACTCCCATACTCCTGAAGATACTACTTGAACATCTGTGAGGGAGGGAGGCTATTCTCATTCCTTCTTAACATTCTGTCTTGCAGGATAGTGTGCAGGATTTAAAGTTTATGCCACTGTTACTTCCTCTTTGTACATCTCTTGCATTTGATTTCTTTTTTTCCTTTTCAATGATACATTTAAAACAAGTAAAAAAAGCAACCATGCATTTAATTTGAAATTACCTTATGATTTTAAATGATACATTGTGTTACCTCGAATGTGATAACTGGGTACCTTGTATCATAGATGAGGCCTGGTGTATTTCAAGCATTATTAATAATTATCCCCAGTCCACTGGATAATGTGTTACAACTCTTATATCCCACAGACAAGAAGCTGAAAATAAACAAAATTAAATCAGAAGCAGTCAAAAGCCAGTGACGGCATTGCAAATTGAACCAGTTGAGAAATCAACAAAATGAAAAGTCTAGTTAATAAGAATATTTTAAACTAAATTCAGTGTATCTCTACTGTCCAGTATTTGAATGAAATTTCAGTTGTTAGTGTGACATGACTTCAGACAATGCATGCTCCTGGGGAATGAGCTTTGGTTTTGTTGTGAGTTTTTTTTTCTGTATGCTATCCTTTGGTTGATTTTAACTTGATCCTTCACGCAAAGGGTGTAGAGTAAGAACTAACAGAATAATTCAGTGTTTCACACTCTGGGATACATCAAGGCCTTCCTGGTAATTTACAAAAGTACCACCAGAAAGATCCTTCTGCGCATTGTCATATCCCATGTGCTAATCAACAGAACAAAGAAAGTAATAACACTATTTAATATGTAACCATTCATAATATTCCTTCCTGACTTACTTTGGAGATGGATCCTTATTCTTTCCTTACATCTCTCAGTTTTACAGGAGATTCGAAGTTAACTTCCAGCATGCGCTATGTGGAGACTCAGTCTATGCAGATTGGAGCTTCTTATATGATACAGTTCAACCTGGTAATGGGCTGTGGCCAGAAATTTACTCCTTATATGGACAACCAGGTGAAACTGGAGTACTCCACCAATCATGGCCTCACGTGGCATCTTGTTCAGGAGGTGAGACTGGGAGCAAGGACCTTTGTCTTCCATGAACACTGCTTATTATTATATTATTCATCTGAAATATACTTGTGGCATAGGACAAAAGAAGATGTTTCCCTCATTCCCTTTTCTATAAAAAAAACCTTCAGTCAGAGTCAGTAAAAATAACTAATAGAAGTGCTAAAACTATTATTCATGATATTTGGAAGAAAGTACCTGAAAGTCTGAAACATAAAATTGTGACAGAAGTGGGCCAGGTCTGAAAAAAGAATTGGTATGCTAGACAGAGCCACAGATCCTTCTGAGCTATTGCTTTGTTTTTCAAAGTAAAATGCATTTACTGTTTCCTGGAATTTATTTGGACAGAAATTATTTCTGCCCCTGTGCTCAGATGTTTCATAAATGGAAAGCACATTCCTTCTGGGGATTGTAATGTAGAGCCTTTCATCTCCCACCCTGGTTCAAACACAGTCCAGGGCAGTAATGACCAATGGTTTTCCCCCTTCTCAGGTGAAGTGCAAATAGCAGTGTTCAACACTGTTTCCCTGTGTGGCATAGCTCTGTCTCAGCACAAACATGAACAGCACATTTGTCTGTAATTTGTGCTTTTGTCTTCCATCTTAGATGGGAAGCTGGAGTTTCTCTGACTTCAGTATGAACTAGCAAACATCTTTCACCTACCTCTGATCAGGTTCAGAGGGTGTCAGGGAACTGGTCTTGATGGCTTTTCAGTGCCTGTTCAGTGCCTGAACATACATGTTCACAAAGGCATTTGAATGTACAGTCCAACATCTTTTATGACTAATGAAACCATTTCCTGCTTCGTATTGTTTTGCCATATTTACTTCGGAGTGCAAAATAGAGAAATGTCAATAACTGAAATTTTGAGCTTTACAGATCAAAGTGATGCTTTCTTTCCTTATACAGAATTAAGAGGAAAGCTATAAATACTGTATTTCAAATGATTTTCATGTTTTTTTTAAATCTAGCAGGCATCACCATGGTATCCAGGAATAGTTCATAGTGGTAGATGTTTGGGACTTTACTTTGTCATCAATGAAAGATCAGTTGCTTTGAGATTTTAGTGCTCCTATCCTGTCTCAGTGGAACTGAATTCAGAAAGAAGGCCTTCCAGCCAAATTATTTTCCTAATACCATCCAGTTTGCTGTGATTAAACAGTAATAAAGAAGGCTATTTGTAGTATGCTTCAAGGATGTAATATGGCCAATACACAAAACACTAACTGAGATGTTTGAAAGCCTTGTTTGCTTTACACACACTCATCAGATCCTATTTTCTAAGATCTTTCATAGGAGGTGACTCAACAAAATATGTTTGAAAATTGCTGGAAAGGAAACTAATCCTTTAGAAAATCTACAATAAACAAAACAATAAAAAACAGAATAAGATATCAGATCTTATTTTAACATTCTAAGATATTTGAGCAATAGATTTTTTTTGTGAAATAAAAATATATTCTGCGCTTTCTTATATTTCACTATATAAATATTCCCAATTGTTTTAACTACCATATGATATCATTGCTTTGTTATTATTTTCATACAAAGTACAATACACAGAAAAGTGAAAGTCCCTTGTGTCCGACAGAGCTCATGGGTATGAGTCCAGCAGAGAAGATTGTGGGAGAGCTGATCTGGAAGCAGCTATACTGAGACAGTAGTGGTAGAATGGATTCCCCAAATGGGTAGCCAAAAAAGTTACACACAAGCTTAAATGCTTTACTAATACTTCATCAAAGCCAAACTACAAAAATCTGGGGTGCTACTCTGGTAATATATGAAAAAATAAATGGAATATTGAAGAAAAATGGAGTAACAAGGGAAGAACAGTTCTAGAAAGTGGTATAATGGACTGTGTTCATATTTGTTACAAGAAAAAAAAATGTGACAATGATTAGATTTTTTGAAAAGAAGAAAGAGGATTTTGAGAACAGACCTCTCTGGGAGTCCTGAATTAACGATTCAAGATCATAGAGGCAGAAAGAGCAAAATTGCATCACTTGCTATTGGTTTACAAAATGAATACACCTGCAGAGCATGGTAAGGGCATTTAGATGCAGTTTTAGTGGACTTCAGCTGGGTGCCTAAAACTGATGCTCTTGAGTAACTCTATTGGTCCCTAATACTCCCACCGCAGAGAGAAAGAGTCTAACACCAGTCTAATATGACTGGTGTAGTGGTAGGGAGGTCAGTTGTGTAGACTCATTTCATTGTACATTTGTAGACCTTATCCATTGTTGATGCTAAGTGCTAGGGTGAGAATAATATAAAAATGAACTAGACACCCTCATGGAGAAAAATAGAATATTACTAGACAGTAAAATGAAGCATAGCTCTCTAAATGGGTCATATGGGTTCATCCTATCCTAAATTGTTCATTGCTAGTTTTTTGAGTAATTTCTCTGGAGCATCCCAGGGTTTTTCTACTTGTGGGTTTTTCCCTCTGACATCTGGACCCAGATAAACTTCCAGTTCAGTGAATGTTTAAACATTACTTTTGTTCCTAACTCTGCCTCAACATTATCCTGGTTTTGAAATGTGTTATTTCAAGGAATGTCTTCCAAGTATGCCGAGCTGCCAGGAGTTTACTTCAGCAAGTATTTACCACTCCAGCGAATTTACTCAGTGGAGGAGAATCACTGTCCTTTTACCACAGAAGACTTGGTAAGTCTTTTTTCTTTTCTTTTCTTTTCTTTTCTTTTCTTTTCTTTTCTT
>JAPSGF010000006.1:21126979-21205531 GCA_035772895.1 Perdix hodgsoniae
TTCCTTCCTTCCTTCCTTCCTTCCTTCCTTCCTTCCTTCCTTCCTTTTTACTGGAGGGGAGGATACAGATAGTTCATCTGCTTTGTCTGCTTTTACACTGCTACAAAGATCAAGTCCCATGTAGATCATTCTCAAGACAATGGGTGCTATAGGGGCTAACTCAAGTCACTGGTATTTAACATAAAATGCCTTCCTCATGTCATTGGAATTAAGTGCTGCTGAAGTCACTAGAAACTATTGTTAAGGATTGTTTTTAACGTATACTGTGACTTCTAATAAAATTCAGATCCTTTCAAAAATAGTGGCTTCTCTTTAAATGGGTCACTGGAGGAAGTGTTTATTTATATTGTTAATCTTTATTCTTAACATTCCTTATTGTTTACATCTCCAGACCAAAACCTTGCATAAACAATAACTAATTATTCATTTCTGGGAATTTTTTACCTTTTGTTTCTTTTTATAGCATATTTCAAAAACAGCTTTTTTAAAAAAGGATCCTGTTCACCTTACTGCAATAAAACCTTTTTTTGCCCACCCTAACATTTTAGTTTAACTAAGTTATCTCTTCTGTTATTTATTTAAAAACTTTATTATAATTACAACTAGAAGGTTTTTGTAAATCTTGCTAATCTTCACTCACTTCCTGCATTATTATTATTGTTCCAATGAGCTACTCCTTGCTTCTGTTCCACCCAACAGCAACTACAATGAGAACTTGCACAGATTAAGTTGTCTTTGTGTTTTCCTTCTGTTGCCATTTTTTTCTGCACTCTCCACAGCCTCAGCATAACAAGCAATGTTACCTGCCTCCAAAACACTTACCATTCTTTCAGTATAGCCAATGTGCAGAATTTCATAATTACAGACAAACCATCGGGGACAAAAATTGAATCTTTAAAGCATGTCAAGTCAGATAATACCAAATAGCATGCATTAGCCTATAATTATTATGTACTAAATCTTACATGCTGATCTGTACCATCAACTATAAAATCTGTGGATCATGGAGGCACTTAGAAGTTTTTGAAAGTGTCTAGATTTTTTTCAGGATCTATTCCAAAGTAGGCTGTTATTTTAAAACTAATTTACGTACTCAAGGTTATTATTATACATTTTATAATTGATGCTAATACCAGTGTTGTGGAGCTTTTATTCTTTAAGATTTAGTAATTTTCCTCAGCAAATGAGTTGACAGAAGCAAATAATTCCATTTTAATTTAGGAGACTGGGGAAAAATTATGGTGAAATAATAACCAGGTTACCATTTTATACTGTGCACAAATCATAAATATTTCATACTTTGTCTTGTATCTGAAAGGATTCCCATCTGTTATCAGAGTTTTGTTTGTAATTGAAGTACAAATTACCACTGAACATTACTTTGGATTTCATAAAACACATTTTCAGTATGACTGTGCTGTGCTACTGAGTAGTCAGGGTGAGGAGGAAGAATGGCTGCATAACCCCCACCAGAAATAATCTGATTCACAAAGCTGATCTCAGCCCCTCCGCCTCTCACTGTCAGTGTCATCAAGGTTTGGTTAGTCCTTGGGTTCTGCCTGGAAGTGGAATTTTTTGCATTTTTGAATCTACTGTATACCACATATACAGTAAAAAACACCGGGCAAGTCTCTTCCTAAGGTTTGCTGGTGAACATATGACAATCAGATTCCTTCTGGCACATGGCTTCAGAACTGCCTCATACCACCTTCTGTTCCCTTCCTGCTCACGGCAACAAGCACCAACTTGCAAAACATAGGTGATGGCCAGAAGAAGCAGTGCAGGGGTGCTGCCAAGCATGGACCTGGACTTGAGGTCTTAATAGTCCCAGTGTGACTGGTGGCCTCAGTATGCCCTCACACTCTTATACAGCCCCAGTACAATTTCCTGAGGTCTCATTGTTGCATGCACGTCTCTTTACTGAGAGTGTGCACCTTTGGTGCATTGGAAGCACAGCTTTGTTGCTGTGCACTGGAAATTTGCTTGTAACAGTAACTAGTTCTGTTGTAAAACTTTCTGGGTGTGCTGGTATTTTTGTGTATTGGTAGATGTTTAGCATCTGGCACACATGAGTTTACATGGTCTTCGTATTATCCAAAATTTGGGGCAGTAGGAAATCTGCTGCAACTGTGAGAGTTTTGTTGGAGAAATGAAATGTATGCACCTGCTCACTGAAATTGTATTGTACTTGAACTGAATATTTCTAACACTGATGAAAATTAATTTCAGTTTTATGGAAGACATTTACATATGAACAGGCTTTAATGAGATACAAGCAGCTGTCAGTTGCTGACTTCATAAACAAATCAACAACTAATGACTGAATGAGAGTTTCAGGATAATTGGGTAAATGTAATTATGGTAACTCAGAAGGTAGCAAATGTAATTGTATCAGCCACAAATTTGTGTTAAGTCTTTCAGTTTTTTAATATCAGCAGAGAAGACAATGATTTTATTTAAATCACATATCTGAAAAAAAAAATGATAATAGAAAAAGCTTCATTTCACTTGCCATCTGGGACTCAACACCATTTCCTTTTGCTCATGTAAAATCACAGGCAACAGCAATGACTTCCATTTGACATCAGTCCAATTTAGATATGGTGTCATCAGAAGACCAAAGAAGCTTCTCTTCAAAGAAGCTTCTTCTTCAGTAGCATTTTAACCTTGTAGAAAAAGCTGGGAGGAAATAGAAAATCACAGATTCATTTGAGTTGGAAGAGTCCCGTAAAGATCATCTACTGCAACTCCTGTTGAAGTATTGGAGAGGTTTATTTTCCTTGCAATTAAATTATTCTATAACTCATTTATACATGCTTCCCATTTGAGTAGATGTCCATCCAAACGGTGGCAGTCCAGAAAACTGAGAATGCAGCTGACATTCAGCTTATTTTTTTTCCTTAATTAACATGGTGTTTTTAAATGGTTTATTACCATTTTTAACAGCATAATCCTCTTAAGCTGTTGTTCCTTTGCAATGCAGAGCTGTGCTGGAAAGCTCACAAGCAGCAAGGACTTGCTTTCCAGCAGCATTGCTTTTGCAATGGAGACCTCAGCCCACAGGCCTCTCCTTTAGCCAGACCTCCACCACCACTCTGTGTTCTGGGGGGTAGGGATGTGTGGTGGAAGCTCTTTCTGGGGGAGACCTCTCTTTGCTTGGTGCCCTAATTACCTCCATGCAACTCTATATACCCCTGTGTAGGTACTTCTGGGCCTGCAGGGCTGCAAACCTCTGCCCACACATCACCCCTAACAAAAAACAAGGAAGCCACAGCTACCATTCCTGTCACAGGCAACATGATGCTATTATTTTCTGCTGGGAGGTCTTTTTTTTTCCTTTGTGTGCATAAAAGCCTTTGTTTGCTTTCAGCATTGCTCTTTTCCTCAGTGCACACCAGCGTTAATACTCACTACCAACAGCTCTCCAGAGCAGTCTGTGCAGAGCTCCCTAAGGCGCTGTTGATGCACTGTGGTGAACATGAGCAACACCACTAAAGCAACGTGCTGGCTTCAGAGTACTCAGAAAATGACTGTGGTCAGTATTTACTGTACGTTGTGTCTTTTGCATGCTTAGGAAGTCCATAGTGGGCAGATCGCTGAAATTGTGCACTTCTAATGAATAACTCATAGATCTTGTAATGTAACCCATCAATGCATTGTATCCTGAGGGAATATTTAATCTGTAGATCTGCCCCCAGATTAGCTCTATAATGCTGTAAAAATACTTACAGTACTTACAATATCAAATAGGTACTGAAAAAAGAAAACAAAGGTCATTGCAATTGAACATCAAGCCCTTGGGCAGCCTTGTTTTTTGTTTTTTAAAGAAGTCCATGTATTTGAATTCTAAGAAATTATCCAAGCATTGATTAATTTGATCTTTGTATGCTTCTAGTGTGTAACTGGCTGGGTAACTGCTGTGCCATACTGTCCATTTTAGCTACCCAAGCCTCCCATATTCATTCTTCCAAGAATATGAGCAGGTGACTCAGCTACCTTTATTATGTTCATCTTAACTTCTTAAGTTCCAGTCTCATACTCCATATGATTTCCAGAGCGTGAGGAAGGGTTTTTTTTCTTAGAATAAGAATTTACAATAGTTAGTTAGAAAAGTTAGAATAAGAGCATTATATCTCATGCCATCGTATCATAGCCGCATGGCTCAGAAACTTGCTTGGAAAGAATTTCCTACTTCTTGTAGAAATTTCCTGCTGCTCCTCCTTCTCTTGACCTGTCAGCCTTTGGCCAGACAAAGCCCCAGGTAGTGTCTGAATTTTTTTTTGCTGCTGTCAGCTTTGCTTTCCCAATCTATCGCCTCTATAGCACTATAACAAGCCTTCACTTCCCACATTACCTCAACATCCCTTTCTCTCCCCCGATCTACCATGCAACCAGCACATCTCCTTGTACTCCATCACAATGATTTCCCATTTTTGTTTCACTTCATATGCCATATCTTTTCTCACTCTCTCAGCCACTTCTGTATGAGTGTGGACAAGATTGTACCCATCCCACCAGCTGGTTGGCGTCACATTGTACCAGTTGGCAAGAGCTTGAGAAGGCTTGGTGGTGACAGTCTTTTTCAAAAACTGATGACTGTAATGTCACCATAATGTCACTAGCATAATCTAGTTTAGTTTCGTTGTCTGTATCCGATAAAAAACTGTCAACTTTTTGAATGGAAATAGCCACTATTCAAAGAAGAGAAATGCTTAGTTTCAAGAAGTTTATTTTCAAAGATTATTTTTTCAATAAATATCATATGAAACCTTTTTACATGCATTATACCCAATTAACCATGCAAAATTATAAACGTGAAGGTCACACTCTTGATCCAACTTTTTTGTTTTGCAACCTTACACCCTCACAGGATGGCACTTAATAAAAATCTGGTGATATTCATTGATGGAGTTATCTTAAATTAATGTGGCCATTAAGCATAAGGTTTCTGCAGCATCTCTGTAGTCTTCCACAGAAATGTCATTATTAACAGACAAGTCTTTTATGTAACCCTGTGCAGTAAGCACCATCATATAGAAAGTTTACTTCTAAGACTCTGTCTTTGGTTGTGTTTGTTTTTACAGGCTGAGGAAATATCAATTTGACTTTTTATAATTGCATTTTTTGCCTGCAATACTGTAAAGAATCCACATTAAAGCATTGTTATTGCTTTTAAGGTCCAGTGCCACACGTTTCCGCTGGAGTCAGTGTTACTACACAGCACCAGATGAATGGGCCTTAGACAACATCTACATCGGGCAGCAGTGTCCCAACATGTGCAGTGGACATGGCTGGTGTGACCATGGCGTTTGCAGGTAGAGAGCATTTGCCTATTTGAGAGGTTACTGCTATCTTGGTACTTAAGTGTTCTGTTGTTCTGTTATTTTGTAGTTTTTTGTTTGTTTTTTTGATGTTTTTTTTCTTTTTGGATTATAAAAACAAAACACACACACTATGAGGGCTAAGCCATTAAAGCATCATTAAAAGCTGGTTGTTCCACACCCAAGAGCCCATACCCTTGGGAGATGCAGGCAGTGAAGGGATTCTCAGTGGCATGGGGATGCCCTGCTTCAGGTGTCCTGGTGACCGTCTGCTGAGGGGGCACTAGCACAGTGCTGGAGCTGTTTCACTGGGGCAGAAAGACATAAAGAACCATCTCAGAGCTGCTTTGCAGACTCTCAGAGTTATTGCAATACCGAAGGTGGAGTGCTGCCTGCGAGCTGTAAACTTTCTGAACACTGCATTATTTTTTGAAGTAAAATATAGCTTATTTCCAGTTATCCAGGTATCCCAGCATGTTTCTATCATCCAAAATTCCAATTTTTGAATGATTTTTTTACATGTAATTTTAAAAGGTCTTAACTAATTGTGAGTATGAGATAAGATCTTTAAAAGCTTGCTATGCTTATGCTTTCTTCCAGGTGTGACTCAGGGTTTCAGGGTACAGAGTGTCAGCCTGAAAATCCCCTTCCTTCAACTGTCATGTCTGATTTTGAAAACCCAGATGTCCTGAAGACAGAGTGGCAAGAAGTTATTGGAGGAGAGATTGTAAAGCCTGAAGAAGGCTGTGGGGTTATCTCATCTGGCTCCTCACTATACTTCAACAAGGTATCAGTGGGGGACAGGAGACTGAGAAAGGCATGTGGTAGTGTCAGTTTTAATGGAACAGGATGGGGTTATAAGGAAAAGGAAGGTAGCAGAAAGCTCTGATGCACAGCAAAGTGCAGGATGAGAAGTGCATTAAATAGCACAGCTGTGCTCTGCAGGTAAAAAACAAAGCAATGGAGAGTGACATTGAATATCCAAGAAATACCAAATGTAATGGAAAGAAGCAAGTTGTCAGCATGCCATATATATCCATAAGTGTACAAATTAATACTATTATTAATATTATGCATGTTCTGTTTTAAGACACAGTTCTTTCTCAGCAAATTCAGCTTTCATTTTTTCTGGATGTCATGTTCTGGATGAGGCATCAAGAATGGTTAGCTTTCAGGAATCACTTTGAGAACAAAGAACCAAAAATAGTGAAAAAGCAACCCTTCCAGCATTTAGAAAGTGCCTGGCTAGCCTGCAGGAGAACTCTCTTGAATGACTTGGATGTGTTACAGAAAAAAATAATACAACAAGAAAAAGATTTCTGCAAATTCTGTGAATTCTGCAAATTCATAGCAATTGTAACATGAAAAGAGATCTTTATGATCAGATGTAAGATTATGGGTTATAATCACAGATTTGTTTTCCATTATTGCTCCTCAGGTCTGACTCTGTTGGGATGGATTTTTGTTGTTGTTCTTAATTGAAAGGAAGAGTATAAGTACAGCTTCTCTTTTAAGTTTGATCAAACTGCCGCTGCTGTCATGAGAACTGGATTAGTCCCAGTAGAATAACCCAGTGTGCAAAGCTGTGTAATCATGTCTTGTTAACCTCATTACAAATATCTAACTCATCAAGTATTTTTCAGCACTCCTACATAGTCTCACATCCACCTCCCTTGAAAATGCAGCTCTGTGCTGAGAATTTCATAATAAACCAATCAGTCTAACTAGCTAATTGTGATAATTGGATTTTTTAATATAATTGTCTTATCTATTAAATGTTTCTCCTTCTGGCTTAGTTCCTTATGCCAGGTTTCTCAAAGAAGTTTGCTAAATTATAATTAACCTGCTATGATCTTTCTTCTGATTTCTGCTGAGGAGTGAAAATCTCATTTAGAAATTCTTGGCTTCTTTCTATTGATCTCTAAGGACTAGGTTATCATTCATTTCTTGAGGAGTAGCACTCTGTGTGCCATCAGCTGAAGGTGGCTTATTTAATTTCTGTTTAGGTCCTTTTCAGGGTGTCTAGTGGTCATGGTGATAAACATTACAAAAATTATTTTCATAGCTGCCCAACAGTTCTACATTGTTTTGGGAGCTCATAATCACAGGTTCTGTTTCTTTACAATTCCTCAGCTAGCCACTTTTTATTTCAGTGTCTAATGTTTGCTGCCATAATCAATCACTGCTATCAGAGTTAATGTTGCCTTTGTTCTGCCAACTCTCTATCTTTTGTTTCACAATTAACTGTAATCAATGATAGGTGTGTTAGCGATTAGCCCTAGCAATTTCTCTGAGGTTTTAAGTAACTCATGCCCTTTCTCAATTAACCTGGTTTTGTGGATGACTCTTTAGCAGTCAGTGCCAATTGGGAGCAGGGATGATGTAGATATGAAAAACATCCTCACAATAGTTTTACAGCCAGATCTCTGACTCTCAGATGGGACATATTTGCCCACGCGTCAGCAACAGTGTTGGAACCTTCTGGAAAAGTTTGATTTGATTAAAAAAATTTTGAATTTCTGTGGGTCTCTGAAAACAAAAAAGTTGTGAAAGCAAACTACCAAAACATTATCAGTGTCACATTGCAATGCCTTGGGCCAGTAGTAGCCGTGTTGGCCTGCACAGGAAAGCTTGGGACTGCACCCAAGACTGTGCCCATCTCACAATCATGGCACCATGCAAGATGGCTTCATTCAGCTGGGAATAAACAAACAAACAAACAGATAAAAAAATTGCAGACAGTATTCTAGACTCAATTGATACGGATGTATCTTCAGTAAGTTTTCCTGAAATTAGTCTGCCAGTGTGATGTGGCCTATTTGGTAGAGCCTGTAAATGAACTATGGCTGTAACACCAGCAAAAAAAATATTCTGTGAAAAAAGCAACTAATGTATCTTTCTTCTGAGTTTACCCTGAACTGAGTAGGAATGGGAAATAGTTAATAAGTGGAACATAATTTAAATTCATCTATCATCTTATAAGAAATATAGATTGTTTTTTAATTCTCAGCTCATAAATCATATTACTTATGACTTAGGTAGATCAGTGCTATTTGTTTATTTCAGACTTGAAATTTGTAGGAGGATCATGGATACACGAGACTGGGAAAAACATAGAAATTAATTTAAATAGAAGCATCATTTTTGCAGCTTAGTCCAATTATATCTTTTTAATGTTTTTTTGTGCTTAAAGACGTAGAGGACATCTTAGCAGGGTCTGTTGTGATAGGACAAGGGGAAATGGCTTCAAACTAAAAGAGGAGAGATTTAGACTGGATATAAGGAAAAAGTTTTTACACTAAGGCTGGTGAGGCACAGGTTGTCCAGAGAGGTGGTGGATGCCCTGTCCTTGGAGGTATTTAAAGTCTGGTTGGATGGGGCACTGAGCACCCTGATCTATCTGTAGGTGTCTCTCATCATTGCACGGGGGATGAACTAGGTGATCTTTAAAGGTCCCTTACATCTTAAACTATTCTATGATTTTTAGGCAATTCAGACCAGCTGGTGTGTTGTCAAGTCTGCTCCACTCTGAGAGGGTGTTTTCACTGTTAATACCACGCCAGGTTGCAGCTAGTTTTGATGAATGCAGAAAGGTGATCCCTGTAGCTCCTCTCCAGCTGCACACTGTGGTTTGTGGAGGCAAAACTGGGGCTGTATTGGGGCAGGGCTGTGACAGGCAGGATGCATGTAGGGCACTTTTGTAGGGACACTGCTCTTGTCCTCTGTCGTGTCTCACCATGGGCAGCATTGTACGTGACTGTTGCTGTGGAGCACACAAGATCAGTCTCCAGCTGGGAGTACAAGGGGAAAGGGAGAATTGCAATTACAGTAAAAATTTTTTGCACCTTAGAGCGTCTTTTAGCTGAATATCCTCTGTCTTCCTTTATCACTAAGTACAGAGTGATCACATGAGCCACAGTACAGATTCAAAAACATCCTTGGAAATGCTATTCACTAAGTTTAATGAGGCTATTTTTTCTCTCTGCTATGCTCACATAAAACTGGAACTAAATCCGTAGGTTTTAGATGAAAGACTAGGATAATACTAGGAGAATATTGCTTTGTGAATGAATAAATCCTACTCATGTGAGGCATGAAAAGAAAAAGCCCCTCCCTTGTTATTGTTTAGGAGATGAACTACACTGCTGCAAATCTTCCATGCACTGCTTTTGTAGGAAGGAAAACTGTCAAATGGGCTGATGCCAACCTGTGGGAAGGCTGTTCTCCATGCAAAGCACTGGATTAGCAACCAGAGAAACAAATGCTACAGAGGCAATCACAAAGCAAAGGACCTTGAGTGCCACTAATACTAAAAGAGTGAACAGAAAGTGAAGTCACCCATCTGTGCCAGCAGAGTGGACCAAAGGGCGAGTGGAGAGAAAATGCTTAAGTGAAACAGAGAAAAGTGTATACTTTTGGATGTTGTAAGGGTCTTGATGAGACAAGACCAGGTTAATCAGAGCCTAAAATATACAAAGATATTACATTATCGTACATTATATATATATATGTATAGGGTGTATATATATATACATATGTATATATGTGTGTATATGTATATGTATATATGTATATATGTATATATGTATATATGTATTGTATAATACATAATGCATTATTGATGGTATAATTCCAGGTGTCCCAGTAACAATATGCAGTGCGAAAAAAATGCGTTCTCAGAAATGCCTTTTTATTGCTTTATACTTTATGTCTCCTGAAGGCATTTGGTACCATAAAGGAGTGAGGGGGAAAAGGAGCGATGAAAAATTGTGTTAAAATTGTGTTTGAAAGTTGTCTTGTGTGTTGAAATGCTGTGTCTGTAATAGTAAAAATGCTTGTTGGAATGCATCTGAGAGATTAACCCCTAAAGGATGGCCAAGAAAACCATAGCCCTAAGAACAAGAAAAGTCATGTTAACACAAAATTCAGTGTCTTCTATGTTCCTGTGTAATATTCATCTGTGCTTGACTTTAAAATATGTCAATTTGGAGTGAAGGTGTCATATTTAATATTATTTTTTACACCTCTTTTCATTCAATTGTAGGCTGGAAAAAGACAGCTGGTAAGCTGGGATTTGGACACTACCTGGGTAGATTTTGTTCAGTTTTACATCCAGATTGGAGGAGAAAGTTCTTCGTGCAATAGACCAGACAGCAGAGAAGAAGGTGTGCTGCTGCAGTACAGCAATAATGGTGGTATCAACTGGCAGCTGCTAGCAGAAATGTATTTCTCTGATTTCAGCAAACCCAGGTAAAATTTTTGCCTAAATTAAATCAGTTATATCCATACTGCCTCATCTCTTTAAGAAAACTGTTTCTTAGTCTATGTGAATATGAAGAATCATTTCATGCTGTAGTGCTTAAAAGCTGTCCTTACGTGGAAACTCTTTTAGGCTGCCATGGTAAACCCTTGTCATTATGAAGGAAAAGTCTTATTAAAGCAGGCCTTAGAAAACCTGATGATAGCTTACCAATGCAAAATGAAATTGCAATTGTCTGTGTAGTTGTTAACATGATTTCTATTACCATAGCTGATTTATTGCAGCATATAAATATGTGAATAATTTTATCCTCCAAGCTCCTCATTTTGCCTTCAATACACAGTGGTTTCAGAAGGACTGTTGGAAACTTGGAAAACTCTTTTTCTTAAAGTAATCTCAGCATTTGAAAGTATAAAAACTGTTTACTTTTCCTCTACTTTGACGAAATTACAGGAAGTTTCCAACAAATGAGGATATCCCCAGCTATGCACTGGAATCTCCATTGCCTGGCTATCCAGTGCATTAGTTTTAGGCAAAACATTTACCTCCCTGGGGTAACCAAGGGCAATGGTCCTTACAGAGTATGTTGCTGTGTCTATCTATTATTTATACTGCTGCTCCAAATCTTGTTTTCCAGTTACTTACTTTCTGACACATAAAACTAGGAACCCTCTGAAAAAGATTCTGTATGGCCCCAAATGATTTTTTCACTTCTATCTGCTGAAGAGGCAAGATCTAGCCAGTTCAATGATACAAAGTAGCATGATGTTTAGAAAGAATACAGGAAGGAATATACACATAAATGCATATATTTAAGTTATGTGAAATAATACTGAACAGGTAACTGATTATTGTGGTTTTATAACAGTAGTCAGCTCAGCACCACATAGACTGGGTTTCCCTAAGTTGGATGGGGGAGAGAACCAGAAAGGTAAAAGTGAGAAAACTCATGGGGTGAGATAAAAAAAAAACAGTTCAGAAGGTGAAGTAAAAGCTACATGCACAAGCAAGGCAAAATAAGGAATTAATTCACTACTTCCCATTGACAGGCAGATGTTCAGCCACTTCTGGGAAAGCAAGACCCATCACACTTAACTGTTTCTTGGGAAAAGAAATGGCTTTCCTGCTTCTTTTTAATATTCAGTGCTATTTCTCCCATTTCTCTATGATGTTTCCTTAGCATTTTGAGTGAATTTCTTTTCTCAGGTTTGTCTATCTGGAGCTGCCAGCTGCAGCCAAGACTCCTTGCACCAGGTTTCGGTGGTGGCAGCCTGTGTTTTCAGGAGAGGGGTACGATCAGTGGGCCATCGACGACATCATCATTTTGTCAGAGAAGCAGAAGCATATAATTCCTGTTGTTAATCCCACATTACCACAGGTAATAACAGTGGACATCGCCATGAAATGAGAGTCATCTTCTCTGTTGGTAGAAATTTCTTTGAATTTGATTTTCTCTGAGAATATCAGGTTATACTTAAAGAAACATTTGTAATGTTTGCAGCTGTGTCTCTCTCTACATGGCACAAACCTGGCTCTTATCATATGACTATAGGACTCCTTATTTTTACAATAGAGAATGTATGTGTCTCATCAAAAAGTTGAAACAAATTTTGAAAGTTACGATTTTGAGGTAATTACAAAACGTGTAAAAGGCAAAACTGGAAAACTGATCGTTTTGGAAAACTTCTGAAATTGCGCTACAAGGAGGTGGTACTTCTTTGTGTTGTGTTTCTCTTCATTTCTAACAGAACTTTTATGAAAAGCCAGCATTTGATTACCCTATGAACCAGCTGAGTGTGTGGTTAATACTGGCCAATGAAGGCATGACCAAAAATGAAAGTTTCTGCTCTGCCACCCCCTCTGCCATGCTCTTTGGTAAATCAGACGGAGACCGATTTGCAGTGACTAGAGATTTAACGCTGAAGCCTGGATATGTTCTGCAGTTCAAGGTATTCCTTAAATATAAGTTCCTCCAGATCATAGTGTTATAACCTCATCTTATTCAATTCCTGCAAGATGTCATTGGGTCACCACAGAAAACAGTGTAATACGTTATAATGCTGTCTTGAAAGATGTGTGGAGCACAGGTGTGAATTCATACAGTATAAAATATGATGGTGCCAAAACCTTGGTGCAGGAGAGTTTTCTCCCCCTCTGGAGAAACTTTGAAGGCTTACTGTTCTTTAACGAGTTTGACAGTCAGATTGAAGTGACTGTCAGTGTATTTGAGTCAGCACTAGGAAATGGTAGGAAGAGTCTTGCAAGGGAAAAAAGCTTTATCTCATTTGGGGATCCATGCCTACAAAAGCTCCGATGTGATTTGCGTACATTTTTTTATATAAAGGTATTTAAGGATTTACAAGCTTCTCTGTACTCTAGTGTGTTTTTTTTTTCAAATAATTTAATTTTATTTTGTCAAGGAATGTAGGCTCCAATTAGCATTCTTATTTACAGGGCTTACAAGAAGTTTAGTGGTCTGAAAGTCCATCAGAATATGGGCTCCAAATTAAGTGTATTTGCTTTCACAAGCTCTTGTTTCTGAACTCTAATCAAAATTTTATTGAGTTTATAGTGAAATCCCATTGGTGAATTCTGGAGGTTGGTTGAAATGCAATTTTAATGAGCTCACCACAAATACATGGTCTTTACATAATTGGCAGATACAGACACTGAATAATTTACAAGTAGAATTATTAAAGAGATCTGATGTTTACAGGCAGCTTTTCAAATATAATTCCCACACTTCTGTAAATAGGGAAATTAGTTAGAAGTAATAGCATTTATTAAAAAAATCTCATTTCATCTGAAAGTTATGAAATACTGTACAAACTGAGAGACTGCAATACGATTTCTGGATGAGTATATTGTTCATAGTTTTATACCTTAAACTCGTCTAAAACCTGAAATACTGCCATATATAAATACTATTTAGCCTGGAAAAGATATTATTTGCTTCTTGACCATCTCCTATGATTACTTGTCATAGAATCATAGAATGGCCTGGGTTGAAAAGGACCTCAAAGAACATCTAGTTTCAATCCCCTGCTACGAGCAGGGTTGCCAACCACTAGACCAGGCTGCCCAGAGCCACATCCAGCCTGGATGTCTCACTTCAGTGGCTGTGTTCATTCCCCGGGTTTTATGATCAACAGCAGTTCAAAAATTGTTTACAAAAGCAGTGCTTGAAAAGATTTCATGCACCTTCCATCACTGAAATCCTTGGCAACGTAATGTAAATATACAAAACAATGTGTTTCAGAAAACAGGGAGTTCTTCCGTTACTTAAGGCCTTAATTTATACTCCCCTCTTTTTTGGAAAGCACAGAAATGTGTAGTCTTATTTGCATGCTTTAATTTTAAGCATATGGTTAAATGTTTCCTCAGTTTGTGAAATTTCCATTTTAAATAGATGCCTAGAATAATTTTGCATTGATAAACTCAAAGACAGTAGTTTGTCAAAAATGTTTCAGTTTATATGAATCATTTTGTTATACATTTGTTCTACAGCTCAAGTAGAATTTCTGCAATGAAACAAAACTAATATTTTTCTGAAAACGTAAAATGAAAAGTTGATTTTTGTATTAGTTATGATCTCATTTCACATTTTTATATTTCTGCTGCATCCAATTTTGCTCTTTTCTGGGACCAGAATTGCAGTGCCAGCCCTCAAACATTATTCTGCAAAGCCAATGACTCAGCTGTGGTCAGGAGTTGCAAGCTAGGGGCAAGGGATACCTTGGAGTCATCAAACTGATCCTCTGGGAACATCAGGGTGCACTGCAATGGGCTATGTCTCTGTAACTCCCTGAAATGAGGTTATAGTGAGGTGGGGGTTGTCCTCTTCTCCTAGGTGAAATTTCTTCTCAGAAGGAGTGGTGAGGCGTTGGCACAGGCTGCACAGGAAGGTGCTGGAGTCACCATCCTGGAGGTGTTCAAGAAACGTGGAGATGTGTACCTGAGGGACATGGTTTATTGGGCATGTTGGGGATGGGTTCATAGCTGGAATATGTGGTCTTAGTTGTCTTTCCAACCTTAATGATTTTATGATTCTATAATTCAGAGGACACAGCTCTTCTGTATCTTCCTGGGCACGCAAGTGCCTGCGTAGAGTTTGTTCTTTGCATCCTGCTACAGAGGAGGACCTTTGAAATGTGCGTTCTTTGCATGTTTTACTGAACCCATCAAGTTAAATAAAGGGATAGTGGTAATTTTTAGAGACAAATGTCATGCATGTGTGGGAACTCAGACTTTAAGCATCAGTCACTGTTTGCCAGCAGGGTGCGAAGGAAATGCTCAGAACTAAGCATTCCAAACTGAAAAGTGAAAGATAATAACAGCAATTAAAAATCAATAATAACCAAATATAATAACCAATTGCAGCCAATAACTGCAAATAATAGCACAAGGTTTTGGTGTTTTTTTTTTTCATCTCATATCTGATACTCTGCCTTTTTTGCAGCTGAATATTGGCTGCACTAACCAGTACAGCAGCTCTGCTCCGGTTCTGCTTCAGTACTCACATGATGCTGGGCTCTTTTGGTCACTTGTGAAGGAAGGCTGCTATCCTGCATCTCCAGGAACCAAAGGATGTGAGGGAAGCTCACGTGAGCTGAGCGAGCCAACTGTGTATCACACGGGGGATTTTGAGGACTGGACAAGGATCACTATTGTTATCCCAAGGTCGCTTGCAGCCAGGTACTATACACTGTAAGCCCGTGATTCCAGTGGTGAATGAGCTGCCTGCTCTTTGTGGTTATGTTGTCGCAAGTTGTGAATAAAACCAGCATTAAAAATCTTCAGGTCTGGGAAAAATATGTTGTGCTCTCCAAAACAGGGAGAAGCTTTCCATTTTAAAGGTGTCAGAACCATATATAAAATTAAATTACAAGAAATAACAAGATATTCATTTGACATCAATCTCTTCATCATAGTGCTGTCTTTCTTTAGCCATATCAGTTAGGTTAGAGGCACAAGCAAGAGGGTGATAAATCACTTGAATCAAACAAGCCCTTTCAACAGGATTAATTTTATAGTCCATACTGAGCAAAGAGGCCCTAGAAGGTTTGATTTTCTGTCTCCACCACCCTGAGCCTGCTGGCTCCTGTCAATCTCTCTCTCTGGGCAGTTCACATAGTGCCCTAAGGTTTCAGTCCATCTTCCTGACACAATCTCCTCATCTCTGGGTCCCAACACAGAGTTTCAGGATGTAGCATATTGTGTAGCAGAGAAGCTGGTGCCTTTGCTGCAAGGAGCTGAAATAGCAGCATGTACCATAACAAGTTTGTCTTTTCTCCAGTAATTAGCCAATAAAAGCAGGTGCCAAATTGCACAGATCTGACACCAGCTGATTTGATTTCCCCAAAACAAGCAGTACAGAATCAATAGGAGCAATCTGTTTGGCATTATGTTTTGTAATGTGATCAGGAATAACAAGCTCGTGGTCATGTTTTAAAAATGTAAGTATTGGGAATATGATGAGGTGCCCAGCATGCTGAAAAATGACTTGGTTATGGTTCATTTTGGAAATCATGGTTATCTTGAGAGCATCCCGTTTTGTCTGTTGGTATAAAGCACTTAGCACACTGATCATCTTACCTACCAAATCCAGTGAAAAGTTTTGTTTTGTTTTGTTTTTTAAAAAAAAGATGATAGGTATATTATACATTACACAAAGCAGGAAGGATTATCTTGGTTAATCCATTGGAGTGACAACCAAATTTTAAGCCAATTCCCCCCTCTGGAACACAGATAAAATGATTCAACTAGAAGTTAAAAGCTTAGAATTAAAAATCAGAATGTTTTTTCTTTAATAAACTCCCTGTACAGTGGGCCAACTGTAGTAACTTTGTGTAGGCTGAAGTCTCTGGAGCAGTTTCAGTTGCAGAGATTAAAGATTAGATCACTTTTTTTCAGGAATTTCATGTTCCCATCCAAGCTTTATATCTTTATGTTTCTGTCCACATATTCTGTAGGACTTTTTGTGTGACATTTTTGTAGATGGCATATGATTTTTCCTATATCTAGTTTATTCAGTGTTTTTTTTTACTCAGAATTGTAGCATCCTATGAGCTGCATCACCATCATTATTCAGTTATTTTCTTAAGTAATGTAAGAAATGTAGTTCTGGGATTTTAAAATGTAATTAGCAGTTTGGGTTGAACTGAGTACTGAAAGTCATCTTTAGAGTCCCATCTGATCTTTCACTCTTGCTGATAAAACCATGTAATCTGTTCTTTGCATCACACTGGTGGATATAGGCCAGAAAAATAGAGGAAGTCAAAGTGCATCCCAAAAAAATGTGGAAAAAATATTCATAAGCGAAGTCGCAGAAACCATAGAATGTCATAAATATTTTCACTGCATCCACCTGCATCTTATTTGCACATAGCCAATTTAGGAAAAAGCTCTTTTTTCTCTTAAACAAAGAGCACAAAAAGCATGGAGTAGGTTTGAAAGCTGGGAATAGTAACACCATGTCATTATTGTTCCTTTGCAGTAAGACTCGATTCCGCTGGATCCAGGAGAGCAGCTCCCACAAGAGTGTGCCTCCTTTTGGTTTAGATGGTGTTTACATTTCTGAGCCTTGCCCCAATTACTGCAATGGTCATGGGGACTGCGTCTCGGGGGTCTGTTTTTGTGACTTGGGCTACACAGGTAAGATGTTTTCTAGATGGGACAGTGGTAAACACTGGCTGTGTTGATGTTGAAAATCTAGCGCCGCGTTTTTCCTCTCCACTATTCTGGAAAAATACATGTTGACATAAATTTCATGGGCTGCCAGCAAGAATATTTTCTTTCTGTCGAATAAAATTTAGCACAGGAGTTAGTACAAATAAAATAGAGCAGCTGAGGACAGGAGATATCAGTGGTGTTTCTGGCAACCACTGTCTATGAACAAGGCCATCTGTATGAATGGAAAGGGACTAGCAATAAAAGAGAAAACAAAATAAAATATTTTAAACTAAAAAGTCTGCTTAAAAACCTTTGGACCATCTTCAAATGAATTGCTTCTGTTACTGAGTCCCCTGGCCATCAGATGGCATAGGACCAGGAAGGAACATATGTTCTGACAGGCCCTTCTGTGAAAAATTCTGCTCACTTGTGGTTTCTGGGGCTTTTCTGCTGCAAAAATTAAGGGGGGGTGGGAAGCACAAAAAACACATACTTGGTGAAAAAAAAGAAAAGACAGAGATTGACACTACCAGTTGCATACTGCACTCTTTTCGACCCTTTATACCAACAAAGCAATAAGCTAACATCTTCTGTTCAATTTATTTATAAAGGACTAAAAGGATCATATTTTTCTGTTTACATAAAATGGCTTATCTATATAAGGCATTTGTTTTTCACCCAGTGAAATAAGCCATCTTAGAGTTTAAAAGATGAGGATTTATTCTGACTACAAAAAAAATATGGAGGGCTTGAAAAGGTACAATCCTATCTTCATGGCATTTTCTCAAAAAAAAAAGCACAGTACTTTCTCTTGTGTGGGTGCAATAGAACTGTCTGCCAGTTTTCTGTATCTGACTTTTGCTCTCTTCAGCACAGTTTCAACAAAGCATCTCCCATATTTTTTTTCTTTAAGCATCACATGGAACCTGTGTATCTAATGTGCCTAACCACAGTGAGATGTTCGACAGGTTTGAGAGGAAGCTAAGCCCTCTCTGGTACAAGATAACGGGAGGTCAGGTTGGAACAGGCTGTGGTGTGCTCAGTGATGGAAAATCCCTGTACTTCAACGGACCTGGCAAAAGGGAGGCAAGAACTGTTCCTCTGGACACCACAAATATCAGGTCAGTCATCAGTGCTGCCTCTCATCTTTGTATATCTCTGCTATTACAAGCATAGGCAAGAAGGTGTGAAATGTTTTTCTGGTAATCACAACCCATACAAGAAATCTTAGACTGATGAGTTAAATTTTGTTCATTCTGGTCTAGTACTTCCTTTTCTGGAGAGGGAAAACTTAGGTTAGAAACAGAATGCAGTAGCAGCACAGGAACCACAAACTCTTGATCTTTGTGGGATAAAGGCTTTGCAGAGTGTTCTAGATGACCAAGCTGAAGATGTGGTCTTAAGACTGCACAAAAACTGAGAGCCTGCCAATAGCTGGACAGAAAAATTCCCTTTCCATTGGCTGCATTGAATTGCAGCATTCCAGTAGTGCAGCAATGAGGTGTTGTTTACTTGCCAGATATTGTGAATTAGTCCACTTGTAAGAAGTGTAAAAAAAATGGAATATGAATTGTTTCCGTACAGTCAAGAGGCTGACAGGCTTTCACCTCTCTCTGTGCTATCACAGAATTCTGCTCCACTGGTAGTAATTATCCTCTCTCTCTCAAATCGTCTAATTGATTCATGTAATTAGGATAAACTAAGGACGATTATTTCTAACCATTATTTATCCTGGAGTTTGCTGCTTCTTTGTCCAGTCTCATGAGGGATCACGCATCTCAAACCTTGCCTACCCCACAATTATATCCATTAGTTTAATAAAACATATGTCTCCTGTCAAATCCTGTTCCAAGAGCAAGTGATGCACTGATTTTGTTGCATTATTTAATTTGTGGAAACATTCAGCAGAGAGTGGCCACAAATCAGTCTTCCCCCTCTTCAGCTCAGCCTAGCAGTGCTTCTTAGGGCAGAATGGGTGCTGAGGCTCTCAGGACATCCTTGGCTACTCTCCAGCACAGCATTACACAGCAGCTGCTGCATTTCCTCTCCATTCTGCCTGATTGACAAATTCTCCTCTGACAAATACTTGGTTCTTTTACATAACAACGAAAATTGCTTAATAGTTAAAGTAATTTATTGTTTGACAAATACACTTTTGACAAGCATATGTTTGTGCTTAAACTCTGGAAAGATCTGAACACATTTTCTGTTCCACCCTCCTTTGAAATCTCATGTTATCAGTACTGCAAAGTGTAATTTTGAAGTAACTATGTTATCAAATAGTCTATGTTCAAATGATGGTTGGGGTTATTCCTTCTTTGCTGGAGAAATCTTTTTTATAAAGAAAAGTATTTTGGATTACTTTGAAATCATTTTCAATGCCAGATATTTTATTTATAGATTTGCATTTTTATAGAGTTTGAACTACTTAAAACACTGACAAAAGAAAAGTACTGAGTGATGCTCTTTCTGGACTTTTTTCAGCCCATTTTCATTTTGCATAAACACATCTAGGGTCAGTCTCAAAACTGCCCCAAGGGCGTAAATGACCAGAGAGACACCTCCTGGTAAAGGAAACTAGGATCCCCCTTCTGAGCACACACTCAGTGGGTGAGCTTGTCTACTGCTAAGAGTGAGCATTAGCAAAATAAACCAACACCGATCCTTTTAACAAGTATCACAGTGAATATGCTAATTTCCTCCAACAATTAAAATTTGAAGATGCATCCCTGAGCTGTTTGCTAAAGAAAAATCATCTCAAGCACAAATGGGACAAACACGATTTTGTCAGCTTTTTCTTGATTTCTTGAGCACAAGTTCTCAAGAGTAGGATTCACCTCACGTCATCCAAAACATAGGTACTTTAGATTACTGCAATTACCCCATACTTCTTATATACTCAAAAGAGATAAATAACTACTTCAAAAGAACAATATAGTTAATCCTAAAATATCATCTAGCAAAGACCACTGTTTTGTATTGTGGAAGTTTGTATTTTTCCTTACTTATAAGGGAAGCTGGGATGGTCATGTAGGACACTGATATCCAGTCTTTAGACACCTTGCTAAGAAAAGGTGAATACCCACTATAATGCTAGAGGCTGTCTGTAACAGTAAGTGGATAATTTCTTCTAGAAGCTAGAGCAGACTAATTTTGTGAGTGTGAGGGATTAACTGAAAAACCCATATTCTAAAAGAAAATCGTACTCCGGTGTAGAAATTTTTTCTGGTATTGGAGCTACAATTAATGTCACTTGAAAGAGGAGATTAGAGTGAAGTACTTTTTCTCTTTTGGGTTTTTGGTTTTTTTTGCATCCAGTAATGCCTTGCATAGAATTAGGTTCTATTATTAGGGGTCTTCTTAGCCCATGTGCAGTTATCTTTTATTTGTGAGTAGTTTTTTTGGCTAGGAGTGGCTTGGTTACTGAGTAAACAGGAGGAAAATATGACATACTATTAGATATGTGGATTGAAGATTGTGAATAGGAATGCTGAAACTCCTTCAGTAGATCTTTAAGCTGCTTATTTTTGAGTTTAATAATGTTTTCCCAGACCTTTTAAGGTCTTGTGTCATAAAATCAGGCATGGAATAACAAAAAATAAAAATAAAAATAATTATATATATATATATTGCAAGACATTAAAGTTCTTTATTCATTCTGAATTTCTGCACGCCCACATATTTGTGGAGAAAACTAGAGAAAACTGCCAAAATCCATTTTGCCCAAAATATTTTCTTCTCCAATCTTCAAATGCCCATTGAAGTCTCTCCTTCCTTCCCTTTTTTGTTGGCCCAGTGCACCAAAGGCACAATTTTGCCAGCGCTATTTCCATCCTCTTGACTGACAGTACAATACCTGGATGCATTTTGGTTAGAGATGCCTCCCATTTTGATGGCCTCTCCTTCTTCACTACCTATTCAGTGAGAGCAATCACACACAGTGCCTACCTGGCAGCTAGATAAAAACTGTGCAGTATATATTTTTCCAAACAGTGACATCTGGCTTATTAGCTGACTTGGCTTCCATCTGCATTACAGACTCTGTTGCTAATGACCATGCAACCATTTCAGAGAGCTGTTTTGGGTCAAACTCTTCCAGATTGGATAAGCTGATTCGTCCTTCTGCAGAAAGAAAACTTTTTTATTTTTCATTTGTTTTAATTTTTTACTCAATTTCTATACTTGGTAATCCAAAAAAATAATTTCATCATAGAAAAAAATATTTTCAGCTCTGAGACTGCATTCTACTATTTTACTGCCCGAACACTGGCTAAGCAGTGTAACACTGTGAACTATTCTGTTCTTGAGTTATAAGGTTGTATTAAGAATGAAACTGATGAGTAAATTCTGGCTTGTTTAGACCCTATGGATATACAAAACATTTCACATAAGAAACACCAATTTCAGTGCAGTGTGGTTGGCCTTAGAATCAGAAAAGGGTCGTAATAATGTGTATGTAGTGGTGAGAGATAGAAATTGGAATCATAGCTGCATCTCACTGGCTCTGTCTGTAGTCCTGTAGCTTGTCTGTGGTTTGGTTTTAATGGTGTCAATACAAATTAGAACCAAATCGTCTAAAGAGAAAAGAGTCGTTCTTGTGAGGAATTATCTGAGTGACAAATCAAGCCTTGTTTCTTCACACAGAGCCGTAAATCCACCTTGAAAACTAGTACAGAAAATTAAGAAGCCATCTGCAAGTAGTGGAGTTAATGAAACATAGTTCCCTTTCAGTTTGTGTTCTTTTCTTCCCCAGCCTTCTGCTTGGCAGTAAGCCCACATCACCCAGGTGATCCACAAAGACACCCCCCAGCACAAGAGACAAGCAATTCTCTCACATCAGTATGGTAGTACTAGATCAGTGAGTACTACCATAACACAACAGGCAGGCATCAGTATAAGTCAAAAGCTGGCTAGGAAATAGAAAAGAGAATGGTATTGCCAACTTTCAGTGTGCAAAAGCTCAAGATGGAGATGATTCCAGAATCTCTGCTCAATTCTGCTTCAGGCGTGTATTGCACATGGCCCATGAAGTAGGTGAAAGGTTGGTGGCTTTCTCAGTCATCTCAGTGCCCTTTACATTCATTATGGCCACATAAGACTCAGACGAATGTCAGAGAAATGTAATGAAATTTGATGAGAGAGCAACAGGACCTTAATTAGCATAAATTGGTTTTATTAGCAAAACAGTGCACACCGAAGAGAAAAATGTGAATCACAATTAAAAATAACAATTCAAGAAGTGTAGCAAGGTATCATTGTAGACTGTGATAGAACTGACAAGAGTTGGGAGCACAAGGATGGGTTAATCATTGTTTTCAGGGATATTCCAGGCTTGTCCAAAATCTTGTTAATAAAACCAGTGATGCTGTCTCAAAGGATGTTGCAGCTTTAGAAGGATCTTAGAAGATGGCTTTGGGAAAAACCAGGTGCATGGAAAAAGTTTCATGCAAATGAAAATATTACCATTGTTTACCACCGAAAGAATGAGAAAGTAAGGAGATGGTAAAATAAATAACTGCGAGATACAAAACCAGCAGATCAGAAATGCTTCTTTCCCTCATAACATATGAATCAGCCCCTTTTTACATGAAGAATTTAACAGTCAAAAAGAGACTGGCATTTTAGTGAGAATATAATATTCTGTTTAAACTCTAATACTGTCTTTTAAGGCTTAAACCACTTTCTAGTTAAGAAGGGATCAAGGTAAGATCTGATGTAAATTGCAGATTTGGCTTAAGTGTTTTTACATTTTCATGTGAAGGAGAGAACTGTTAAAACATCCTGTTCAGTTCAACATAATATTTATTAGGCACTAGATCGATAAACTACATCACCTTCTTCTGTTTTGGGTCCTCCGTTGTTTACTATGGCAGTGCTTGATTTTAGTGGGAATACTGTCTGATGAATAGGCCTAGACTAATTACCTAATTGAAAATACCACATCAGTTAAGGAAAGTTATTCTGACTGGTTTTGTTCTATCAGTTCATAATCACATTTCTCTTCTACCTTGATGTTTTTTAACAGGCTGGTTCAATTTTATGTACAAATTGGAAGCAAGTCTACAGGCAATTCCTGCAACAGACCAAGATCCAGGAATGAAGGTAAAGCCTCTTTTCCTTATAGTAAACGTTTTATATCTGGAGTCTTCTCTAGCGATTTCACATTTTACTGTCTTTACAAAATCAAATGATAGTTTCATTTGATTAGCTGGTCACTTTTCATAAACAGTAAGTCAACTTTGAATTTAAAAATGTAACATTAATAATTTACTTTTAACCTACATTTGTATTTATATTTATTTTCAATCTACCCAGTGGTGCTTTATCAGTAGCAATAGCTCTTATGGATCTTTGTTGGTTTAAGAAAGATTGACAAGAATAGGTGTACTCACTGCTATTAAACTATTTGATAATGTTGGAAAACAGGTAAATTCACAAGTAGACAAGTCTTCAGGTAAGAAAGAAGTATGTATGAAATGAAGTATGTATGAAGAAATGTATGAAGAAATGAAGTATGTATGAAGAAAGTAAGTATGAAATGTATTCGTTGTGAGGTGTGAATACAATGAATACATTTCAATTTCAGTATCAATTTTGCAGCTTCAATTTCTGACTTGAAGAACTGTGTGCCCAGAAATTTTTTTCATCTCCATCAGAGGGTCTGATAAAAATTGCCTTTAAAACCATTCCCATGCATAATTTACCTGAAACTCAAAATTATAAATCTGCAGCTGGAAATCTTAGTATGGAGAAGTTGATCTCTCCCAGCTGCATCCTCTCTTATTTTACCCACAAACTTAGAATTACTGTGATGGAGACAGGACTGATATCTGGATCAGCAGAATTTTGGGAGCAGTAAAGGAGTCTAGTTGCATGAGGAACGATCAGTGGTGTTTAGAAGATATGTCACTTTGCTTTCCTTTCAGTATAAAGCATTTAACATCAATGGACTGTTTCTTGGTGCATAGCATTTATATTGATACTGATTCAGAACTGTCATCGTTCTCCTCTAATTTGCACTGATATATAAGAAACAAAGAAAATCCATTATTTGAAAGCACACCAGAGTTTCAAGAGGGGAAATATCCATAAGTAGTGCTTATTTCTTGCACTATCCCCTGTGGTGAGCTCATAAATGACTTCAAAATTCTGCTACATGCTAGTATTTACTGTGCTGTGTGTACGATATGGAGATTATCTTAAATTATCTAGATGTTAAGGCAAATCACTCTTAAGAATGCTTTGAGCATTGTGTGCTACTCCTTATTGGGAGCCCAGCTATCAGAATTACAACTTAGTGTCCTGCACAAACAGCATGGAGTATTCCATAAGAAATAAATACTGATTATAATAAGAAAGTCACATTATTCCTGTGGTTTCTATGGTACAACCATTAGTTTCACTGAGGTTGTAGACCCTTCAGTAAGTTAGAGAATTTATCTTTTGGGTTTGGTGAAGACAAGCAACGTAATATGTAGCAGATGGTGAGACCTTGTCACCTTTGCAACAGGACTTTGTCCACAAAACACTCCTGGACCAGGAAATGCTAAGTGAGAATGGAAGGCGCAGTCACATCAGTGGTATACATTGGATGAGGGCTAACAGCTCCTGACTGTAGGCTGAAGAGTTGACCCTCTCTTTTCCACACTGCCTGACTAACTGCCTTGCTTAATGTTAACTACAGGTCTCGTCGTTCAATACACAAATGATAATGGGATCACCTGGCATTTACTGCGAGAACTGGACTTCATGTCATACTTGGAACCCCAGGTTGTTTCGATAGACTTACCACGGGAGGCCAAAACCTCTGCCACAGCTTTCAGGTGGTGGCAGCCACAACACGGTATGCAGCACCATCCTAAAAATTCATTTATTGTCTATACCAACCCAGAACCATCAGTACTTCTCAGTGTGGGCATGTTCTGCAGAAATCTCTGGTTAAAGAAAATACATTGAGGTGAACTATTTGGATGCTGTAAGAGTGTGTTTAGATGTTCCTTAGTCATGCTGCAGAGATGATTTTCTTCTATAGCACCTGAGAGCACTAAGATGTGAGGACTTACCTGAGTGTGAAGTGACTGGCATGTAAAATGGCCTACCCATTTTGTCTCACTTTTTGTCTAATTTGGGAGGAGAAGCATAAACTGACCTTGAATGTGCCTGCGTAGTGGCTCCCATCTCCCTGAATTAACATCTCCACACCCAAAGACTCCTCCCATCATCTTCTGTATCTTCAAGGCCCACTCAAGTATTTCCTGTGTAATTAGATGAAAGTAATGCCATGGTTCTGACTGGTATTTACAGCTCCTGCCTTGCACTGCAGCACATTATTACAATTGAAAGTTCCTTATTAAATTTTTCACCTCTGTGCAAAGCAGAAGCTCTGGATCCCTGCAGGTGTTACTCAGGCATGTAGCAAAATACATTTTAGCAGCAGTTCCTAAGGGGAGAAAAGAACATATCTAGTATTCATGTACAGAGCTTCTTAGCTATCATCGTTTTGATGTCTGGTTTTTACTCATACATTTTTGTACAATGTATATGTACTGGAGTTGATTGTCCTCACTAGACATGAAAGCATCTAGGTGGTGTCTTTCTCTGCTGAGAGCGATCACAGTAAGACTGCCAGCAATCCTCTGAATCTCAGTAAGAGAGAGAGAATTTGTGACTGGGGGCTGAAATACAGCCTTCCATACCAGTGCCCACTGGTGACAACCACTCCTCATTTCAGATATTAGCTTCTTCATAGATTGTTCATTATCTGCCAAAAAGTCAGTGCAGAGTGTTCCTATCAGTCATTGCCCGTATTTCTCACAGTGGCAAGACAAAAGTCCTGGCACATTGTTGTGAGCTCACAAGTTAACAACAAGCTCTTTCCTTCTTCTTCTGTAAGGGCACAACAGTGATTGTACAGTAAAATTACATTTTCAGCTTGCTAGTAGGAAGGTGAGTTGAGATGAAAGACTGGAGAAATATGCTGAAGATGATGGTGACTGTAGGCCAGAAAGAGGATTCCAGGAAGGAGAAGGTGAACAGCATCTCTTTGACTGTCCTCTATATCCTCCTATATCAAGAGCCTGTAATGTTTTCTCATGTGCACGACTCTCTTCCAAACAAAAGGTATTTGGGGAGCTAGTCAGAGACCTTTCTGATTTAACTGTGAGGAATAACAGGAAAATTGAGACCCATAAAATGAAAATCCTCAGTTTAAGGGCTCATGGAGTGTCTCATTCAGGCACAGGGAGAGTGTATGATGATAAAGACATTGAAATTGAAATAGAAACATAATTCAGACTCCAGGTTCCTCCTTAAGAAAGGTGTTAGACATGTTTTGTAGTGGTCAGTGTATGTGACTGACCACATCTCACTAGGTCAGTGCAGAATGTGGACTAGAAAAAAAAAAACAAACCATGACTCCACTAACTCACCCATTCTGCTTTTTATAGGAAAACATTCAGCTCAGTGGGCTTTGGATGATGTGCTTATAGGGATGAATGACAGCTCTCAGACTGGCTTCCAGGATAAATTTGATGGAACTGTGGATTTACAAGCCAGCTGGTACAGAATACAAGGAGGTCAGGTAGACATCGACTGCCTATCTATGGATACAGCTCTCATGTTCAGTGAAAACATTGGTATGTGTTACCAAATACTGATAAATTTGTATGTGCTTATTTTATAAATCATGTATGGGTCGTGTTTTTACAAGATGGGAGGTGTACAGAAATTTGAATATATAGTAATCTGCAGGGCAGGGAAGCTGAAAAGAAGAAGGTGAAAAAGAAGATAAAGTACTGAAAACACATGCATAAGGCATACAATTTTATATTTTTTTGATTCTCTCTTTTGTTAGAAAAACCTCGTTATGCAGAGACTTGGGACTTTCATGTGTCAGCCTCTACTTTCCTGCAGTTTGAGCTGAGCATGGGATGCAGCAAGCCATACAGCAATTCTCATAGCATTCACCTGCAATATTCTTTAAACAATGGGAGAGACTGGCACTTGGTGACAGAGGAGTGTGTGCCTCCAACGATTGGCTGTCAGCACTACACTGAGAGCTCCATCTACACTTCAGAAAGGTTCCAAAATTGGAAGAGAATTACGGTCTATCTTCCACCCATAACCAAGTGAGTGCTGTTCTGGCAGTTTAGCGTGAATACAGAGTTTGCTGATTTAATTGGAGCTAACATCCTCCATCTTGGGAATTTTCTGTATGTCTTTTAAATTATTAAATGTGTGTTGTCATGCCATCAGAATTTTAAATTTAGCCTCAGAATATTTCATCAGATGTATGTTAACTGCAGGAACTTAGTAAGTAACAAATTTGGATGAGTGAATTTGTAAGTCTTGCCCGTATAGTATGGCAGCAAGAACAAGAATGCTAAACCAAGCTTTTCTAATGTCTATCCAGTAAGAAAGAAGAATTCATGCATTGACCCATCCTCTGATATAAAGGTATTTTCTGTAATTGAACATAAGTAATAGGGTTATTTGTCATTCAAGATTTAGGCACATTGATCACAGCATTCAGCAAGTTAAAATGCTTCTTACTAGATGTGCCATCTTCACACTTTCAACTAGAATTAGAGTTCTGCCTGCCTTCTGGTGATATCACATCACTGTAAACGAACATGGCAGACAAGCTGGCATCCATCTTTCTGAATAAAACCATACTCTTTTTCAGAAATGACAGATGATGATAATTTTACTTACCATTAGTCTGCATATTTCCATAATTCTTGATAGCTCCCTCCACAACATTGTAAATTCCACCACCTAGAAAATAAGGTGGTAAAAATGGACACACATTAGAAGAATTGGGATTAGGATTCACATCTTAGTTTCTAATCCCATAGTTCATTCTCCAAGGCCATGCATTTTCTTGGAAAGAATCTTCGCAGATACAAAGATTGCCTGACCCTGTGAAAGTCAGAGGGTATTTCGCTGTGCAGTAGTCCAGGGTAAGCTCACAGAAAGTCATAGATCTTTAGTAGGATCTTGAAGGATTTTTTTTCCAAAGTACCTTCCCCATCTGAGCATAGCAAGACAGTCAGTAATTACAACATTGTGCATGCAGGTGCACGTTTGTGTATATATATATATATATATATATATATTTGTATGCTGTTATACATATATATGAATGTATGTATTTTTTTACATTAAGTTAATCATACAGGAGCATTCACTACTTCTTACTTTCCTGAAGCAATCATATTATTTCAGCACTATTTAAAAAATGTAGAACAGTTGAATGCTAATGTAGCTAGCAGTTTCTGCTCAACCACCCTGCTAACCAGGAAGATTCACAGCAATGGTGACTTTCTCTTGTTTAACTTTGGGCATCTTCCTTTAGATATGCTGGAATTTTGCCTGAAAACTCACCTGAGAAATTGAAAATTCAAATTTCAGCTAGACTATAAATCTTCTAAATGCAAAGTGTTCTGCTTATTAAAATGATTTTATTCTTCTGAAATATACAGGACTTTATTATTTAGCACCTTGTGAAGCAACATTTTGTAGCCTGAAATGCATTCACTTTGTTGTTTCTAGCTCTCCCAGAACACGATTCAGATGGATTCAATACAACTATGCTTCTGGTGTTGATTCTTGGGCTATTGATAATGTAGTGTTGGCTACAGGATGTCCTTGGATGTGCTCAGGTCATGGCATCTGTGATGCAGGTCATTGTGTGTAAGTAGTGACTTGCTTTACATGCTTTATATAAAGATGTGTTTTACCCAAGCCAGATGGATAATACCTTTTCCTCCAAATTTGTTGCTAGGTGTGACAGAGGCTTTGGTGGTCCGTACTGTGTCCCTGTCATTCCTCTGCCGTCTGTCCTGAAGGATGATTTCAATGGTAACTTGCATCCAGACCTTTGGCCTGAGGTCTACGGTGCTGAGAGGGGAAACCTGAATGGTGACACAATCAAGTCTGGAACAGCTCTCATTTTTAAAGGGGTCAGAGATTCATTACATTAAAAAAAAAAAAAAAAAGAAAGAAAATAAATTTTTTGTTGTTTCCCCCAGAAGTTTATTTCGAAGTCTTTATGCTAGAATTTGACATTCATTTTTCATGTGTTTTTCTGCTCTAAATATGCACAGTGTTTGTCCAGTTTGTTTTTAGAAGCAAATTTTTTTTGCCATTTTTTGACTATTACTTTTATTCATGATGTAAATTCCTCCTTACCTTCTGAAGGAAAAGAAAAAAAGTGTGCAGTTGAGTTTCTTGAGGCCAAGTGGGTGATGTGGAAATATGGTACACATTACAATCAGTAATGTCTCTGTCTTGAAATACTTCGACTGTCTTTTGAATATTTTGAATGACATTATTCACTGTAGACTATGGAGTCAGTGTTTGTGTAGTTAGAATATGTTTTATTTTGTTATATTTTTGTAAAGTTTTCTTCATGGGCTGTTTTGTTTTTTTTTAACAAAAGGTCTAAAAAATCAGGAAATACTATATTTTCTGAATAGTCAGTTCTTCAACAAACCAGATAAATATCTGTACCCTTGAAAGACTTTTGTTCAAAGAAGTATACAAATTTTGAGTTCACACGAGTTTTTTCATTGGCATGGTAAATTTTGGTGGCCCTGAAAAGCAAAGTTTAAAAACTTCACGTGTAGAAATCATTTCTTTTTAAAAATGTCTTTGCAAAACCTAGACTCCAGTTCAACTTCCTCAGCTAATCTAAATCACAAATCAGAGAATGTGAATTGTCTAAAACTTGAATTGGTTGTTCCTGCAGGTTGTTCCCTGGGGAAGGGGTCTCAGAAAGAGGGAATCTCTTGTGAGGTGGAGTTTGCTAGATTTCTGCAGAACAGGGATCAGGTCTGTCTAAAGGATCCATAAAACTGAGCTCATGAGTAGAGATGAACAGGACCTTATGGGTCACTATGACACATCCTACCTGCTCCCTTTCCTTACTAAAGGAAAAAGAACACTCCCTTCCTAAGTCAGGAGGTTATTTGTAATAAGATGTTTTCTGAGGTATAGAAAAGAGTCTCCTCCTAGACAGAATACTTCCTCCCTGGAAATCAGAGTGCTTGGCTGCTGTATAGTTTGCTGAAAGAATGTGTATATAAGCTTGAATTCAGTGTCTGAGTAAGTCAGCTACAGCGCTTGCAGATCAGAAGACATCCTGGTGGTTAAGAGCATGTACCTGTGTCTGTCCCTGAGCACATAGCTGTACCTCTTTTGTTTGCAGACCCTTATCTAGCACCTGCCATTACTATGCCAAGGCTATCACTATCACCACTTGTAGTCTGAGAGAAAATGAGGGACAGAGAGCTACTTCTTTCACTGACACAACAGTCAGTAACAGACAGCATCAAAACAATAGTAAACTGTGGAGAATCTTTGATAAGGGGAACTGTGATTCATGCTATCCATTCTGTATTTGCAGGAGGGACTGAGAATGCTGGTTTCAAGAGATCTAGATTGCACTAATACTGTGTACATCCAGTTTTCATTTAAATTTATAGCCAAAGGTAAGATCATTATTGATTTCCTCTGTTTCCACTGTTGATTTGCTACTGATGGCGATGATAATATCTGGTACCTGGGAACAACAAATGGATAAACACTGAATTGCCAAAAAAATATCTGTGGCATAAGGAGTTGGTTTGTTCTATTCTAAAAAAATTATGGCACTGAAATATCTTCTCATCTAAGTAAATTAATGGTGTCTGTACATACAATGAACAGCAATGTATATTTACTCCCTAATTCTTTAGCAGAGAGGAAAGCATAGGGATACACATATGTTTAATACACACATAACCTCTAAAAACTCTAAAATTGTTATAAAAACATGTTTATACTCTATAGTAAATGCCTGAGTAACCTTGTTATAATTATACTTGAAGAAATGTTTTTGAAGTAGTACTTTTTAAAAACAGATTATAAAGGACAGCTACACTCTTCATTGGGTAAAGAACTGGCTGGAGGGCCAGGACTGGAGAGTGATAATAAATGGAGTTAAATCCAGCTGGTGAGTGGCCACAAGTAGCGTTTCCCAGGAGTTGGTATTGTGGCCTGTCCTGTTTAATATCTGTATCGATGACCTGGATACCTGGACGAGGGGACTGAGTGCACCCTCAGTAAGTTTATAGATGACACCACGCTGAGCTGAAAGGTCAATCAGTCTGTGGATAGAAAAGCCCTACAGAGGGATCCAGACAGGCTTGATCACTGGGCTGAGGGCAGTGGAATGAAGTTCAACAAGACCAAATGCCAGGTCCTGAACTTTGGCCACAGCAATGCAAGGCTAAACATGAGTCAGCAGTATGCCCAGGTGGCCAAGAAGGTCAATGGTATCTTGGCTTGTATAAGAAATAGTATTGCCAGTAGGATCAGCAAAGTGATTGTCTTCCTGTACTAAGCACTAGTGAGGCTGCACCTTGAGTACTGTGTTTAGTTTTGGGTCCCTCATTGCAAGAAAGGCATTGAGGCTTAGGAGCATGTCCAGAGAAGTGCAACAGAGCTGTGAGGGTCTGGAGTACAAATCTTATAAGGAGTGGCTGAGGGAACTGGGATTGTTCAGTCTGGAGAAGAGGAGGCTTAGGGAAGACCATATTACTCTTTACAGCTGCCTGAAAGGAGACTGTGGCGACGTGGGCGTCAGCCTCTTCTCCCATGTAACTAGCAAGAGGACAAGAAGGACTGGCCCCAAGTTGTGCCAGGGGAGGTTCAAGTTGGATATTAGGAAAATTTTCTTGTAAAAAAGAGTGTCAGGACACTGGAACAGGCTGCCCAGGGATGTGGTTAAGTCCTATCTGGAGATGTTTAAGAAATGATTAGACATTTTACCAAGGAACATGATTTTATAGGGTAACATTGGTGGTAGAAGGATAGTTGGACTAGGTGATCTTGAAGGTCTTTTCCAACCTTAGTGATTCTGTGTTTCTGTGATTCTAATGAACATAAATATACGTCCTCCTCATTCCAGGTACCCCTGAGAGGTCTCATTCTATTCTACTGCAGTATTCTGTCAATGGTGGCATCACTTGGCATCTGATAGATGAGTTTTACTTCACACAGACTACAGATGTTCTCTTTATCAATGTTCCTCTGCCCTACACAGCCCAAAGCAATGCAACACGTTTCAGACTCTGGCAACCTTATAACAACGGTAAGGAATCAAGGACTGTGGGATACCGGATCAACTTGCAAAGCTCATGTCTGTAAGAGGCTGGATTTTTGGACTCAGCAAGAATAGAGACTCAAATCTTGTTTCCTTGTATTTCAAGTCCTTCAGTTAAAATTGGCTAATTATACTTACAGATCTTCTAGAGCTTCTGTATGTTTTAAAGTTGAAATACCTTAACCTACTATCTTTGATGGTGTGCAGCTTTGGTCCTAGAGGGCTTGGGAAGTCAAGCAACAGCAATAAAATTCACACATATTATTTTTAATGCACCTGATTTTCATTTACACTGAGGCCCCATTGCAGTGTTCAAATTATAAAACATGTCCCAAGTGTAAATGGGAATTGGGTCTACCTTGCTTGGAATTAACTAGGCATTAAAAATACATTTAGAAGGAGAATGTACTGAGCAGTTAATCTTTGGATTAAACTGTAAAGGACTATAGAAAACCACAAGAGGAGCACAGCTTATTCCTCCTAATTAGAGGACATGTGCCAGCTGGAGAAAACTCTCTTCTGCTCTCAGTTACTGTGAATATCTCTTAGCAGAAGCTGTCATTAAGAACTATTAAGAATTCCAACAGCCATTCAGACCTGGTGATAGAGAAATTATTTGTGCCACTCAGGCAAATGCCTACTGCAGCTCTAACTAAACATCAAATTCAAATCTAGACCTAAGAATCCAGATCCAGTTTATGTTTCCAGCAGTTTTACCTAAAACATTTAAATAGATCTTTCTTGTAAATATCATCTTTAAATAGGAATTTCGTTTAAAAGAAGCCCTTTAACTTTCTCTGAGCAACACAATGATTTTTAGACAGATTGGAAAGAAAAAAAAAAAACAGTTCCACAAAAGATCTGGCATCTAATCATTCCACTCCAGTTTGAAAGCACCAGTTCTGCAGCACATTCAAATTCATGATCCATTTGAAAAAAGGTCACTCAGAGTTTTCTTATCTCTTGAAGAGCTCTTGGCTGCCAAACATAGGCTCATTTAGATGATGACACTGATGCTATAAATTCAAGGCAAATGTGATTTCAGCAGGAGATATTCACTCAACATAGGTTTTTCAGTCTTCAGTTTGTTGAGACTTTGATAAATTTTAGAGGAATAAAGTTTAATTTGGTAGAGCAATATGGGCACTATGGAAAGAGTACCTGTGAAGTCTCTCCTTTAGCACCTTTTTTTCAATTTAATTCACAAATACAAGTTATTAATCTACTTTATAATAGTAGTTTTATTAAGTTTTAATAGAAGTGGTCTCCTTTTCTTTGTAGGCAAAAAAGAAGAAATCTGGATTATAGATGACTTCATTATTGATGGAAATAACCTGAAGAATCCTATTATACTTTTGGATACCTTTGACTTTGGTCCCAAAGAGGACAACTGGTTTTTCTATCCTGGGGGAAACATTGGGCTCTATTGCCCATATTCATCGAAGGGAGCTCCGTAAGCATCTCTCAGCAATAAATTAGGAAGAAAAAAATGATTGGAATAAATTGATTCTAAGATATTCCTTTCTTGTTTTGTTTTGTTTTTTTTTTTTCCACAGGGAGGAAGATTCAGCTATGGTATTTGTTTCAAATGAAGTTGGAGAACACTCCATTACAACAAGGGATCTGAGTGTAAATGAAAACACTATAATCCAATTTGAGGTACTTGTCCTCAGAAAGTTACTTTGCATTTTTTTACTGTAGGAGTTCTCACTGTTCAAGTTCAGCTCTTCAGTGTATTTGTCCAGCTATTATGATTACCAAGCAGAGATGTCTCTCTTATTTCCTTTGTAATTGCTTTGATATTACTTTCCCTCTTGTAGATGTATCACAAAGCTTTTATCACACAGAGGGAAATTTCTGCCTCAAAGTGTCCTGTTTTCTTGCCTAAATTACTACTTTGTCCATACATATATACTTGCACTGTTAACATAACATGTACTACAAGCTGGAAATTCTCCACTGGTAGACAAGATGATGAGCACAATACTGCAGAGGTGTAGATTGCCAGTTCACAACCTGCTCAGGATAAGTGTAGTTGCAGTATTTCTATGATCTGACCCAGTGGAGAGCTTTCTGTGTCACTAGAAATTATTTTCTTGCAGGCTGGCTTTTTTGTACTGTCTGTACTTCATCAGAGAGACTGCTTTCCTTTTGCTTTCACTTGTGCTTTCATGGAAGCTCCTGTGGAAGCTGTTCTTTGCCACAACAGTGTGAATTCATACCATCTTAGGAAGTAATCTAAATGTCATGAATAAGGAGCACATTTTTTGTGCTTCCCATAAAACCACTAGAAACCAGAACATCCAACAACAGCATGTAGTCTAAACTAACTTGTGTTTCTGGTTTATCCTAAACTCTAAATTGTGCACTGGTTAGAACAGATGCTGTGAGAAGTAACCTTTTAGCCTATCTTGTGTTTGTTTAGGAAGGTCATTATATTGTCATTAAGATATTGTAAAATAATCTTTCTTGTAAATGCCATAATTACAAAGCTGATTTCAACAAAGGTGTAGCAGGCTGTAGCATTAAACAGCAAATGATACTGGTTTATAAACAATAACTGAAATGATACTAATAGTTATCCAAGAAAACTTGGATTTAACCAAGAAAACTGGTTTAGCTATGTACTCATGCGTGCTTCAGTTTGTCATGCAACTAATTCATAAATTATTGAAGGCACACCATTTTCTGTTTTAAAATATAGATTTCTGCCTGTAGAACAAAAATGTTTGAGGTCAGTTTAAGATATTCATAAGTCTTGAGAGCATTAACTTCATAATGTCTCCATGCATACTTCCATATGTGATAAGAACATTGTTTTAAGGAATTTAAATGACTTTAGCTCACATTTTTAAGGACATTAGTGTAAATGAAAAAGCTATGCATAATGCAGTAGAGTTTCTTTTTGTGTCTTTGGAGTCAAAAACTATATTGGGTCAAGCATGTCTCTGAGCTTCCAGATGAGTAGGCAACTCTTCTAGTCAAATGTAAATTGATGGCTCTCAAGTGTGCTGAAGAGTGATGAGGAACATTCAGTGGAAGATATATATTTTCAACATTAATGCACAGTGCTGAGTATTACTGGGCTTTAGCAAAAACATTTTTGTTGTGGAGCACTATGTTAAAAAGATACCTATTTTATACTACAAAGATGCATAAACATACAAAATGTGTTATAGGCTTTGTATTTCAGCTGCAATGGGCTTTTGTTTATTGGATGGTATATATAGTACATTTTTTTATGTGGTATAGTCATCCTGCAAGGGAACTAATTCTTCCCTGACAAAAGCAATCTGAAAGAGAATGAACATCTTAATATCATCATGAAGGAAAAGCAGACCTTTGCAGTAGAGGCATGCAAAAAATTGTCTTAAAAGTTCTCAAATTCTGTATTAAACATGTATTATTGATATGTATTAAACATGTATTATTCATTACAGGGAACTAGTATTAGCACAGCTGATCATGTAGACTTTTTCTTTTTGCATCTTTACTGTTCTGGACATCAGGAACCTCGTCAGAACACCTGGTATTTTGATGCTGCCAAACTATGTTTTGGTTTGACACTCAATCTAAATCCAGTCCAGCTATGATGCTCTTCTCAATGCTGTCTCCTCAGGCTTTGTTGCTATACATGAGCAGAAAGGGTAGTGAGTATTGAAAGCTAAGGAACATACTGAAGTGAAACAGTACATGGCCTGAAGGGTAATCTCTCTGACATAAACATTTTTTTTGAAATGTAACATAAAGGAAGACTATGATGCAGCTCAGTAATTAAACAGAAGTTTAGGTTTGTACATTTTGGTTTAATATTTCTGTTTTTGAAAATACACATTCTTTTGGTGCTATGATAATTTCATTTCCTGACAGAGAACTGCATAAGCTGATGCACTTGTTCCAACCACATTATCAGCTTTCTTCATTTGGAATTTTCTCTAATTAAGTTTTTTAGTGGAAGTATTTCAGAATTCCGTATCAGATTAATTTTACAAAAAAAACAGAGTGCATATGCCCATGGACAGGTAGGACAATGTTCAAGAGTTCATATTTATATGCATGGCCTGAGTTTGTCATCACAGTTGTTAAATTAATTCCTAAACCACCATCTTTCTGAGCTAAATACATACAGCACCAGACAGAGGAGGCTGACTAAGATGAGCAGCGATTATGTGTTGCAGCCTGCCCTTTGTCATCCTCTGTATTTCATGTCTTGGACTCCAGATCAATATTGGCTGCACCACTGACAGCTCTTCTGCTGACCCAGTAAAACTGGAGTTCTCACGAGATCTGGGAGCAACCTGGCACCTCCTTCTACCCTTGTGCTACAGCAGCAGCAGCCACCTCAGCTCCCTGTGCTCCACTGAACATCACCCAAGCAGCACTTACTACACAGGAACCACTCAGGGTTGGAGAAGGGAGGTCGTTCACTTTGGAAAACTGCACCTCTGTGGGTAAGTGTCTGGCTTCTGTGCCACCCACCTGCGTGCTTGTGGTTTTTTTCTCTTTTCCATTCAAAATATTCTCCTAGCATTATCGATCCATAAGAACTGTGCCATTAAGAAAACCAAATGACAAGAGTTTCTAGACTTTTTGCCTTGAATGGCAGTTAAAGTTTATCTGATTCTGAAAAATATGTTGTGTCTAATGCTAATATTGAATGCTGGTATTTCCCATTTATTCTCATATCTGATTGGTGACATTTTTATGGAAGTGGATTGCATAATAAGAAACTCACTGGCTTTAAAGCTCTTTGAATGCTTTTACTGAATGAGACATTTGAATTCATCAAGGATTTTTTTTTTTTTTTTTTGCATTAAATCTGATGTGTATTAGAAAATACAGTAAAAGGTAGGCTAGTACAAAGTAGATTCTACTTCAGTGTAGGTAAGCAGACCTACCTACTCAAGGTTTCTTATAGTTACAAAGTTCTGTGATTCTAATTAATTACTTGCTGCTCTCATTTATGTACTTCTATGTTTGTGGGACAAACTGGGTTGGATGATAAGAGATATAGAGCATGGAAAAATAATATGTGCTAGCAGGAATGTTAATGTGTAACTTTTCAAAGTATATAACAGTACTGTTCACTTTTTCAGAAAAAACTCTCTGATAGCATCAAGACAGTTTGTGTAAAAGATCACATTCTTAAGGATTAAATTGTAGCATGTATGAATGAAAATGAGCTATGCAATTATGAGACTGTGTTTATGAATCCACTGCATGCAGTGATTCTTCCACTAAATAAGTGGCCTTAAACATGTCTCTGAAAGTATGAGAAGACCTATATAAGAGATGAGAACCAAATTTGGAAAGCCTGGATACTTAATAATTGATGAAAATGTTTAATTTTTAAACTTGAATTTTCTATTTTATGACAGTTAACATTTCAAACATGGAATAGTTAACCATCTCTTGCAGCATCTCAGCTGTCTTTCTTTTTTAGCCCAGAAGATTTATTTGACCCTTTACCCAACTACCAATGCAAACCTTCAAATGAGAATGTTGACAATGCAGACTCCTAACTCATGTAAACTTTCCAGTTATTTTGATTTAGTCCTCTGTCCCATTTACCTGACTTCCTTTCCTCTGTCCCATTTACCTGACTTCCTTCCTATACCTTCCTTATTGGTGGGTCAGAAATTAGTTGTTGATAATCACCTGAACTCAGCATCCATGGAGCATTTAGTATCGTTAAATTCTGAGTCCAGAGGGCTGAAGAGGAGTTTTCTCCGCCAGAATCCACCAAAGTGACAAGAAAAAATATCAAACATGACTCTGTGTAATTCTTAAAAGAACCAGTGTTTTTATCCCCAAGGTGTCAAGTGATTTATTTAAATGAAGATATTTTCAGTTATTCCACTACATGTGTTGTTTTGGAAATCAATGTGTGTACCCGGCAGATAGCTGTAACTAAGAATCAGTACTCTAACTAGGCCCTGAAGGAAAACTGACTTGTTGGGTCCGTGAAGAAACTCCTGCTGACTTTATCAAAACCAGCATTTAACCCTCTGCTTCAGTTACAACACACACTTCCAGCAGGGAGCCTGAGACAAGGAACTCACGTGGGGTGGAATGAATCCAACCCAAGGGACAGAGATTTCCTCTAGAGAGGAGTTTAAAGCGTTTTCAACTTCACGCTTACATCCTTAACCACAGGGCACAATAAAAACAATGTTTTTTTTACTCCCAACAGGATGCTGGTTTATGGGTTTCTTTCCTGAAACTGCTAGCGGTATCCTCACTGATCAATTACCTCTTACCACCTGAATCACATCCTCAAGATTCCTTTTTAGCAAATAAAAAGACAAACACTTGTCAGCTACCTGTGCTATTGATTCATCTGAGGCATTTAGATGTTTCTAACAAGCTGTATAAAACACGTAATGCAATTAAGCTCTTTTTCTTCTTACTCCTTTGGTTTCCTTCCTTCTTTGAAACATTTTCTCATGTGGGAATAAAATCGGTCTCTCATGCGCTTTTCCCCTGCTCAGTTTGTTTTCCCTCCTTCCCCAGTCTCTTTACATGCAGCATTGATGCAAGTAGTACTTAGGCAGCAAATTAAAAATGACAGGCCAGCACCCAAAGGAGAACATAGTTTAAATTAACAACTTGCACTATCAGTCTGTTTTAAGATTAAGCTGTCTGAAAGCAAGCTGAATACCCTGTGACATGGCAGATCATGTTTTCTGTCCATGTAATTGAGGGTGAGATTTTACCAGCCCAGTTCCACAGGTGGTCCACCCTGGAGGCAAGGTAGCAGTGTGAAGCAGGATTTCATTCTCCAGGGGAGAACGGAAGTGGCCTGGTCTTACCCAGATGCTGTAAACCGAGGCAGAAGGAAATCCCTTTGACCATGGCCAGTTATCCTCCCCAAAAATGACAGAGAGAAGAGTGGTTAGATTTCAAATCACATTTTCAAGTCTGTCATTCAGTTTTGGAATTACAGCAATTGAATAATGTTATTTCTATTTCTGTCAGTATTTGCAGTGAATGTCAGCATGAAGATGACAAGATGAAGGAATTAGATATAGCAGTCTGTTTCTAGAATTAAATTATTTATTCAGTCAGCTCCACCAAAAAGACTGCATGCATATATATAGTACAATAGATACATATAGTATACAAAGGAAAAAAAAAAACAAAAAAAACCTACCACTTGAATTAAGTATTCTCTACACCTTTTCAGGTTGGCAAGGTTCAGATGGTACCAAGGATTTTATCCTGCTGGATCCCAGCCAGTGACGTGGGCCATTGACAATGTGTATATTGGTCCACAGTGTGAGGAGATGTGCAATGGGCATGGCAGCTGTATCAATGGCACAAAGTGCATCTGTGACCCAGGGTACTCTGGGCCAACCTGCAAAATAAGTACCAAGAATTCTGACTTCCTTAAGGATGATTTTGAAGGTATCTCTTTTTATTTTTAGCCTGAATTTTGCATGCATATCTTAGTGGAATTAAGGTCTGAAGGGATGAAATAGCACCATCTTCCTCACCCTCTGCATGTTTCTCAATCTGATCTGTGTTCTCAATCTGAGTCTGTGGGACTATGAACTTCTTTAAATGTAGTTCTGAAGCATGGCTTGTGAGTGTCTGATGGCTATTACTTGTCTTTTTTGGAGAATCCAACCCCGTGCTTAGTTTTTCATGCTGGAATATACTAAGTCTTTGCTGAAACAAATTTTCTTAAAATTCTGCATGTGAAAAAAGGATTGTAGAAGGAAGTGTTGATACACAAAATTTTTTTGAAAGAGGTATGTCAATCTAATTCTAACAAAATGTATATTTATTGTTAGGTAAATATGATTGGGCAGTTTGACTTTAGCATTGACAGCACACATGCAAGTGAAGGAAACAAAGAGGCTTCAGGGCTATGCAGTTTCTCACTGAAAGGGAAATTTTAGTGGCCTTCACATGGCAAACATTATTTCAGAGCAGACCTCATGCCTCAGCATGAATAGCAGACCAGCAACCCAAGTGGAAATTGCCAGGAAGAAACTCAAAGCCCCACCGGTACATGAGTGTAAGCAGCATCCATGCAAAAAACACCTCTAAAAACACCTCAAGGTTTCCCTTACTAACAAGCATTGCAAGAACTTTGAATGAAGCAGCACCTGGGAAGCAAACTCCTCCATTTATAGGTGCTACTGTTCATTTCAAGTTTCGCCAGCCCTGGATCTCATGCTAGCATATGGCATGCAAAGTTTCCTTATAGAGGTGGATACATTGCTGTTGTGGTGCAAAAAAAATGAAGAGAAATAGGAAATCCTGTGAAAAACTGGAGACTAAGGTCCCAAACTTAATACTTCTGTTTACAGTTTATTCTTGGCTTTGAATTGTGGCAGTTTTCTAGAAAGCATTGACTCAGAAACACTGGCATGAATGTTTGTTCAATCTGCATGTAATGTTTAATTTAGCTCTCTTCCTCTGGAAATAGTACTCCTGCAGTAGGAGCACTTCAGAGTAAATCATAAATATGTATTTACTGTGTATTCAGGTCAGCTGGAGTCTGATAGATTCCTGCTTGTGAGTGGTGGAAAGCCATCAAGGAAATGTGGCATCATGTCTGGAGGAAACAACCTTTTCTTTAACGAAGAAGGTTTACGTATGCTGATGACTCGAGACCTAGATTTGTCACAAGCAAGGTAACACAATTTTTAAGTCCTTTCAGAATGTCATTGAAGAAATACTATACTGAAGAGTAAGACATATGTGATACTTCTGTGGTAAGGGCAAGCTGATACAGCCTGCGTTCTTTACTCTAGCACATTCTCCTTTTTAAACACTATTACCATTTTAAATTTAACTTGAACTTGAATGGGATTAACCATTTAAATGCTACTATTTTTCCTTGTATAGGAACTCCAGGATCTGACACCACATTTTCAGTAGTTCATGCTTTTATTTCTTGAATGGATAACATGAGTAATTGTTTGCACATCATACACTCTGCTTGTGTTGTGTTTGTTACATTATGAGCCATTGTGGAAACAGGAGGATCTGCTGCCAGTGTAACTGTTACATTCATCAGCTCATAATTCTTTCATTTCTGAAGCTTAATTTCTTCTTACTGTGCACATTTGTTTCCAATAATTCACCGAGAAATTCCCATCAAGCTGTCATCAACTATACTGAAGACAGCAACTGAAAAACAAACACTTTTACTGTATTTAGAGACCATGTGGTATCATTACAGAGAGGAGATATATAATGAGAGAGATATGCTAAGCAAGCCACATTTAAACAAATGTTACACATATAAATTCAACCACATCCTAATTGCATGTGTGCTGACAAATAGGCATTGTTTTCTGATTTATTTGGTGTCTTAGCGTCTCTCCTAATTTTATTACTTTTTACCATGGGTACCTGGCAAACTCCCCTCTTTCTAATGTTGTGTGGGAAACACTTTAACAGGCAGTTTATCTCTTTTTGCCTTCTTGTCTTAATTAGCATTGAGCCTGTAAATAATAGTTTCATTGAAGAGCCTCATGATCGATAAGGATACCTTATTTCAAACAATTACGTTTTTAGATAAACAATTAGCTGACCTTCAGTGAAGTGTGATAGTCAAGATCCCTGTATTGAATTTAGGAGATTACTCAAAGCAAACTTCTTTCAGAACTTAGTGAACACAGATGTCAATAAGCTGCAGTAATTTGATTTCCTAGATGGTTCTGAAATTAAAAGCTTGCTTAACAAAAGATACGAGGGATCCTGTAAGTTGCTCTATTAGACTAAATGACATGTTTTTGTTATTGCTCATGTTCAAAGAGACGTAATTTATCTCTTTTCCATGAAAGCCTGTAGCTGGATTTGCATATATTGACCTCAAGGTGTTATATGGAGATAAATGGCTCCTGTCCTAATAAAAGGAAAATAGAGCATTACGTTCCATTTTTTGTGTATGCCATGAAAAATAACAGTTATCAACAAATAACTGTATGTCCTCCTATGAACAGCAAGGTAGACTGTAAAGGCGTTGCTTGGGACTGCTCTTTAGAAACATAAAGGCAATGCAGTAGGATTTACTTAATTTTCAGGCTGACTTTATCAGCCACCTGCAAAACAACACAGCAGATTTGGCTTTGATACAGACATGTCAAGTTCTGCCTGGGACCTAGGGAGAGGTTTCTATTTATGCCAGGAATGACAGGAACCAGCGACAACCAGCATTTCTAATAGATCTTTTAACGAGTGCCGGACTCAGTAATCACATTAAAAGCCCTTCGCTTTTCTTCTTAGAGATCCCTGAAATACACAGCTGAGCAGTGCTGTCAGTCCTGTGTGCCACTCTGCATGGGGGAATTTAAATGGAATGAACTCCTCAATCCAGTATCCGCCATCCCCATTCTACATTTTAAAGAATTTAAAACGGGGGACAATATCTTGCCATTATAGTGGTAACGACAGCTGAAACTACCCAGCATGAAGTATCAGTAGGAATGGTTATTTTAGGTATTACATCTGATCAAATCCCTTTCAGTTCTGAATTGCTGGAATATCGATAAATTTCAGCATTATTAGATCAATAAGAAAACTTTGCTTATCCTTTCCAAAATAGGCAGAGCCTTTGCAAAATATCTTTGGGGTGAGAAGAGAGATATTTAAAACTGCTAGCATTTTAATAAAGATAGTTAAACAATATGTTACCTGTGATGGAGAGAGTTATTACTATGCTAGTAAAAATTCTGATGAAAGAATATTAACCCATTGAGAGCAGATTCAACAGAGAAAAGGCCACTTGGGTTTAATTCCTTTAAATAATGTGTTGAATGTCATAGAGAGTCTGTAGAGGAACAAAGGCTCGCCAGCAGTGAGTCCAATCCATTATAGATGCTATGTTGATCCATGAGAGTCTCCAGCACTGCTTTGCAGCAGAAACAATATGTTATGTCTGGGATATGGAAGTAGATATAATCTATAGCCAAAGAAGTTATATATAGCACCAAAAGAACAGTGAGTCACAATGAGCACTAGAATTAATTGACTTGTGGACCTGGTATTTTACTGAGGCTTTGTCTCTTCAGCACCTCTGCAGCCCTCACTCCCAGGGGATATACCTGCAGATCAAAACCAAACCGCACCTTTGATACAAAACTTGTTCTGCTGAGTTTCATTTAACCATGAGCCAGGTAGCTCTAATGCAATCATAATTAGAACAGATAGAGTGCTTTAAAGCTGTGCAAGAGCTGTGCAAACACGAATTAATACTTGTAATATCCCTGCAAGTCAGATGGGTAAATATCATTACAATAGTGGTTCCTCTACTCCAAGTGTATTGGAGTGCTATTTATAAGCACTAGCTAACAGGAAGAATTTCACAGTTTGATACAGGTCTATCCATTGTACCTCTTTGGAGCAGCTAATTAAAAAAAGGATGAAAGCATTCCTGTCCCTGGGTGTCTACAGCTGGCGTCAGGGAAGGCAGCACGTTTAAGTGGTGTGATTTAGACAAATTTCCCATGCTGACTAAATGGATAAAATGATCCCTGAGTGAAACATGCTTTGTTCTCCTACCCTGTTTTTTGCTAGTTTACGCCACTGGAAAATTGAGGTTTTTATTTTGCATTAAAGCATTTCAGCAAATTCATAGCAAAATACGATCTATGAGGGCTGCTCTGAAAGTAATGCCTTCTGTTTTATTCTATTGGCCCACAACTTCAGAGGTGGTATGGCAGTAGAGGCTGAGCCATCCTACCAGTATCCCATTACATGTTGTTGACATGTGATGGATAGCAGCAGAGGGGCAGTCTGACAGAATGGCTTCTGACATGGAAATGTGGATGAAGCAAAGGTGTGTCACTGAATGCCTCTGTGTCGAAATAGCTGTTGACTACTGACATTCATTGACACTTGCTGAACGTTTATGGAGACCATATAGTGGATGTGAGCACAGTGAGGCAGTGGGTGGTGCATTTTAGCAGTGGTAAAAGTGACAATGGTTCATCTCTGCTGGCGCAGAATTTTACAAGCATAGCATGCAGGCTGTTGTTCATGGCTGGCAAAAATACATAGCTAGTGGTGGTGAATATGTTAAAAAAATAATGCTTTGTAGCTGAGAATTTTCTCTATTAAATAGGGCTATTGTGATCTTTGTATCTGCTGTAGTTTTCATGCAAATAAACAGGAGGTGTTACTTTCAGAACAACCTATATGCTTAGGGCACTGTCGCTTTTCTGCCACTAAAATCTGTACTCAGAGGTTACAGGATAAAAATTTTACCCAGGATTACATTTCTGGTATTTGCAGCACCATCTGCTACACACAAAAAAGCTCACAACATAAACGACCAGCTTTGTTCAGCACCTGACAAACTACCACACAGGCAAAATGAATTTTTGTCATCTCACCTGCCTGTCTAAAACCGTAAGGTCTCCTAAGGTTAACTTTTATTCCAAGGAATTATGAGGCTAATTTCTCCAATTTGCTGTGTAGGATGTTGAAGAAAAGAAACCTTTACTGTAATTCCTCCCACTGTTAGGTTTGTGCAGTTCTTCATGAGATTGGGATGTGGTAAGGGGGTTCCAGACCCCAGAAGCCAGCCTGTACTTCTGCAGTATTCTCTCAATGGAGGTCTCACGTGGAGCCTTCTCCAGGAGTTCCTTTTCAGTAACTCCAGCAATGTGGGACGATACATTGCACTGGAAATCCCCATGAAGGCCCGTTCCAGTTCCACACGACTTCGCTGGTGGCAGCCATCTGAGAATGGGCATTTCTACAGTCCCTGGGTCATCGATCAGGTAAGTACTCTTTGTTTTGTTTTGTTTCATTTTTAATTTAAGTTTATTGATATAAATATATACACAGATTGTGAATATATTTATGTATGTAACAGTTATACGGTATAACACATACTGTGTTGTCTTAATGTTTCTCTTTTGTTGGCTTATGCCATTTCTCTGGATAATCCAAAAATGTGTTTTAGAAATATATTCCAAGATTATACTAATCTGTAATATAAGCAGAATTAGTTTGTTAATTTTGTGTTTTTAATTAATTGCTTCCAAGCTGGGTACCAAATGTCTGATTTGGGGCTAGAAAGGTCTTTTATACATAGGTAGAACCACATGGTTACATTACATTAGTCCTTATCATGCAAAATCCAGGTCTGGCAAGAAAAAAGCTATTTCAAATCTATAGAAATATGGAATTTCCTTAATAGAATGTAATAGAAAAAGCTATAGAAAAACTTCAATTCACATCAATGCATTAAAACTTTTCTTTCATATTTGAGTCCAGTACACAGTATTACATTGCTTTGTATGACTTGGTGTAAATCTCAAGAAATTCCACTGAAGTCTTTGCACTAAAAATAGTGTTATTGGGCTGTCTCAATTGAATTTGTTTAAATATTTATGAATATTTTTCACAGCCTTTAGTTAGGAAGAGAACAGATGCTGACCTTCTAGCTGTATTTGTTTGATTTTATTTCCCATTCATCCATTTAAAAATGAAAAAAAGTCTTATTTTTTCATTCCTCTATCTTCACCGAGTTTAGTTATTTATATTAGTTCAGGACAATCAGTAATCAAATGCAGAATAGCAAATTAGTTCTGCTTTACTTAGTCAATAGTAAAATCCTCATCTCTGAAATCCAGTGGTAAAACAGAATGTTTCCCCATTTCAATCATCAGATGCAATCAGATAATAGTGCTCCAGATTATGGTAGAGCTGAACAGTCAGTAGGAAAAAATGTCAATGTAGTAATTGTGTTCCTACCAACATTCATTTCTGTGAGTAGTTTGCCTCATCCAGGATGAAGTTCATTTCCCTAAGCTAAGACAATCTCTTTAGGATCCCTCTACAGGAAAGATCTATTCCTCTCCCTTACAACCTAAAACACAAAGTAAATCTGTCCATTTTGGACCAATAGAATACATGTTCATGGATCACTAAATCTTTTCCTCCTAAAGGATTTTCTGTCACATGCATTTGTGAAGACTTTTAAACATGGTTTCATTTCAATAACAATTCATTATATGACATTTCAGATTCTTATTGGAGGAAACATCTCTGGCAATACAGTATTAGAAGATGACTTCACTACCCTGGATAGTAGAAAGTGGCTGCTCCATCCTGGTGGAACAAAAATGCCAGTCTGTGGGTCTACAGGGGATGCTTTAGTGTTCATTGAGAAAGCTAGCACCCGCTATGTTGTAACTACAGACATCGTCATCAATGAAGACTCTTTCTTGCAAATAGATTTTGCAGCATCCTGTTCTGTCACAGACTCCTGCTATGGTAATGAATTCTTAGTATATCCTGCACTTTCTCTTCTCTTACACAGAAAATTCACTTGTTTTCTTGTTCCACTATCCATCATAACAAGAACTGAGAAACAAAGGAAAACTACATGTTTCTATCAGGAATCGTAACATCGGCATTCATGGCTGGTGTCTGAAACCTAAATCAAAACTAAAGGGTGCTTTTCCCACTGGACAGTTAAGTTGCAGTTCAACTCATTTGTGAAAAAGTCTATCAGCTGTCTTACTCCAATCCCTTTGCCACAATGTTGGATCCACTGCTTGGGATGTTGTTCTGGTCCTAATAGTAAGCAGCTGGGAGCTTCCCACACGTGTTGTGTTCTGTGGGTATGCATTTCTTGTGAAGTCTCAGTTCATATTTCACTCTCACCTGAATAACTAAGAGATCATTTCTGTCAGCCTACATCTGACACAAAGCTAAGTCAGCATCAATTGTGAAAATGCATATAATCCATAGGAAAGAATAAACATGAATATATATGTATGCATATATGCATGTATGAATGTGTGCCTATATCTATGTGCAGCATGCACATATAAACACATATGCATATATTTACATCCGTGTGCATGTAATAATGCAATTTTTAATAGCTTGGATTCCTGTTTTGTCCATACGATGCATATTCAGTGCAGTGCATGCTTTATACATATGTATGTATGCATACACAAAGAATTACATACATACATTTACCAATATAAATTAAAACCTGCTCTGGATTGAATAAACATCACAAGGAAATTAAAAATTGGGTTACTGTGTGGATTTTAAAATACACAGAAATGGGTATTCTGAGCTTTTGTATGCTTGCTTGTACATGTAAAATGAGATTCTTTAAGTATAGTTTTTTGGGGTGTATTTCTTTAAGAGAAGGCAAATGTAGTATGATGGAGCATGAAGTATGTGTAGATTGACTGAGTTGCTGACTGTTTCTCTGGAATTCTGCATAAAAATGGAAAACGGTTTTACGTAAAGTCTCAAAAGTTTCACATCCATTTTTGCTATTCTGAAGCCTATGGAATTAACCATGGTTTTCCTCACATGTTCAAGATTTGTTGTCTTTTGATATTACAACAGCATTCCTAAGAACATCTCTGCTATGTTTAAAAGTGCTTTGGCTGCTTTATTATGTACTGACCAAAAAAGTTCCTTCTTTTTTTCATGTTATTTCTTTACCTGCTACACTTACTGTTATCTGAACTTGGTAGAAAATTAGGTAGGGCACTCACTAGTCATACTTCCAGTCGTGATGAAGATCTAATAGTAAAAATTCACTTACCCTCATTTGTATCCACTTGTCCTTTTGTTTCTATAGCAGTGTTCTGTGCTTAGACCTGAAGTAGAACTGATTGGGTGATTAAGGGTCATTTTCTGTGTATGAGAGTAGGAGAAATGGGCCAGCAGTAATCAAAAAAGATAGTGAATTTACCACCCCTGTCACTGAAACCACACTCCGTTTTTTACTCAGCTAGAATGCCTAGCGGCTGGAACATTCATTTCAAGTTACAGTTCCGTGCCATCTATTATTTACTTTTTAATGATTGCATAAAAGTTTATCTTGGAGTTTTTAGTGAGCTTGACTAATCTTTGTTTTTCATAATAAAAGTTTATAAGCCCTAAACTGCAAAACAAAGAAATTGCCGATTCTTGCTGAGAAATGAATACATTAGTCTAATATGGCTAGATTGTGTTTGAATGAAAACAAGCTCACTGACTAACAAGCTCATTTTAAAATTGTTTATGCTGGATACTGAAATGATCTGGTCTGGAGTGGATTGAAAATGTGACTAAACCATCTTGTTGGAGAGCCAAAAGTTTGCATTTGAGTGTTGCTGTGCTTTACACAAAGATTACAGCCAGCTGAGTCTCATCATTCAGACTGAAAAACAAAAAAGTTTCTGGTCATGATGCTGTCACATCACTTTCTTGTACACAGCAGCTACAAGAAATTGGCTTGAATTAATCCTGGTGATTTGACAGATTATCTTTGCACCTGCAGTTCTTTGTGTTGGGTAGCTGCTGTGTACAGCGTCCTTCTGAGTTGTGCTTGCTCAGCACCATGCAGCACATCCGTCAGCATTGCCACTGAAGGGGTTATCTTCATGCTCCTGAAACAAAGTTTTGAAAAGCTTTGAGTTGTTCTTTTGTCAGCATAGTATTGTGACTAAAGATCTCTGGGGTTACCAGCTAGACTGTTGATGTGAGCCTCTACATTAGCTAACCCACCAACTTTCCACCTTTAGCTATTGAACTGGAGTATTCCGTGGACCTTGGAATTACCTGGCACCCAATTTTGAGAGACTGTCTTCCCACTAATGTGGAATGCAACAAATACCATCTCCAGAGGATTCTCATATCAGACACTTTCAACAAGTGGACCCGGATTACTTTGCCTTTGCCTCCCTATACTAGGTACGTCTTTCTGGTTTTCTGCAGAATAAATCCCAATACATGACTATGTATCATAGTATGAAACATTCTAGTGTTAAAAAAATTCTACCTTGCCATTTTTTGCAAAGCTATTTTTTCTGGTAATTTAGAAATAGGAAATTCTTGTATGCCTTGTCCTGTGAAGGGCAGGAGAAGAGGGAGCTCTTAAAAGAATCTCATGGTATTGGCATCCTCACTATGTTTGGATGTTTTGATGGCTAATATGAATTGTCTGAATCCCCACCTGCATCCTGTGCTTGCTGGTGTTGGCTGTGAGCTGGTGTTTTAAAAGTAACACTTTGCAGACTTCTTGTTTTTCTGTGCATTCCTTGTATCCTTTGCTTCTCTCTCAACTTCTGCGCTCATGTTTTTACACATGCCTCATTTTCACTTCTTCTTCCTTGTTGTATATTCTTTTGTCTTTGGGGTAAGAAAACTTAAGGGATTTGCTGGGAGGCTTCATTTTGTGCAGTGAAAGAAGCACTGACTGCTGCTACTTGAAGTGCTGCCATACACTTCACAATTACACCCTGAAAACAGCGTGATATTTTGTTGGTGGTGGTTTTGTCTCTGCTAGAAAGATCTATATAGAGCTAACTGGGTAGTTCAGACTTCCAGTTCATGTCCTTTTTGATGCACCGCTTTGCAGTGCTAGCTGTAACTGTCCCCCATGCTGTCATACCTGATAAAACCAGGGCAAAGCTAGCCCACAGTAGAGCCCTGCAAAGGCAGCGTGGACATCAGGCCCTCAGCACAGCTTTGTTTTCCAGCTTCTCTCCTAGAGCTGAGCCCCATTTCCTAACATGAGGCTAGGCTGAACTAACTGCAGTCACAGTGCAGGCATAGCTTATTCCTACTTGAGAAGTTACAAGGGATGCCAACTCCTGCATATACAAGTTTGGAAACAGAGACCTATATTTTTCAGAAATTGTAATGAGAGCATCTATACAGTTGCCACAAGTTTTGAAACTGGCAGAGTCCATGTTCTGCTACTAACTGTTGTGACATCTAGACTCTTCGCTATCTCCATTGCAGTGCTTTATGTCAACTAATAGCACATGCGGGGCTTGTTCCCAGCAATGATCTCCTCTGCTAACTCATTTGCACTGCTTCACTGTGTACTGCCTTTAAAATCCATTAACATGGCAGTCTTTGTGAAAAATCTGTACATTTCCATGCAGCAAGGGCTTTCTAGGATAAATAAAAACTGGGCTAGTACTACAAACCAGTTGAATTTGGACCTGAAAAGAATATGCCACCTGAGATTGAGTCGGGTTTATGCATAGCTGTGCTTTTAAGGCTGAGATTCCTTGGCTGCCATATGTCAAAGAAGTCTGATGTTTTTCTGAGGAAAAAAAAAAAAAAAAGCTGTTCTCTCCAGTCCAATAACTACTCACCTGGGCTCAAGTAATGCCATGTCGCAAAGACTGTAAGGTAGGGATTGTGTGAGAGAGGTTATTACGACCTTAGCTCACAAGCAAGAAAGAAATTAAGCTTTAGTATAAGGAATAGTACAGCTAGTAGTAAAGTTAAGTGCATCTTTAGTAAAGGAGCAATATAATTTTTGTGCTACTTAATTACTTCAGGCTGTGGAATAGCATGTGTATTTCTGACTTCTTGTACCTGTATATTTTAGGGACCTGAAAGCTACCTGATGAACATCTTGAAGTGGCACACAGCACCCATAATGGCAGAGCTTTTTAAGGCCCACGTTCCCCAGAGGGCTGTATAGCCTGTGTCCTGCAGAACACAATGAACGTTCAGTTATATTTTAGAGCTGATTTTAAGACGAAAACACAGAGCTTCTCCCAGCAACATCAGTTCTGTAAACTGTTAGTGAAGTGCAAAACCTAATGTAGGTAGAGTGAGATATAGGTCCCTCAGTCCTCAAGGAATTCTTTATGATTTAAAGATTCCTTTTAAAAACACTATTCGGTAAGCACAGCAGTAGATTTCTTTTGGGATAAACTTGTTCTCCATTCACTTCACACAGTAAGTTTATTAAGAAATAACTCATAGTGTAACACTGACCTTACTGTAAAGGGTCTACTTTTACGCTGAATAAATTTGGGGGGTTTTGCTGTTTGTTTATTGTGAGGTTTGCAGCTGAGTTTTGAAAGAAAGCAGACTATACAAAGTTCAATGCTGCCATCTAGTGCTGTACTGCAAATCGTCGACTATTTTGAATTTAAAACTGTATTCTTGAAAAGTTACAGAAGCTTATCTTCTCAGGACTATTCACATGTAGGTGTATGTGGCTGTGTGAGATGACTAGGTATTTGGTGTTCCCACACTGTTTGGGCTGGGTTGCCACCATCTACCCTGGGAGATTAAATATTTAATATAACTATATCAAAATAAGGTGTTTGAAAAAAGACCTACATTCTATCTATTATTGATAAAATGAAAATGGTTCATTGAAAAAGTCAGGATCTCACCTCAGATAATTTCTTACTATTTCCAGCCAAACCCAGGATGGAGCACAGGGAGGTAACTACAAAGCAAGGTCACACCACCACTGGCCTCACCAGCCCCACATAGGGCTTACCTACCTCTGTAGGTTTATAAATACAGCATCTAGTGTAGGAGCTGATCCTCTGTCTAGAACTGCACTATGTGACTGTAGCCAGGAGCATTCACAGAGGAAAAAGTCAGGTTGGTTCATTTCCAAAACAGTGAAACTCAGGCTTGGGGTAAAACCTGGAAGATTTGGGTGATCACAGCTCAATCCGGTTCTCAGCCTCAGATTTGTGCCAGAACCCAGCTAGGAGGACCTCCTTATCTATTACATATTTCAGGAAGCCACTTCTCTGTCTATTAGTATGCCAGTCAAATCAATTTAGCTTTGGTGCAGCTCAGTGGAAGCTCTCATCTTTGCCTTCAGGGGACCTTTCTGCTGTCAGGAATCAGCCCTAGGTTATGCTGATATCAAATAAATCTTCCAGGAGCAGTCTAGCCACAAGACTGACAGTTCTCCTCAGTCACAATAAGGGCCAGCTTGCCTAGAAATATTACCCTTCTGTTTTCCTTTCTTTCCCAAAGGTCTCAAGCAACTCGATTCCGCTGGCATCAGCCTGCTCCTTTTGATAAACAGCAGACATGGGCAATTGACAATGTCTACATTGGAGATGGTTGTATAGACATGTGCAGTGGCCATGGGAAGTGCACACAAGACAACTGTGTGTAAGTGTACTTTTTTCTCTGTCCTACACAGCACTGCAGCATATCACTCCTCTGTAATTATAACAAAATCACAGAAAAGGTTTTGATACAGTTTTTAAGTGGACTTAGTTAAAACTGAGCAGGGCATTGCAACCACTTGGGAACAGAAATTTCAGGAGTCTGAGTAAGTGCTGGGATTAGCTCTGGCAGATCTCTGCGTGTAAGCACACTACGAGCAATGCTGCTGGTCCTTTCCTCACACACTGCCTCTGCTATTGGCTACTCTGCAGCTAGGCTCCCCTCTCACGAAGGAGGGAGAAGGGCCTGCTTGAGGCCATGCACTCTGCTGGGGATATACAGTTCCAAAGCTCTCCAGAAGTCAACCCTGATTCCCAAGGGGGTTGTCCTTTTGCCCTCATCCTGCTGCTGGATGCTCATCCTTGCTGGAGCTCCAGGGCTGGTAATGGGACACGTGCTAAGTGGAAGGATATATGCCAGCTCTTCACAAGGCTGATTTTTGCCTTGGAACTAGTGTTGGCTTGATGGCCTGATGCCTTTACTTCATAAGTGAGTTTGGCCATGGCAGCAGAGTGGTTTGATCCTCAAACTGTCAGCCTAAAGGCATACATAAAGCCTTGCAAAAGTACCAAACAACAACCAGACCTCCCCAGATTTTTCTGTTTTGGCAACAGAGAAATATCTTCCAGATGGATATATTGCTTTTCCAATCACAAATGGTAACAGAAATGGGAGAATGGTGGTATAGCTTTACTGTGACTGTGTTTACTAGAAATATATTCCACTGCAGAATATATTGTTGTGTTGTCCTCTATCCCAACAGTACTGAAGTAGCAAGGCATGATCTCTGTTGAAATACACATAGTAGCAAAGCACATTTCTGTGCTTTTATCCAGATTTCAAGACATTGTAAGGTTTTTCAAAGAGGGAAAAAAAAATGAGAACTGTATAAAGGAACAACAGGAAATTATCTATCCATTGGGATTTTACAGAAACTCATGTAAATTTAACATTAGTTGGACATGCTTAGGCTTGGCACATCCTTTAAGTTTTGTCTATTAAGATAAAATGTCTTTTACTGATAACATTGTGTTGGAGTACTTTGTATTATAAAATAGAGTGGGAAAAGCATCTACATAATTCTATCCTTCCTAAAATCATTTTTGTATCATACTAACAACTTCAAAAAGTGGCAGATGTTCGAAACCCCTATATGCAAGTTGTGAGCTAGTGAATGACACAGGCAGTCTCTGTGTGGAATAACATTGCACCTTGATGTGGGATAACACGACACGGATCAAACCTCTGTGCATCACCTTTGCCGGCTGAATTTTGCATTTGTTTTCCTCCACAGCTGCGATGAGCACTGGGGGGGGCTGTACTGCGATGAGCCAGAGACTCCCCTTCCAACACAACTGAAAGATAACTTCAATCGTTCACCGTCCAACCAGAACTGGCTGACAGTGAATGGAGGCAAGCTGAGCACAGTCTGCGGAGCAGTGGCCTCCGGGATGGCTCTTCACTTTAGTGGGGTTGGTATTCAACACTTGGTATAAAGCACGCTGCTTTAGATCTAAAAAGTTAAATAAAGAGCTGTGTGTTAAAAAATATTAACCCAGTAAGCACAAAGCATATTAAATAAATTATACCCTGTTGCTAGCTGAAGTGCAAAGTCAGATAGGTCCTACAGACCAGCACCAGCCAGATAAGCTCCAGCAAATCAAATAGCATGATCTGGGCATTTTCCGGTTTTCCTGCAGCCAGGAAAATGAGTAATGGCATGGAGGCCTCATGAAAGTACCTGTGGTGGGGCCTGATACAACAAAGCACAAAGTTTGTTGACTTTCAGACCCACCCACTGATAATGACCTCCTTGTAGCACTTACATTCCACAGAGACTACAGTTCTGTGCTGCTTCTCATCAGCCCACAGAGGTAAATGAATAGCTAGATATTTACGTGTGTCTACCATGCACTTGCTCCATGAAAATATGTCCATGTGTCAACTCATCCTTCAGATATTTCATTGTTTTTTTATTTATTTTCAGTGTAAACTTGGAGTAAAATTACTTGTGTTCTGGCTGCATGCACATAGCTGCATAACCAGACCGCTGCTGAATTGCAGTTTGGTTTAGACAGCCTCAGGGCTATAAAAATGACTAGATGGAATTTTAGAAACATAAAACTTGCGCTCTTTCATGCCCATTTATAACTGGGTGCAAACTAATGCAAGTTTTCTGGAGTAAACTAATGGAATTATTGCATTTCCAATTCCTTCCAGTAGGACTAAGCAGGCACCACTAATTAACAGTAAGCAAAGTATGTGAAATATACAAGGCATTATTGGAAAGCACATATATTAAAACTGCTGTGCTGTTTGATGATTTGCATCAACTGAACCATTAGACACAATCAGCAGTTCATCAACTCTGTGGAGAACCTCATGTTCTACATTGGAGATGTGGATTTTTGTAACTCTTGTATTCAGCACAGAGGTGAATACCATTTATGAGGTTTAAAGTTATAAAGCTGTAAGTGCAGGGAGCAACATGGGTGGGTATTTTTAAGTTGGAGCATAACTGAAACTGTTCTCAGAGAAAGTCATTTACCGTTCTGTTGTAGCTTTACTGTTGTTATAATTTGCAGAAGTTGTACTATTCTGGGAGGTACTACAATATGTAATTTTACTAACAGCAACTGTATAATCTAACACTTTTTCTAAGTTTTACCAGATAGCACCAGCCAACATAACTTTTCATTGTTTTTAAGGGCTGTAGCCGTATGTTAGTTACAGTGGATCTGAATCTCACCAATGCAGAATTCATCCAGTTTTATTTCATGTATGGATGTCTGATAACTCCTAACAATCGCAACCAAGGAGTGCTGCTGGAGTATTCTGTGAATGGCGGAATTACCTGGAGCCTCCTGATGGAAATTTTCTATGACCAATTCAGCAAGCCTGGGTTTGTAAATGCTTTCTTCTGCATATATAATATCCTACAGTAGGTCAGATGGTCTTGAATGTTTTGTAACAACTTATTTCTTTTATTACTGCTTTGGTTTGGATGTCAGATCTTCAAGAGACAGACAGAGTCTGTCCAGCGTTGCAGAAATTTCTGAATGGCTTTAAAACACGTGCTTGACATCAGCACTAGTTCAGCTGCAAAGCCATAAGCGTAGGAAGATAGCTACTGCAATTATCCTGTTCTGCAAATTACTTTCATTTACAATCATACTCCTTACTGACTGGCTCTTTGAACTTGTTAGAAAATGCTGTATAGAGGAGAAACTGAATTTCTACAGATATCCATTAAGATGTCTACACTGCACTCAGTCTTTTCAGACATTTGCGAGTTTCAAAGCATGCACAGATATAGGTGAACCCTTTCCTCATTTATTAGTTTAAAAGACTCATAGAAACAGGACTGGGAAGGACATATGGCTTGACGTTTAATTTGAATACACAAACAAATCATTAGCATTTTAATTGGACAAGTGATTTAAGTGTGCCATTGACTACTATTGTAATGGAAATAAGGAAATTTCACTGAATGGCTTCAGGCTGAAAATAGTAATTATTATTCAGTGCTTCCCTTCCTAACATTTCCTTGGGATCTTATGTTCATAGACCATTGCATTTTGTTCCTTAAAGCAAATTTGAACAACTCATGCCATAGACTGGCTGCTGACCCTCTTCACCTTACTGTGAGCCTCTGTGCAAGGGATGACATTGGGATTTATGAGGGTTCTTTATTTTGGCAGTCTCTCATGGGAGAAGATAGGCTAGATTAGCTAACCTTCTCAATTTTCCAGTTTCCACATGCTGTAAGAGACAACAGGAGTGGACCCAGTCAAAGTACCCAGTACAGAGCATTGAGAAGTGCCCTTCCCCTGTGGGTTCCCTACAACTAATTTCCACACTGTGTTTCAGTTTTGTGAACATCCTCCTTCCCTACGATGCCAAAGCTATTGGGACACGCTTCCGCTGGTGGCAGCCTAAACATGATGGTCTGGACCAGAACGACTGGGCTATCGACAACGTGTTGATTTCTGGCTCAGCTGACCAGAGAACTGTGATGCTGGACACCTTCAGCAGCGCTCCACTGCCGCAGCATGAGCGCTCCCCTGCCGATGCAGGGCCCACCGGGAGGATCGCCTTCGATATGTTTATGGAAGACAAAACCACAGGTAAAAGTTTTACATGGATCTGAATTAAAGAGCAAGCAGTCAGTACAGAGATTTCTAGTTCTTGCTGCACCTCTGAATCTTTGGCCCCTGTAGCAGATGTCATAGACAATCCTATCTCTATGAGCATCTTCTTTTTCTTTTTTTTTTTTTAGTTTTGTTGTTACTGTTGTTCACAAAATGCAACACAAAAATATGTAACGTAACTTTTCCTTTTTCTAATGAGTGAATTTACTTAGATGATGAATTTGTCTTCAAAGAAAGGAAAAAAAAAAAAAAGGATGGAAAGAAACCAGGTTATTCTAGGTAGCTTTCTTAACCTATTTGTTGCCTATTTGCTAACTAGCTTAAATATCCTTTAGTAAGGTTAAGTTACATTTTACAGATACATTTCATGGAAGAGGAAGTACTTCAGAAGGCTGAGCAACTAACAATGCTGGGTGCTTTTTGTGCAGGCATGTAGTCAACAAGCTTTAGAAAGCTCTTCTGTAACATGCAGTGCAACAGAAGTTCATGTTTTCAGTGAATCTCAGACCCATACATCATGAGCATTAAAAAGTGATGCTTATATAAGAAAGTTATAAGAGCAATGAATGTAATAAATGTATACAATTGGGAAAGACATTGATATTCTCAGAAGTACTAAATAATTTGCATGTAGGCTGAAAAATAACGTATCGTTAGTGTTTAGCTCTACTTCCTGATTGGTTTCTTAACCCATGTTGTCACTTACTGATGTTCTCATTTTTTTTCAAGTGAATGAACACTGGTTATTCCATGATGATTGCTCAATTGAGAGGTTTTGTGATTCTCCTGATGGTGTTATGATCTGTGGGAGCCATGATGGCAGAGAGGTTTATGCAGTCACCCATGACCTGACTCCAACAGAAGGCTGGATTATGCAGTTCAAGGTAAAATCAGTCTTCTACATAACTATTCTAAAAATCAATCTCCAAATCTAAGTAGATGTTTCAGGAACTGAGATGATGTCTCTACCTATTCATGAGCCAACTGCAACCATACTGCAATACTGCCATACTGCAAGCCTTTCTCAGAGGTGGCACATTACAGAATCACAGAATCACAGAATCACAGAATCATCAAGGTTGGAAAAGACCTAAAAGATCATCCAGTCCAACCATCACCAATACTCCCCAGCTAAATCCTATCCCTCAACACAACATCCAAACGTCTCTTGAACACATCCATGTTCGGTGACTCCACCACCTCCTTGGGCAGTGCATTCCAGTGCCTGACTACCCTTTCCGAGAAGTAATATTTCCTAATGTCCAGCCTGAATCTCCCCTGGCGCAGTTTGAAACCATTGCCTCTAGTTCTATCACTGTCTACACGAGAGAAAAGGCTGACCCCTAGCTCACCACAACCTCCCTTCAGGAAGTTATAGAGTGCTATAAGGTCTCCCCTGAGCCTCCTCTTCTCCAGGCTGAACAATCCCAGCTCCTTCAGCCGTTCCTCATAAGGCCTGTGCTCCAGGCCCCTCACCAGCTTCGTAGCCCTCCTCTGAACACGTTCCAGGGCCTCAATGTCTTTCTTGCAGTGAGGGGCCCAAAACTGAACACAATACTCGAGGTGCGGCCTCACCAGTGCAGAGTACAGGGGGACAATTACCTCCCTATTCCTGCTAGTAACACTGTTTTTGATGCAAGCCAGGATGCCATTAGCCTTCTTGGCCACCCGGGCACACTGTCGGCTCATGTTCAGCCGAGCATCAATCAACACCCCCAGGTCCGTTTCCTCCACACAGTCCTCCAGCCACTCCGTCCCAAGCCTATAGCGTTGCCTGGGGTTGTTGTGGCCAAAGTGCAGGATTCGGCATTTGGTCTTGTTGAACCTCATCCCCCTGGCTTCAGCCCAGCTCTCCAGCCTGTCCAGATCCCTCTGCAGGGCCTCGCTACCCCCAGGCAGATCCACACTCCCAGCCAATTTGGTGTCGTCTGCGAACTTACTGAGGGTGCACTCAATGCCCTCATCCAAGTCATCAATAAAGATATTGAAGAGGACAGGCCCCAGTACCGACCCCTGGGGAACACCACTCGTGACCGGTCGCCAGCTGGATTTAACTCCATTCACCACCACTCTCTGAGCCCGGCCCTCCAGCCAGTTCCTTACCCATCCAAGAATGTACCTGTCCAAGCCACGGGCTTCCAGCTTCTGCAGGAGAATACCATGGGAGACAGTGTCAAAGGCTTTGCTGAAGTCTAGGTAGACCACATCAACAGCCTTTCCCTCATCCAGCAGATGGGTCACTATATCATAAAAGGAGATCAGGTTGGTCAAACAGGACCTGCCTTTCATGAACCCATGCTGGCTAGGCCTGATCCCCTGGCCATCCCGCACATGCCGCATGATCTCCCTCAAGACAATCTGTTCCATAACTTTCCCTGGAACCGAGGTCAGGCTAACAGGCCTGTAGTTCCCCAGATCCTCCTTACAACCTTTCTTGTAAATGGGAGTCACATTGGCAAGCCTCCAGTCTTCCGGGACCTCACCAGTCAACAAGGAGCGCTGGTAGATGATGGAAAGCGGCTTGGCTACCACCCCCGCCAGTTCCCTCAGCACTCTCGGGTGGATCTCATCCGGCCCCATGGACTTGTGGCAGTCCAGTTGGAGTAGTAAGCCTCTGACCGTTTCTTCCAGAATCACAGGGGGTTTAGCATGCTCCCCAGGCGAGACTACCAGGTCAGAGAGAGGAGTACCCCGAGGATAACTGGTCTGACCTTTAAAGACAGACGTAAAGAAGGCATTCAGAACCTCCGCCTTTTCCTTATCCTCAGTGGTCACATTCCCAGCATCATCCAGCAAAGAGTGGATATTCTCCTTTGTCCTCCTCTTACTGTTAATGTATTTATAAAAGAGTTTCTTATTCCTTTTCACCCCAGCGGCCAGGTTAGATTCAAGCTGGGCTTTTGCCTTTCTGATTTCACCTCTACACATCCTAACGGCTTCCTTGTATTCATTCTCAGTTGCCCGTCCCTCCTTCCACAGGCGGTAGATTCTCTTTTTCTCCCGGAGCCTCAAGAATAGCTCCCTATTCATCCACACCGGTCTTCTTCCCCGCCTGCTCATTTTGCATCTCAGGGGAACCGCCTGCTCCTGCACCCTTAAGACTTCCTTCTTGAAGAGCAACCAGCTCTCCTGGACCCCTCTGTTTGCTAAGACTGAATGCCAGGGGACTCCCCCTACTAGTCTCTTGAACAATTCGAAGTCCGCCCTCTGGAAGTCCAAGGTAGCAGTTTTACTATTCCCCTTCCAAACTCCACCATGAATCGAGAAATTTATCATTTCATGGTCACTCTGTCCAAGGCAGCCCTCAACCTCCACATCTCCCACCAGACCTTCCCTGTTTGCAAACAGTAGGTCTAGCGGGGCAGTTCCTCTCGTGGGCTCTCTTACCAGCTGCATCAGGAAGGCATCCTCTACACACTCCAAAAACCTCCTAGACTGCTTCTTATGCGCTGTGTTGTACTCCCAGCATATGTCAGGGAAGTTGAAGTCCCCCATGAGGACAAGGGCTGACGACCGTGCAGCTCGTGCCAGCTGCTTGTAGAATACCTCATCTGTCACTTCATCCTGGTTTGGCGGTCTATAACAGACACCCACCAGGATGTCTGCCTTGTCAGCCCTTCCTCTGATCTTTACCCATAGGGATTCAACGTTATCATCCCCACTCACAATCTCAATAGCAGAAAAGCATTCCCTAACATAGAGAGCCACACCACCACCCCTCCTTCCTTGCCTGTCCCTCCTGAAGAGTTTGTAGCCATCTATTGCAGCGCTCCAGTCATGGGAGCAATCCCACCATGTTTCTGTTATGGCAACTAGGTCATAGTTTGCCTGCCGCACCATGGCTTCCAACTCTTCTTGCTTATTGCCCATGCTGCGTGCATTAGTGTAGATGCACCTCAGCTGAGCCCCTCGCCTCTCTCCTAATCCCAATACCACTTCCCCAGGCCGATCTTTAGCAGGCCTGGCTTTAACCCCTGTTCTCTTCCAGCACAGAAGTTGTATGGACATCATGTAGTAAAGCTATTAAACATGTAGAAGGTGCCTGTTTTGTTTTAGCTGCTTGGTGAAGTGAAAATAGCTCAAAAATGGCCACACCTCTCCTATGTGGGCATGCGTTCACATCAAAACTATAACTAAACCACCCTTCATACATCCCTTTACCTACAGAGAAGAAATAATCCAGCAATAGACGAAAGTTGTAAGATCCTTTTGCACATCTCTCTTAAAAAGAAGGTCTACTAGACATAACTGACCTGGGTGGCCTCCACTGAAATACTCAAATCTTTACTTTATGGTAGAGGAGAGTATCAGTTATGAGGTATGGGGCTATGAGGCAGAAGTGACAACTAGATATCCATAAAGATGAACTAGCTAGAAAAGAAAAACACAAAAACTCAGAATTTGATGACTGTTCTCAATCTTAAGAATACTGGGATGAGATCTGCCGGTGACAGTAGCATACAAGAACTGTTGCTGCCATAATTTCAAGCAAAATTCTGTGGCCTTTTTTCAGGTTCAAATATTTTATAAACTCTACTCACTACCACAATTAATTCTAGTTTACTTATGCTCTCTTCTTTATTAGGTTTCTGTTGGATGTAAAACCTCAGAAAAACTTGCACAAAATCAGGTCCATGTGCAATATTCCACTGACTTCGGTGTTAGCTGGAGTTATTTGGTACCTCAGTGTTTACCTGCTGACCCAAAATGTTCTGGAAGTGTTTCACAGCCATCTGTCTTCTTTCCCACAAAAGGGTGGAAAAGAGTAACTTACTCACTGCCTGAAAACCTCGTGGGCAAGTAAGTACGAGTTAGCTACTTGTTTTATCTGAGATTCTTCACCTCCTGAAAAACACAACAGGGGACACATGTACCTATTCATTTTCTTCCGAGGAAAGTGCAGAATAGAAACCTTCACTGCCTAGTTTTATTTCCTGTCAAGATTGATCATGACTCTTGTTCTGAACAAATGGAACAGTCATCCTTGCTTTTCTGAAGCCTAACTTCAGTGTAGCATGTTCTGCTCTGTTCAAACAGCTGCATTCAATTAGAGAGTAAATTTATGGCCCTACTGAGTGGAAACATTCCCCTATTGTCTGCAGTAGTCCACACATATGCAAACTATTTGGGTTGATTTTTTCTGCAAAAATGAAAATCTCTTGTATCTTTGAGTAATCTGCAAAGGAAGTATAACCAAAAATGAAATTCAGGGAGCCGGAAGAGACTTTTCTTGCTTCCATGGTGTCCAGATATCACAGAATCACAGAATTGCCAGGGTTGGAAGGGACCTCAAGGATCATGAATCTCCAACCCCCCTGCCACATGCAGGGCCACCAACCATTCCACCTAATGCTAGACCAGGCTGCCCAGGGCCCCATCCAGCCTGGCCTTGAACACCTCCAGGGACGGGGCATCCACAACCTCTCTGGGCATCCTGTTCCAGCACCTCACCACTCTCTCCGTAAAGAATTTCCCCCTGACGTCCAACCTAAATCTCCCTTCCCTCAGCTTAAAACCATTTCCCCTTGTCCTGCTGTCACTCACCCTTTCAAAGAGTTGATTCCCCTCCTGTTTGTAGGCTCCCTTTAGGTACTGAAAGGCTGCAATGAGGTCACCCCGCAGCCTTCTTTTCTCCAGGCTGAACAAGCCCAGCTGTTTCAGCCTGTCCTCATAGGGGAGGTGCTCCAGTCCCCTGATCATCTATCTGATATCATAGTATACTTGTGAAGGAGAAAACATGGGTATGTCATTTCAACAGAGACTGCCAGATATCACTTTTTGAAGCTTGGAGAATAGTACAGTCATAAATATATTGCACTTCAACTGCCTGTGTTTGTTTGAGCAAAGTTCTTTCACAAATGCCTGTTTTTCTTTGTTTCTGTATATATAGTCCTGTGAGGTTTCGGTTCTACCAGAAATACTCAGATATGCAGTGGGCCATTGATAATTTCTATCTGGGCCCTGGTTGTCTGGAAAATTGCAGAGGACATGGAGACTGCCTGAAAGAACAATGCATCTGTGATCCTGGATATTCAGGTCCAAACTGCTATCTGACCCAAACACTGAAGGTAATTTTATTGCACATTTTAAAGAGTGAATTTATTGTACATTTTAAAGAGTTTATTTAGATATGTGTTTGACTGGGAGAAGGAGGTTGAGCACACTGGAAATTGAACTTTGGTTCCTATCAGTCTGAAGATACTCAAGTCCATTTCCATCTCTTTTATCACTTTTTTAATGAAACTATTACAGCAGTATCCAAGAACTGTTTTGTTCGTTTTCACATGACAGTGCTTAATAAAGCTCATTCATCGTTAATCCTTAGATTATCACTAGATAAAAATCACAATTGCACATGATTATAATTGATCAAGGCCTGTAGAAGGATCGTCTTTATCAAGAAAGAGCTTACTGAAGCAAAAAATATAAGAGTCTTGACGTTTCATTGCAGTACAAATTTTGCTGGGGAGAAAATGTAGAATAGCAATATCTGCACATATACTGGCTACATACTGGAGTGATGCTATATTGTTTTAAATGACCACACTTATGAAATAGACCTATTCCTTTGCATGTGCAAATTCCAGTGTGCTGGATTGGCTCCCCAATATGTTAAAATCTAGCCCTAAAATATTTGCATTTTTAGTCAATTCAGTTCACTTCTGCTCATTCACTCGAGAGAAAAAAAAAAATCTTTACAATCTTCATGAGCCTTTCAAATATATTTTGAATTTCAGTTCCAGCTCTGTTCATCAAAAAGGCTTAAGATCATAACTACTTTTCCTTTATGTTGAATACCTTTGTTACAGACTTTCCTAAAAGAACGCTTTGACAATGAAGAAATTAAGCCAGATTTATGGATGTCCTTGGAAGGAGGAAATACTTGTACCGAGTGTGGGATTCTAGCAGAAGACACAACTCTGTATTTTGGAGGTCAAACTGTGAGGCAGGCTGTCACTCAAGATCTGGACCTGAGGGGTGCAAAGTATGTCATATTGTGTCATGGGGAATTCTCTTAAACTCTCTTAAACACTCACAAAACAGTAGGCAATACCATTAGTAGCTCAGGGAATTCTTAAGCAGCTACAAGCTGCTCTTGACCAGTCAGTCCTCAGCATGTACCAGTGCAGGAGATTAGTCCTTCCCATAAGGAGGACTTTGTGTTTGTCCTTGTTGAATTCCATGAGGTTCCAGTGGGAATTATAAAACAATTTTTTTTGAAACCCTTTTTCTACTTCTACATTGGTGTTGCGTGTGTAAAAGTTTTTGTATTTCGAACATTTTCAGCATATCTGTTAACAGAAAGCAAATTTCTAGATCTGTGAATTGTGTTACTAGATGTAAGTCTGTATGTTTACTCTTAGATTTCTACAGTACTGGGGAAGAATTGGGAGTGAAAACAACATGACAACATGCCACAGACCAACTTGCAGAAAGGAGGGAGTGCTGCTAGACTATTCCATTGATGGAGGTAAGTACATCTAAGTTTCATCTAAACTACAGCTTGTTCAGTATTCAAACATCATAAATATCTGAGAAGTCATCAGAAAGATACAAATCAGTAAGTGAAAAATTTTCTATTTTTCATTGAAAAGGTATTTTTCTCCATCTAAAATTTTCATCTATTGCTTGGGAGAAGTTTTCCATAATCCTCCTGTTTGATTTACTTAATTGGTGGCTTCCAGACAATTGATTGTTTTGTATAATTACAAGATTATTCTTGTAATGAATAACGGTCACCAGCTACCTTAAAAGTTAAGATTTGTTTATTAGAAGACCATAGCTGTTATTCCTGATTTCCTGTAATCACCCTTCAATCTTTTAGATGATTCTATCTCACACTTGTTTTTATTACTAAATCGGCATCTTTACATTCTAGGAATAACTTGGACTTTGCTTCATGAGATGGATTACCAAAAATACATCTCAGTCAGGCATGACTACATCCTTCTACCTGAACGTGCTCTGACCAACACAACTCGCTTGCGGTGGTGGCAGCCTTTCACCATCAGCAATGGGATTGTGGTTTCAGGCCCTGATCGGGCGCAGTGGGCTCTGGATAACATTCTGATTGGGGGAGCAGAGATCAACCCCAGTCAGCTGGTGGATACGTTTGATGATGGTAAGAAAGGCTGTGACTGCCATTCCGTTGTCTGCTGTTATTTGAGAAAAGCCCTGTGAACTTGCAAACGTACTTTTTCTCCTTTTTGAGCTATGCAAATTTTTCACATTGTAGACAACTACTGTTTATATCCTGATGTGTAAATACATATATGCACATGAATTCAGGTGTGTTTGTATATATGTATGGATATACCTGTAAGAAAGGCTTTCTTTTTCAATCCACCTCAATTCATGTAGATTTTTGAACAGGGAAATTTTATTTGATCGTATTTTTTGAAATGCTATTATTTTAAAATTTAAATTAGTCGTTGGGAGCTGATGTTTTTACATGTGTCTCCTAGTAGCTTACTTACTGCATGTCACAACAGTGAGCAGAGATTTAGTGTTTATATATAGTGATTCTGTGGATTCATTGCTAAGCCTTGATATTTACCAAGGCAAGGCAGTAATTGCATTTAACTCATGTTAACAGAAGGCACCTCTCATGAAGAAAACTGGAGTTTTTACCCTAATGCAGTCAGGACAGCAGGCTTCTGTGGAAATCCTTCATTCCATCTCTACTGGCCAAATAAGAAAAAGGACAAAACACACAACATCCTGTCCTCCAGGGAGCTCATTATACAACCAGGATACATGATGCAGTTTAAAGTAAGAAATGTTCTCTCTCTACAGTGTAAAGCATGCAATGAAAAAACATCTAATTTCTCTCCAGAAATTCTCCTTCTTCCAGCTATGAAGCACAATTGGATGAATAAAGTATGACTTTAATTATTAGATTTTAAGAGAAATGTTGAAGTGTAGGTAATGAGTACCTGAAAAGTTGCATGAATGCTAAATGACAGATAATTCTGATTGCCTGTATCCTTTGGGAGTTACTGAGAGGGACTGGCAGTCTAATCCCTTTCTCCCCACATTACTGGATCATCAGATACAGTAAGAGTTATTTTCTAAGGTTAGAATATAAGACATGCAGCATTTCTCCAGCTGGTGAATGAATAAAAAAGACAACACAGAATTGGACTGGAAACAAGCTGGCTTACTAAAAATGCAGAAGTGCTCAGTGTAAAAGAACACCTCTGCTTATTTGTGTAATGGGCAGTGTTCTAAATAACCAGAGTAACATTTCTGGATATTTTACTTTGTTAAGGTAGAATTCTGAATACAGACAGTGGCAATAAGAAAATACTTAAGTAGTTGTTGCACAGAAATGTTCTAAGTCCTTTCCCAGTCACCATCTCTTAAATGAGCTGAGAAATAACATGAATACCAAGTCATAAAAATAGTTATCTATTTTCTTGTCATGTTTTTTTTCTTGCTTTTTTTTTTTTACAAGGCAGCTCCAGGATTTCTTGTTTTCAGTCAAAATTTTCTCATCACTGTTGCCTATTTTATATTGACTAATATACTCCATGAAAGCATTGTTATGACCACTTACACAGAACACGCTGTCTTTAAAGAAATTACATAAAAGTGGAGTCTGACATGCTAGATCCTACTGCATATCAAGACCCCTCTGAGGGGGGTCAGAGCTGCTGCTTATTTTACCCAGCATATCATTGTTTTCATCTATTTTGAGGGTAAAAATTAAGATAACCCACCAGCACTGAATTTTTCACATTACTGAGTAAAGTGTTTTTTCTCCAGACTCTCTTCTCCTTTCTCTTCCCCAGACACAGCAAGGATTTTATTTCTAAACTAAGAATGCAGCTCTAATGCATGGCTGCCATTTAGTTTTGAAATACTTAAAATTTAGCTTTGTGTTACCTCTTCAGAACTACATAAAGGATGCTGTAATCTTTCTATTCTAATGTAGCACAAATATGGTTACTTCTTTATACATGCAGTAGAATTCTGTTCCTAAATTGGACTGACTTGATTTCTCGTCCTCATTTTAATCATTATGATTTTAAAATTTCATGGATAATTAATATGAAGCTAGGTATTTCACTTTCTCAAATGCTGGGGTGTGCCCACCCCTCTGTGTGTCAGAAACAATGTTTTTTTAGATAGCTAACTTGAAATTTGGGATATCAGTGTTAGAAGTCTGTTTGAAAATAACAACGCGGTACAATTGAGCTGAAGTACTGTGTCTTTTGTTATCCATGGATTTTTTCCAAGGTCTAAGTTTGCAATCTCTTTTATGCAACGTGTAAAAAAAAAAAGAATAGAGCAACACTTCATCATATATCACATTAAATGTCTGCCTGACTTGTTACAGCTGCCAATTTTATTTGTGCTATAGATTGTGGTTGGCTGTGAGGCATCATCTTGTGGGGACCTTCACTCTGTGATGCTGGAGTATACTAAGGATGCAAGGTAAATGGGAGCAGAATGTACAGGCTTAAAAAATACTGTGCTATTAAAAACTTCAGGGGCTTTTATTTATTAAAGCATTTGTTTTGATGTTCATCTTGTAACAAGATCTGAACAAATTCTGTTTGCAAGCACTGGAATTTCTGTACGTAACTCCAGTAAATTCTCTTTATAATTTATCCCAGATGTTGACAGAGCTTGCAGCTACAGTCATGCACATATTACTGTTAAAAATGTGTTCACAGAAAACCACATTCATGGGACACTGTTGTTTTAGTCTTGTACAGAAGTGTATATTTAGGACCAAACTGTAATCAGATGGAGGTTATTTAATTCTGATTTGGTCTTTAACTGACAAACAATAACATTATTTCTGTAATAGCACTGTGCTGTAGCATAATCGTGCATTATAATTTGTAAAATTGATGGCATATTCTGTACTTAAATGCTTGTAAGTAAATACAGAGCATGGAAAGTCTTCCATGGCTGCACCAGGCTTTCATCCTCTCAGCTCTTGTCTTTCTGTGGCTACTAAGTGTACAAAAACTATTGCTGACAATCCTTTGGATTCGTTTAGTAAGATTGGTGGCGTCGTGACCTTTAGAGATTCCCTGTTTCCCTTTCGTTATTCTGTCCATAGTTCTAAAAACATAATTTTTTTTTGTTTCTTATAGGACAGATTCATGGCAGCTCGTACAGACACACTGTCTTCCTTCCTCATCTAATAGCATTGGCTGCTCCCCATTTCAATTCCACGAAGCTACCATCTATAACTCTGTCAACAGCTCCATGTGGAAAAGAATAACTATCCAGCTGCCTGATCATGTCTCTTCCAGGTAGGCTACCAAAAGGTCAGCTCACTGTGGGCCTATAAAATGTCAGCTGTTCTTGCTGGCACTGTTAGCTTTGGAACAACTGGTGAATTTAAAATTCTTCTTTATTGCTGAATTTAGGTCTGATGTAGAACTAATGTTTTTAAGAAAGCTTATTTAAATAGAAGTGGCTACTGCCAATAATATGGTTGCGACCCATTCAGGCTGGCTCTTTCTGGTTATTAAAATCACAACACTCTCATGCAATTTCTTTTTTAATTTTATCTTCTGCTGGCAAATTTGAAGTTCTCTGTACAAATGTGTTTAACTTTTAGATATCGTAATATCATATTTGGGTTTTGATATTTGCAGTGCAACTCAGTTCAGGTGGATTCAGAAAGGAGAAGAACTAGAGAAACAAAGCTGGGCGATCGACCACGTGTACATTGGGGAAGCATGCCCTAAGCTCTGCAGTGGTCGAGGATATTGCACAACTGGAGCTATTTGCATTTGTGATGAAGGATATCAAGGTTTCTTTTCTTCATTTCTTTTTCTTATACAACTGCTGCAGTCTAATATAGCCCAAAGTTGAACAAAAAGATAGAGTGATATATCCTGTCTTAATTCATCATGGGAGTGCTTGAGTAACAGACTTACAATTCATAATTTGACAGGGCTGCAGGTAACAGCTCTTCCCTTCATTTATTCTTCCTGGATTGAATCAGTAGTCTCTCACTGTATTTAAAGCCCATTCAATCTTCATTGAAGCCAGGAGGTGGCTACCTGCTTACCCAGATATGGCTTTCAGCCTTCTACTCCTTCCAAGGGTGCAGTCACTCCCAGGGGAAATGTACATGGGATCCAGAAGTTGATGGCACTTGTAGGAGATTCAGCTCTGCACACAGTCACAAAACGGTGTTCTGTTCTAATGCCTCAGTCCAGATAAGCGCATGTCTAATGGTACCTGAGTGTCCTCATTACATCATAAACTGCTTTATGAGAGTGGAGCTAAAGTGCTTAGAACCTTCCAGGGCAGTCTCATAACTTTATGAGGTCAGATTCTTTCCCAGTTTTAAAGACACTTCCCCTCAAGCATCAATTTGAGGTTTCTTATGTTGGTACCAATGAAAAATGGGGGAAGCTCTATTGCAATCCTTGAAGTTGTACTGCTGGAAAAAATAACAGATTGGCAGCTTCAGTTTCATAAAAATGAATGCTGTGCAGCAGTGTGCACACTATTAATGGATCTGCTGAAACACATTCAGCCTGTAGTCACCCTGTGTATTGAGCCACTAACTTGAATGTAATTACAATGGATTGTAACTAAATTTTCTCAATTATTTTCATTTCTTTGTATATTATAACTTCACTGTTTCATTTTTAGGTGATGACTGCTCTGTTTTTAGCCATGATCTACCCAGTTATATTAAAGATAATTTTGAATCTGAAAGAGTCACTGAAATAAACTGGGAAACCATTCAGGGGGGAGTGATAGGGAGTGGATGTGGACAGCTGGCACCCTATGCTCATGGAGATTCACTCTATTTTAATGGATGTCAAGTACGACAAGCTGTGACTAAGCCTCTGGATCTCACCCGAGCAAGGTAATACTTTGAGCATAAAATGTTCCTTCAGCAGCTCACGGGAAAGGAAATTCTTTCTATGCGAGTGGAGCCATGTGAGGCAGTACTGAAGAGGATAAACTAACTTGGCTTTGCCATGCATCAGATGAGGTTGGCAGATAAACAAAATGCTTTGTGACTTTGATTTGGGAGATAGAATGAGGAGGAAGCGATGTCAAATGAAAAGGTCAGCTGTTTTCATCATGTCCAACAGAGAGCTGCCTTGTAAGCCAGAACTGACGATGAAGCCACTGGCAAAGACTGGATACCAGACTGCCTGGACCAGTGCCTGATCTGATAAAACAAATGCCACGTTTGCATGTGCTTCCAATGGCAGTCATGAGTGAAGATGCTATCAGTAATTACAGACTCATTTTCCTGTTTCAGTTGTCAAATAAAATTATATTCACCTGGAAATGAAAATGAGTATCTTTTTCTTCTGTTAAATCTCTTTAGCCACAGAAAAACAAATGTAACCAGACTGTGCTGACCCTTAACAGAGTGACAGCTTTCTGGACTGGTTTTGTCTTTAACTGTCTAAAGAATTATTAGAAGCAGAGTGAATCAGCAGACGGGCCAGATATAAATCAGACTCTTTGTTTCTTATTTGAATGCCTAGGTATAACATTTGAAATCCTTTCAGTACTTTGTTCAGCTTTTATTTGCCCGCTTTTAGCTTTTCATACATACCCTTGCATGTTCTATTTGTATATCTCATTTGAGTGCAGGTACATTGTAAAATTGGATCTATTGCCTTCAAATATATGGAAATATGCTGTACACAGCAAATTATTACTTTGAAAGAGGAGCTGGTGTTTTAGACATGAGAACAACTTATTTTACATGTTAAAAGTAATGATTTTTGAGAATCCTGAAATTTTTAGTAACTGCAGTATACCTGGAAGTACAATTGTTCTTGTCTGGTTACTTTTTTGCATATTGACAATACCTCTTCTCTCTGTGTTTTACAGCAAAATCATGTTCGTTTTGCAAATTGGAAGCATTTCACAAACAGACAGCTGCAATACCAATCTAAGTGATCCTAACACCGTAGACAAGGCAGTGCTTCTCCAATACAGTGTAAATAATGGAATTACATGGCAAGTAATTGCACAGCATCAGCCAAAGGACTTTATACAAGCCCAAAGAGTGTCTTATAATGTTCCCCTGTGAGTACCCAGTCACATTTCATTATGTCTAAATGCACAAGATACATTTATGGTAGGAAAGACTCTATTTTTGCATCACTGCAAGAAAAATAAAGTTGATGAGAGGGCAAGCAAAGAAAGAAATTTAAGGGGAAGGCTGATTAAGAAAGAACAGGAGAGTGCTTATTAAATACTTGGGAAAAAACATAATATGTGTTTAAAGGATAAGAGGAAAATATAGTTAATTCTTCCTTTTGGGTGTGCAGGTTTTCACCATTGAATATTTTGTGCCTACACTGAATATTTTGTGTCTTTGCTCTCAGCTCCTCTTGGGGGGAGACAGAGAAGTGTAAGCCTTTGTAGTCTGGATCTCTCACAGGCTCTTGTGTTTGTGACGACAGGGAGGCACGAATGAAAGGAGTCTTATTGCGCTGGTGGCAGCCCCGTCACAATGGAACAGGTCATGATCAGTGGGCTTTGGACCACGTAGAAGTCGTCCTGTGAGTATCAGCTTCACCTCATCCCACCCCATCTCAGAAATACCTCCAGCATGGCACAAGTGTTAAGCTCAGTAAGAATCACTTTGGCCCGGGGAGACCTCTGAGAATCAGTCTTTGCTAGTATTTTGCCCTGACTGCATCCAGCAGCAGCTAAGATGGCAATGAAATATGTGGCACAGCAGGGGTAGGTGTTGTGCCTCATGGAAAAACACAGGAGGGAAAGCAGGGCTTTATCACCACCAAGTGTTTGTGTGTTCTGTAGTGTAGCAATGACTGTGAGATATATTGTGCTGGAGCATAAAAAAAAGGATATTTCTGTTCAATACTGTGCTGCCATGTAAGGCTGATTTATATCCTTTCAAAGATACAAGTCTGCTGTATTGCTCTTTGCACAGAGTAATGTTGTTGTGCCTTTGAAAAATTTGCATTAGCAACTAATGCCTTATTCATTTCCTTTTTTAGTAAGAAGGATACTGTTCAGAAACAGGGTTCACTATATCAGGTTCCTATGATCCGAGCTATATTCATCCCCTTGTCAAGATTTTACCAAGTAAAGTGTCTTCACCCTCCTGGTTCTCCCACTGTTAAGATGGGTTTCGCTCGCAGCTGACCCATTTTCCTGTGTTACGTCACGAAGAGATGACCTGCTTTTTCTCTAACAATTTAGTTCCAGTAGAAGTGAAATGCTAGTGGCTTCACGGGCGGGAACTCATCGCTGACAGTGGTTGGCAGAAAGAGGCGTGCCTGCTCCATAGATAGGTTCAAACGTTCCTTTTATTGAATAATTTACAATCCAACTATGAGACACCAGGCTTGAATAACATCCAGAATGTGTAATTATAATGTCTTTAAATCTGAATTAGCAGAGAAACTGCAAGTAACATTTTGTAATAGTAGAAAAGTAGATTATCTGATTGCCAGTTAGCCCTGTACTTCTTTCCACCAAGCAGCACCAGCTTGCATGGCACTCATATCAACTCCAAGCCAAACTGGTCCCAACACTGAGTAACTGTACACGCTCTGCTGCTTTTACACCCTGCTGGGCTCTGCTTCCATAACATTAAGCTTAAAGCTTGAAGGTACAAAGGGATGGATGTGATTCCTGCCTTAGTTAATCAGTGGCTGTAGGATGCTGCACCATTAAAGACAGGAAAAATCATAAACCTGCAGGAGGTTCACAGCGTTCAAGAAACCATAGATAAGAGAACTGCTGGTTATGAAATAGTTCAATTTATTTCTGCCTTCTGCCTAAAATAAAAAGGGAATAAGCACATGGGGAAAAAATAGAGACTAATATTACCCATTATCCTGGGAAGCATAAGTAGGAATTTGATAGATTCATAATAAGGAATTCTTAGGCTGAATTCTGAAGAACTTCTTCGACGAGGAAATTGCCAGGTTATAAACAAAACAGACAAATTGAGTTGTGACAATTCAATCATAAGATTTGTTTTATGATAGAATGGAAAAACAATAGAAATGCTATAGCAAGCAATCATACCTTGCCTACAAAAGGAGCCAGGTGGACAGGTAGTGCCTCCTCCCTTTTTTTTCCTTCTGTCTGTTAGCACTGGCTCTAGCCGATCCTGTACACACCAGGGCTACCAGCTATGTTAAGACATGTCCTGAATCACAATGATAGGACTTAGCTTTAATTCTTAATATTACTTCACTTTCCAATGACCAGTGTAGGCCTTAATCTCTGGATTTTCAATGGTTGTAAGAAACAGAAGAAAGTAGGCAAGGAAGAAGAATCGTCTTAGAAAAACTCATCAGAGGCAGCTTGAGCTTCCATGCAGCAGATGCTTTGCCACTGCCAGTCTCTCTGCCTCTCCCCATTGTTAGTATAAGGGCCTGAAGGTACCTAAAATACAAAGTAAGATGCTGTGAGTAAAACCAACATGTCAGCGGTTTTCTGTTTTCTGGACACATTAGTCTTCCTTGCCTTCCATCTTGGGCTTTTCCCTATTCAATTTAAACTGGAAAATAATTTAAAAGCAAAACAAAATAAAACAAAATCCCCACAACAACAGAGGTTTAGAAAGGAAGGTGCTGGAAATGTTACCCCAGGCACAGAAACTCCACCAGCCCTGGGGCAAGCAGGCTGACTCACTGAGTCAGCTCTCCATCTAGAGAGGAGACAGTGGGTGCTTCTCTTCACCCACAGCAGAGAGCCATGGCCTGGACTAAAATCATCTAGCAGGATGATGTCATAATGTAATTTTCCATTGATTTTGTACGGAAATTGAGATTTACTTGATTTCATTAAGTTTCTGCCTGGCTTATTTTTCTTAAAATTGAGATACTTTAAGAAATTTCTGTAGTTCTCAAACTGGAAGTTACCTCTGCTAGCACTCTGACCTTGACTCAGAATGACGGGAACACCCCTGGCTCTGGGAGGTGTTGATGCTCTGTTTCTTTCACAGCCCACTCTCTGTCCTCTCATAACCTTGCCACACCTCCACCCACCTGAGGGACTCCAGCTAATGTACGCGGACATACACCCCTCTGGCCACCATCCAGATTGTCCTCTTTGGCCCCATGTGAGGTCTGCTCATAGATGTTGTGGGTTTCATGCTTGTTTGTGCTCTACGAACCCACGTCACCACAGCAGACACCTGTGTGGCATTATAGCAAGAAGCTGACCTGTAATTGGAGGTGTGGTTTTGGCCACAGAAATTCCTTGTTTTCCATACAACTCATCTTGTCAGCCCAGAGAATAGTGGAAGAATCACAAACATTTTCCCATACTCCCTGTACCTCTTTAGCTTGGCTGCCTGCAGACCCAGCAATGTGCAGAGCTCTGCCAACTTTCCCTCAGCCCAAGGGCAAGTTAGCTGTGCTTACCTTAGGCAGACTATGGGCTGGAGTAGAAAGGCAAGTAAGGAAAGCACCTGCTGCAGGTAGAGCAGGTCAGTAGGGTTGTAGTACTGCCCAGGATTTTAATGATTTTATTCCCCAGTTGATGTGAGGAATATATCTGCTCCTCCTTACAGTCCTTCCCAGAGACTGTCCACCCAGGGACAACTATGTGATACCTGTCTACGTGCCTCAACTCTTCTTAGCTATCCAGAGATTTGAAATTAATTCTGTCATGAGCCCAGCTGCCACGCCATAGCACAGATGCATCCCACAGGTGATACATGGCCAGTGTCCCAGCACTGTTCAGTCTAAACAAACACATTTTCAGGAAGCAATCTATTTGCTTCCATTTTTTGCTGGGGGGAAGATAGTCTGCAGATGATTTGTCCATGTGAAATAGATAGCGATGGTAAGAAATGGATGAGTGCTTTTGTACGTTCCTGAGAATCACCCCACTTTTTAACTAATTGTTTGAATTGCTCATTAATAAGCACTATTTTTAATGCTGTACTGCAGCTGCAAATAGTGCTCACATTGAGCACCTCTTTCCAATGCAGTACCTGCTTTGAATATGGGGTACATTAAGTTGATCTTGCCAACAACCATTGGCCAACTTATTTTAATAACGGTTGGTATGAATCATGTGATGGAAGAAGATATTAGTTAGCAAGAGGTCCCTTTAAAGCTAGTGCTGATAATTCCTTTTTAGTGCCACGTTTTTTCTCTGCAGCTGTAAAGAAAGCTTTGGGCACAACCCTCACGTGACTCCATGACTGTGGCTCTTCTTAGGATAAAAAAAATGGATTTTACTCCAGACTTAAGAGTGCTTTTTTGTATCCCTGCATTTCTGCCCTAAGAACAGCCCATTTCCAACTCTGCATTTCATCTTCACATTGTTCCTCTCTCAAAGGAGAGCTCACAGCCTGTCTGCTGCACAGATACCACACCCTTCTTTGCATGTGCACTTGAACTGCCATTTCTTTGTATATAGGGAAGGCCGTTACTGACTTATTCAAATCTGAATTCTGATAAAAGATACTGAGAATAAAAGGACAATGATAAACTGAATACTAATGGTCTGGTGTTGCTTTCTTTGTACCCCAAAACTCATGATGTAATCCATGGGAATTGGAGCTGTGCAATGAATGCAAGTAATATTACCCCACCTACTTTATTATGGTTAATTGTTGGGAAACAGAACAAATCCCTCCATGGCCATCACTCCATGCTCTTCATTGTCAAGATATTCTCACACTTTTGGCACAAATGATTTAGTGGGGAACTCAGTTGTATTTGGTGCAAAGGATGCTTATCCTTATTTTGCAACATTAAAATACAAATTATATATCCCAGCTCCAGCAAAGAGTGTTTATGTGGAAAAGCATTTTCATCTGCTTTATTTTTTAATAAAAAGCAATTATTTGAAAAATGCATCCAAATTAAAGTACAAACACAGTTATAACAGAGAACAGAAATACTAAAACATTAGGTAATTATCTGAATATTCATAACATTTATGCCAAATTTAATCTGATGCAGTCTGTGCTTTTATGACATTTTTATTATGTTTCTAAAAAGTGCATGCTGAATTTTATAGAAGATAAAAATATAAGCATTGATTTGAAATATCAGGAAATAATTTGTTCAATTTTTATTTTCAAAAGAGATGAAAAATCCTATATTGCCTCTAAACCTCATCAGGGTTTTATGACTAATCACAGTGCTGCATGCATTGAAAGGCATTTTCTAACTTGTGTTGTATTTCATTGTTTGCTGTCATTGGTTTTACACTAGAATAAGGTAAGTACTTTCCCTGAATCAATATGAAATATATCTTGCTGCTACAGCTACAGTACTTTCACAAAGTTTTGTGGGTGACGGGTCTATAGAAAATCCTTTGTGTTCTCTGAGATGTGCCACACAGCTCTCTAGGGCCCTGACCCTGCAGCTCTGCCCCAGGGAGTATCAGGGATAGCTAACGTTAGCCAAAGTTGTTCAGCATCTCACCACTGGACAACGGCAATTTTATGGCAGCACAGAGCTGCCATAATAAACTGTACAAGTGGAGGGCACCCATCCTATTACGTGGGCAATCTATCAGCTCCAAGGGGGAATTCCCACTTTTTCCTGTAATTAGTGACTACAGAGCAGAAGCCTTGGCCAGGTACCATACATCAGTGAATCTGTCTGGTGCCATAGGCATGCATGTCTCTCAGACACACATTAAGATTGTGCCAGATAGTTCTTGTTACTTGTAGCTATGCTGCTGCATGCTGGCACAGTTAGATACTAGTAGTCAATACCATGACTGAGCTGATTCATGTCTTGATCTCACTAGAGCCAATGATCCCATCGCTTTTCTCTTGACTCTCCTAATGAATAATTTGTAACTGTGCCACAAAATTCAATAGAAGCGTAGCCCTGAGACCATGCCTTTGCTGTTTTCCTTTCATATTTGGCTTTGTTATCCGAATATTTTTGCTTCTCTTTGGTTCCTACTGTGCCCTGTCAATCAAAAAGAAAAACATGAAAAATGAGAAAAACATGAAAAAATAAGTGACGTTAAATAAATTAATTTTTAAACTGTATTTTTCTCATTGAATTTGGCTATGTCCTATTTTCACATATTTATATTTCAGGCTCTAGTTCAGATGATGCTCTAGGAAATATGCAATAGTCAGAATGATCCGTTAAAGAGCCAGAGGGACTCCTCCTCATAAACTGTGCTACATGTTTCTGTAATCCAGTGCTTCTTCTCCGACCGTAAATAAAATTAATTCATAGAATTTATATAGAAATTAATACAGATTTATTTGAATATCAGCCTACACCTACTATACGATACCGTACAGTATTTTATAGGATACACCAATTTATCACTAACAAGAGTGAAAACCATGCTGCTTTCTATAGCAGATATGAAGTTTTTATGTATGTAGCATCCAATCCAGCAGTTGGGAAGCCCACCTCAGCCTTTGGTGAGAACAAGTTTGAACCATGCCAGTACAAGCCAAAAAACCAAAGCATTTAGTTCTTGGGAGTTTTGATTTTTCTTGTTTTTCACACATTGCGCTGCTGTGGTGTTCCATGCAAGATGAGGAATATATATTTTCTTTGTTTGTAACATCTTGATCATCTCATAAAATAACAGAAACAGACTGAATATACATTAAAAAACAATCACTTTTAAATTTTAGGTAACCCTTTATTCCTTTTCTCATGTATTTCTTTTCCTCTTTTTTTTTTTTGACGTTTTTGTGTTTGTTCATAGTTTTAAATGTCCTCATCACAACATGCGTGCCAGTTACAAAATGGTTAGGCATTGCAAGTGAAATATAGGCCAGGCATACCTAGAAGTGTCCAATGTGGTGAAAACCTCCGTTGAGCTGCAGCTGAGTGTGAGCAGTAAAAGGCAGCCGGGTATCACGTGGGGCCAGGACCAAGGACAGCAACTCATTATGCCTCGGCTGCTTGTGGTTCGTTTTTCTTTCTTTTGACAACGCTGAGGATCTCACGGCCAAGCTCAGTCCTGAATGTAACTAGTTCCAAAAGGGGCAAATGTTTCAGCCAGACACAGTTGCCAAGCTCCATTCTGTGCCACGTGCCCGGAGCAAGGCCAGTTGGGGTCGGTGTGGGGCACTGAGCACACTGAGGGTGATGCTGCACAGAGTATGTGAGTAGAATAAAGGCTGGCCTTTGATGCTTCTTTGCACTTAAGCTACCAAGTAGTATTAAAACCATACAAACTGACCACTGTCACTCTTTCACACATAACTTACAAATTAGCACAGAACTTTTCAATTGAAAAAGTCATGTTAAATTCTAGGACAAGTCAAACTCAAATACTCTAGAGCACTGATTTAAACGGTGCAAAAAGTTGTGTTGGATGCATCCATTGTCATCAGGAGCTGGGCTTGTTTCATTCTTCATGTACACTCCAGTGGCAAAAAAAAAAAAAAAAAAAAAAAAAAAGTAGTTTCATTTTTCCGTAAAATTGGATGAAGAAATTTTGAAACTAGTTGGGAGACAGCTTGCAATTTATGGTGGCTTACATTCTAGATTTTGACACAACTGCTTTTATTTAATTTTATCGTTGAGATTCTAGATTAGCTGATGAAAAGGGTATAATTTTGTTACGCATATTTTTGTAGATGACATTATATGGTACAAAGCATAAGGTATCTTTGCCTTTGGAGGATCATACTTATTTTGCAAAGCATGCAATTATTTCTTTTTCCTAAGGGCCATATTCACTAAAAATAAACTTATGCACTTGAATGTGTAACCAATTACAGCGTGTGTACTTACTTTTTATGGACTGGGAAAACTCACAAACGACAACCTACCTGAAGGTAGGATCCAGCCCTTTGGCGTTAGGTTTCAGGTACCAAAGTCCCAGGCTGAGCGGTCTTGTGCGCTGCTGCCCTCTCATGGCTCTTTCTTCCCTCAGTAGAAGAAGAAGCCTAAACAAGATGAGATGATTCTTCTCCACACAGGTGTGAACACGTGTCTCTCCTTCGGTCAGGATGCAGTCTCCTGCCTGTCTCTTCCCATGTAATGATGCTGACTTCCCAGATCTTTTTTCAATTGAGGAGTACAGGGGAGGGAAGTATTAAAACTGCATAAAAACATTATACTTCATTTCCTCTGTGGAAAAGGTGGAAGATAATGAAGTAAAGCT
>JAPSGF010000006.1:21205541-21257420 GCA_035772895.1 Perdix hodgsoniae
CACAGGCTTCAAAAATCATGCAAGAAACAGGAAGAATCTGTCCCACTAGCTCACTGCTCCAGAAGAATTTAAGTACCTATAACAAACTGACATTCTTCTCTTCCTCCCCTTGCCCTTTGATTTTAACAGCACTCGCAAACAAAATTACATGATGAATTTTTCACGGCAACATGGGCTCAGGCATTTCTACAACAGAAGACGAAGGTCACTTAGACGATACCCATGAAGAAATGAGAAATTTATTTTTTCCTCCCAACATGTGATGTGTTGCTTTCCATTCTTTAAACCTAGCACTGCATCTGGTTTCGGGACTTTTCTGCAACTGGCTTGATGATTAACTGAAAGCCTTTCTCAAGACAGAGTATACACCACTTTTTCGCACTGTGAACTAATGAGAAGTGACTTATTTTCTCATAGGTAAATGTTTTAACGTTGACGTGTCTGTGAAAATTGTGATCTGTTGTAATATCAGTTACAGTGGCAGTATTGGAAGTAAGCAACTAATTCTGTTTAACAGGAAAAAAGTTTAAGCACAAAGACTTTTCAGATTTTATGTTTAAGAACGTACATACTAAGTACAGAATTTAACATTTTTTGTCACATAGGTATTTAAGTGCACTGTATTTCAGCTCTGTGTCATTTTATATGATTAAGTTATCAATGTTTGTCCTCTTTGTATTCTACAAAATGACACATTGGCACTGTATTTACTTGTTTTGTTGTTGTAATATTTTTGCTGCTGACTTTTGGGCTATTTACCTTCTGACAAAATGTATTAAAAAATCAAAGTACCTAATCGAGAAGATAATTGCAAAAGTAGTTGTAAAGACGTTGATATCTTTCAGTCCTATTCTTTTATATGTCTGTTGGTTAGCATTGTTTTGTGGATAAAAAAAAAGAACGCTTGACATGAAACTTTTTTCTACTAAGCAGTTGTGGATGAAGCCCCAAACAGAAGTTCCCGTTTCCTTCTCTAAATGTAGTCAGTTCTCTGCAACTGATTTACTTACAGTAACTGCCATTTGGTGTCCGTAGTAATGAAGTGATTTGTAAACAGTGAACGTTTCATTGTGTTCTCTTAGGTGTTTGTTTCTCTTGCGGGTCATGTTTGTATCTTCTGATAAAGTTGTATTTACACCAGCAACGTTATAATGCCCCTATAGCCCTAAACTGTCTATTATCATAAATAAAATGCTTCACTTTATGGTGAACCAAGCTAAAGATCCATGCTTCAATAAAAATAATGTCAACAAATGACTCTGATGTTAGACTTCTCGAGCCGTGTAGGCTTCCCAAGAAATCATAAACCAAATTCTTTTACTAAATATCTAGACTGTAATAGAAATATTGATGGTATTTTTTTCATATATACTTAGTACATCACATCACTTTGAAAACAGCAGTATCTGAAGAGGCAGAGAGATCTTCCCAGGCTTGCCGGAGCTTGTCCCAGTGCAAGGAATGGAATGGGACCATGGACCAATATATGCTCTCACTTTTCTTTATCTTCAAACCCAATGCAGAGGTGTCGTGCACCAGTGACACCAGTTTACACTTCACAGCTTTATCCAAGCATAATACCATTCAGGATGAAAATATGGCACAAGTATGAGGACAGATACTGGTGTGAATCAGTGTTTCAAAGCTCTGAGTACCACACAGCACAAAAAGGGCCTGGCTCAAAAGAGATAAAAGCCACTATTTCTTCACACAGTATTAGAGATTACATACATGGCAGGCCTTGGTAAATTGTGTTGTACTTATGAAATGTTTTCTGAGGCTCAAGAGGAGACTAACAAGTACTCAGAAGAGAAATCCATGCAGGTTACTAAGTAAGCAAACTACAACACATTCAGGAAATCTCCACTAATGATGGCAGAGGCGGGTATGGAATGGTCAAATATCAAAGCAAAATATCATACACACGTTATGCCCTGAAATCTTCTTGCACATCTGCTTCTGGCCACTGGTTTTGGCACTATACTGGTTTGAATGAGTACAGCATTTGTTATAAATCCACGCCAGATACATAAAATGTGTTTAACTATTGAGTTTTTTGGTCAATAGAACCTGAAAAGTACAGAAAAAAAAGCAGGTCATTCAGTGACCAACAAGTCAAAACCTTGGCTTGGTCAAAATTATGCAACCAGCCTTTGGCAAAACAGGAAACTTGCTGCAAGAGTGTTTTCATGTGTTTTTAGGACTTGAAACAAGGATCTATTCAGGAAAGAACAGGAAGAAATAAGCAATTTTATTAAAGGACATAATATCTTAATGTTTGTGCAAGAGATTTTAAAATATTGTAATAGAAAGTTTCACCCATTAAACAAACAAGAATGCAAGATATTAACAAACACTCATATTTTTAAAGATAATCTTATTTGTCCTAATATGCCAATACATGAGTAATATGTCAAACTAAGTTCATGTGCAGCTACTGTGTTGCTAGGGTAAGGAATTCATTTTTTTTACAGACATGAAGATAGATACAATGAGGCAAATAGTCTGAGTTCACTTTCCAGAGAAGTGGCCAGCATAGCCAGAGAAATTGCTTTTCACAATTGTATTTATTTCTCTTGAATAGTGTTTGCAATCATGACCACAGAGGAATCCCTCAGCGCATCTCATTAGAGCTGACTATAAACTATAGACATGCTTATCTCAAGAAAATCATCCCCACTGGTAGATTTCCAAGTGATTTTGTTGCTTGTCCTTTCCAAATTCCATTAAGTTCATCCTTAATTTTCTTCCATTCCTACAGCATACAGAACAGCATGCATATGTGGTGTATTCAGTATATGCACTATTTTAATTTTCCTCCCATGTGACTGAAAGTAATGAATCATCTGATGTTAAATAGCTTGCGAAATAGCAAGGGTGACACATCACATAATCAATGGCAATAAACCAGTGACAGTGCTATAAAATGTACTGACAAGCTTATCTACAGATATAAAACTTTGCCATGTGTAACTATGATCACTGATACCTTCAGGATGCTTTATGGTCTTTCCCATTTCCCCAGCAGCACATGAACCCATATTCCAGGAGAATAAGGAAAATGTAAGAGAGATGAAATAAAAATATAGAAGAATGACGATGACGTTCTTGCCTGCTGGTGTTCCTGAAACAATGGAAAACCAAAGTTACCATAATTTGGCCTCTAAATAGTCTTCTCTTGAACTTGCTTCATTCAAAGGTGGTGACATTACCTCAGCCATAAGAAAAGAGTGGAGCACAAGTTTTCTGAAGGACTGAATCACGCTTTGCATGAACAGAACAATTTTGAGAAATGATTAGGAATGAAATAACAAACCAAATACAGTAAAAGACAATATGCTGCCAAAGAGGAAATTAGGTACCTGCACACCGAGTAAATACCTGACTTGACAGCAAAACCAGGGGAAGAGAATCAACAGCATACAATATATCAACAAACATCATTTTGCATTGAATCAGTAGAAGCATTTATGGTAAAACACAGAAAACACACATGCAGCTGTCAGTGCTGATAAAGTAGACAGCAGTTATTGGCAGCCGAGTCCTTCACTTAAATATAGATGTAAACAAGCTGAAGAGATTTCAGAGTACTGTGGTAGAAACAAGACCCATAGGACTGCAGTCTTACAAGTAGAGAGTTTGTTTAGTCTAGAAAAGAAAACACATGGGAAAAAAAAACCACAAGAGCAGCTATAAACATGGTTGTATGTTTCATTCAGTTGCTAACCCGTCAGAGCAAATGCCACTGGGTAGACTTGCTTTCCCATCACCATTGAATTATTTATCAGTAGGCAAGCAAGATCTGTATGAGGCTCCAATGCAGGATGCTCAGCAGCAGCCACACTGCCAGCCACTAGCAGCCATCCAAAGGGCCGCAAACTACAGCATATGGCAGACAAACCCCATTTAGTTCAGCTCTGGAACCACAGTGCTTAAGCAGGTGTGAGTTCAACAAGAGCTTGAATGCATGACCAGCAAGTTGAGGGAGGTGATTCTGCCCTTCTACTCTGCTCTCGTGAAATCTGTCTGGAGTGCTGCATCCAGTTCTGGGGCCCCCAACAAAAGGAAGACATGGAGCTGTTGCAGCAGATACAGAATAGGGATACGAAGATGATCAGAGGGCTGGAGTACCTCCCCTGCAATGACAGGCTGAGAGAACTGGGGCTCTTCAGCCTGGAGAAGAGAATGCTCTGGGGTCCTTATGGCGGCCTTCCAGTACTTGAAGAGAACCTACAGGAAAGCTGGGGAGGGACTTTATGTATGGGCAGGTAGTAACAGGACAAGGAGAAATGGCTTTAAACTGGAAGAAGGCAGATTTAGACTAGATATTAGGAAGAAATTATTCACTGTGAGGGTGGTGAGACACTGGAACAGGTTGCCCGGAGAGGTTGTGGATGCCTCCTCCCTGGAAGCATTGAAGGCCAGGCTGGATGGGGCTGTGAGCAACCTGGACAAGAGGGAGGTGTCCCTGTCTGTAGCAGGGGGTTGGAACTACATGATCTTAAAAATCCCTTTCAATTCAAACCATTCTATGATTCTATGACTCTATGATTCTATAAAGGAGTGACCTCAAACCTGGGCTGCTGAGGGAGTCTCAAGGCCAAATTAAACCAGTAAGGGATTGATCTGGCAGCTGCCCTAAGAATGTAGGCATGACTTACTGTCCTGGAGCCTGATGGGAGGATTTTGAGCCAGTACCCAACAAGCAAGTGCCCAGTAAAACCAGCATTCCAAGAGTGGAGGAGTTCTGTCCAGGAGGGCATCAGTAACTGCTGGATTAATAGTCTGAATCTGTATTTATTTTGGGAGAAAACTAGTTGATAAAGCCTCTTTAGTGGAAAGGGAAAATAAAAATAGAGGGAGTACAGGATTTGTGCTTTGTACCGCTCAGAGGAGATTTGTCAGAGTTTGTGGCAAAGAAATTCTTGCAGAAGGGCATGGCTTCTCTCCTGATTGCTTCTGGACCAAAGGCACTGGACAGAATGATGGATTTAGTGGGTGCTTCTATGTTAGGCTGCTGCTGACAGCATGAGCTGGCTGGTAGCCCCAGGTCCTCCTTTCCTTATGCACTGACAGCCTGCTGACACATTGCTCCAACTGTCTAGAAGCAGCACATGCAAAGCTACTCATCTGGTTTGTATCTATCACTCCATACAAATTAACAGGCACACAGCTTTGTTTAAAATTCAGTCCTTCTCAGGGGACATTTTAAAGCATTTGCACTTACACACTTTCAAGGAAGTTTTCATGGTGAAGAGGGAAATAACTTCATGTTCAAGCCTCCTCTAGGATACCTGCTATTACACACAATGATAAAGCCTGACATGAGTAATGTATCTGTACGGGACATGGGTAGTCACTAATTAACAGGGGTGCTTGGAGAACCAAGCCAACTGCCACTGAAATCGGGAAAATCCCCATCAATCTTTACATGCTTTACTTCAATCTGTAAATGTCCACCTCCACTTTACTAGTTTGACCTGTCCTAAATGTTCATGAGGCTCCACAGCCAAATGCACAAGTCTTGTTCTGCCTTATGAAGTTGAACCAAAAGAAGACTCCTGGGTCTAGAAAGAGAGAGGACAGTTTGCCATCTGTCCTGCATGGGAAGCCCACCCATGAGAAGTGCCAGAAGTCTCCACAACCACCCATCTGGTTCCCGGGACCATAGTCCCCATCATTGGTTACTTGAGGAAGAAGGAAGCTGAGAATGGCATGGTCCCATGCCTGAAGCTCCAGATAGTGAACACTGGGTCTGACCTTCAGCAGCACCTTGCAGCTCCCTGTGTCCTCCCCCTGCTCCGCAGCCTTGGTGCTTGCACTGGGGCCCTGTCACTACCCAGTATGTGCTATGAGTGGCTGCCTGCAACACGCCTCCAAAAGAATATTTCAGCCTCTCCAATTGCCCATGTTATTTTTCCTGTTCTGACTTCCCATCCCATCTTCTGCTTTGACCAAACATCTACTTTTCATGTTGTTTCTCCTGCATTCAGCGATTCAGCATGGAAGTGTCTCTTACCAGATTGCCAGACAGTGCCGGAAAGAAGCAACAGAAGGAACTATTAACATTCCCTTTGGTCACGCTGAAATGCACACAAGAAATTAAAACCAGCTTTAGCTCATGTATTTAAGCACAGCTATTGACACAATGAGTTTAATATAAATCTCACTGTGAATTACTGTAAGGTTTAAAATGATTTATACTCTTGTGGATTTTCTAGCAAGAAAATTTTTACACTGCTGTTTCCCTGTTTAAGTTTTCTACTTTCCCTCTTCCTTGTGCAATATTTATTCTGTACTAACTCCAGTTCTACAGCTCTATCTATAGTGTGTTACTGCAATGTGTCCTTTATCGGTAATAAAGCAGTTCAGAACTTTAGTACATCAAAGGTGATGTCACACTTCCCCAAGCTCATTGCACCTCTGCTCTGACACATTCTACTGATGTCCCAGTAAAAAAAAAAAAAAAAAAAAAACAAGCTTTTGGATAAGTAAAACTGCATCAGAAATATATCTTTCCTGACGTACCTCTGTTTACTCTAGTTCTTTATCCCCAGCATCCGACATCACCCTAAATGAAGTTTGTTGGATGTGGTGCATTTCTATTACTCTGATTTTTTTCCATCAAAATGCCTTTTTTTACACTCTCTTGGGGAGAAGACTGCTTATAACAAACCTCATACTTAAAAAGTAGCTTTTGAAATGTTCAGACCTTGAAATTTTACAGTTTGAAAAGAACTGAAAGGACCATGTTTCAGTTTGAATTAATTTAATTTATAATTTCAAGCTACAAAAAACAACATCATCATCAACAACAACAAAACAAAACTCTAACTTGAGAGGGAATCATTTTAGGGTTTTCAAAATAGTACATTCCAGTGGACACTCATTTCTACATTTTTTGTCATGGTGTCTGTGTGTGAGAACTTTCAAAATTTTATCATCTTTCATCTCAAGCTAGAAAAACAAGTCTCAGAGAATCGGAGAGGGGTGAAAACATTTTCTCCTGTGTAACAGAGAGATGTATGTTTGTGTCATAATACATTTATAAATCAAGGCCTAAAGGCTGAGATCAGCGTGGACATCTCACTACTATTCCTGCTTATTCACAAGGCAATCATAGAATCACAGACTGGTTTGGGTTGGAAGGGATTTTTAAGATCATGTAGTTCCAACCCCCTGTTATAGACAGGGACACCTCCCTCTTGTCCAGGTTGCTCACAGCCCCATCCAGCCTGGCCTTCAATGCTTCCAGGGAGGGAGCATCCACAACCTCTCTGGGCAACCTGTTCCAGTGTCTCACCACCCTCACAGTGAATAATTTCTTCCTAATATCTAGTCTAAATCTGCCTTCTTCCAGTTTAAAGCCATTTCTCCTTGTCCTGTTACTACCTGCACATACAAAAAGTTCCTCTCCAATTTTTTTGTAGGACATCTTCAGGTTCTGAATAGCTGTGAATCCTCTACAAAGTGAAATGAATACAATGTCACATCCGGTCACCCAGGTTGTTGAGATCTGGCTGGAGAGGTGCATTCCTCAGACAGGGGCAGCAAAAATCCACACCTTAAAAATGAAAAAAAAGAAGTGTGTCTGTGAGTGTTGAAGCGTTTGACCAACAGGAAACACTTCAGACTTTTTTTTCTGTCGCATTCATTTGTGTTATTGGCACATGTCTGTGCCTGATGCCTAATGTATGTAGTACACTTCTAAATGGACAGAACTCCATGTACGGCTCCAGGCTTGGAGCAGAGTGGCTGGAAAGCTGCATGAAGGAAAAGGATCTGGGGGTGTTAGTTGACAGCTGGCTGAACATGAGCCAGCAGTGTACCGAGGTAGCCAAGAAGGCCAACGGCATCTTGGCTTGTATAAGAAATAGTGTGGTCAGCAGGGTCAGGGAGGTGACTGCTCCTCTGTACTCAGCACTGGTGAGGCCATACTTTGAGTGCTGTGTTCAGTTTTGGGCCCTCACTACAAGAAAGACATCAAGGCTCTAGAACATGTGCAGAGAAAGGCAACGAAGCTGCGTAGGTTCTGGAGCACAGGTCTGATGGGGAGCAGGTGAGGGGAGGGATGGTTCAGCCTGGAGAAGATTAGGGGAGACCCTATGGCTCTCTCCAACTGCCTGCAAGGAGGTTGTGGTGAGAGGGGAGGGTGGTCTGACTCTTTTCCTGAAAAGCAGCAATAAAATGAGAGGCAATGGCCTCAAGTTACACCAGGGGAGTTTCAGGTTGCATATTAGGAAAACCTTCTTCTCAGGAGTGCTGAGGCACTGGCACGGGCTGCCCACAGAGGTGGTGGAGCCACCATCCCTGGAGGCGCTCAGGGCAGTGATGTGGCACTGAGGGACGTGTGTTAGCGGGCACGGTGGGGATGGGCTGATGGTGGGGCCAGGTGGTCTTAGAGGTCTTTTCCAACCTCAACGATTGCACGATTCTAACGCTGCTGACTGCTTTTTTTTTTTTTTTTTCCCCAAAACAACGCTGGAAAACAAAACGAAACCCCTTAGTGAACGCCGGGGTTTGTTTCCCACAGCCGGCCCCCAGGACCAGGACGCTACCGCTCCCACACGCCGACCCGGCCGCGGGTGCCGTCCCGCACCTGCTGTGAGCTCAGCCCGCCATTTCCCGCTGCCGGCGAGCGGCGAGCGAGAAGATGAGGCAGGTTACAAAAAAATAAAAGTGAAGTAAAATAAGAGTCCCGACGGCTCTCCCCACGACAGCCGCGCACAGCAGCCCGTCCCGCTCCCGGCTGAGGCCGCCGGGCACCGCCGGGGCGCCTGAGGCGGCGGGCACCGCCCGCCCCGCGGCACGCCGGGACGTGTAGGCCGCGGCGGGAGCGCGAGCGGCGCGGGACGGCGGGGGGCGGACTACGAGTCCCAGCCGCGCCCACGGCCGCCCGCTGCCGGCGGGAGGAGGGGCGAGGGCCGGAGTTGGCCGCTCGCCGCCGCCCGCCCCGCGCCCCAGGCGCTCACCTTGGGTGCGCGGCCGCCGTGCCGGGTCGGGCCGGGCGGCAGCGAGGAGCTGACGGAAGGTGAGCGGGGCGCCGTTGCCCGCAGGGGGACCTCGAGCCGAGGGGCGGCGCAGCCGGGCGTCGCGCCCTCCCGGTGCCCGCGGCTGCCGCTCGGCCGTCCCCGGGAGGGGAAGAACCGCGGAACCCCCTCGCCCCGGCCGCCTCCCCGCCGGCACCGCGGTCGCCGAGGGGATGCGGTGCGCGGCGGGCTGCGGGACCGGCGGCGGTGCGCCGAGCGCGGGCGGACCGCGGACGTGAAGGGGGGAAGCGGCGGGGGCGGAGGGGGTCCGTCATTTCCTCGCGTGCCGCCCGTCAGCGCGGGCCGCCTGGCTCCGAGCGGACGTGCAAGGAGGCGTTCGGCGGCTGCGATGGCTGCGATAGCGGCGATAGCTGCCGAGCTCTGGCTTCGGCACGCGCGTCTTCCCAGCCTTGCCAGCAGCTCGACCGATCTGTGCTTCATCCCGCGTTCTGGCAAGGGGTAGAGCCGTGCCTTTGCCTCACCCAGCGTTTCTCAGCTTCCAGTCTGAGCGCTGTGGGATCATTGGGACCCCGTTGAAGGGATGAGGGGAAGCCGCTGCGCTGCGCGCACCGCGCCCCGCCGTGCCGCTGGGCCGGCAGCTGCGGCCGGGCGTTAGATAGTAGCAAAATAAGGGTAGATAATTACGAAAAAAGTGCTCTCACTGTCGTTACTTGGTGGTGACTCAGCAGAAAGTACCTTCATAATTCTTGTATCTGTTGCAGTCACACGGTGTTGGTCTGGTTGGGGAGGGCTGAGGTCTGGACCCAGGTCTGGCTGCTGGCTTGGTTTTATAGCTGTTTTGTTTTTCATGAAGTTTTCACAAAAGAAGACAGATTTTCAGAGAGACTTTTGAAGTGTTGTCTACTCGGCGTGTAATAGAATGTGTTCTGAGTGAACTGCTGTCTTTATTTCTCTTACAGAACTTTCACAAGTCATACACTGCTTCGCAGCTGCTGTAGGAACAATAGAGGTAAGGTGATTAAAGGTACGGCGTCAGGCGTGTGGCTTATACTGAATGAACTCACTGGAGATCAGCTCTGTTCTCGGGGTTCCTCTGGTTGTCGTGGTCACATTTTGTCATAGTTGGCTTATGGCAATTCCATGGATTTTCAGGACACAAGATAGTTGTTCCAGTACTGCTTCTAACAGTGCTTCTGAACTGTTTCATTGATCGATATGCAGAGCACTGCCAAACATCTCTGAAATGGAAGGAGTGTAGGGAGAGAGTGGAGTTTCACCCAAGCAGAGCAGCTGTTGGTAGCTGATAAAGCATGTTGATTTGAGATAGCATATACCTCATTGTATAGACCTGAGGGCCTTGGCTCAGCAGTATCATGCTAAAAGCTTCATTAAGCTTAAAATTAGATTTGTGGGGGGAACAATATTGGAATATTAATGGAATCACATTTCAGCAAAGGAAAGCTCTAAGTTCAACAGGAAAAAAATCTACTGACAACTTCAAGGCTTAAGCTCTGATCACTACACCATACTACTGCTGCCTGAGTGATCTGCCCGGAGTTGGTGTGCTTTTGTTAGTCATGATGTATGAAATTCTGTGGGCAGGGTAAGCTTGCTTGAAACTTGTTTAATATACTTACAGTTAGAAAGGTAAAGATGGCTGAGCATGATACTGGGAATTCTGCAGGAAAGACTGAAGCTTTCCCAGCCTTTGCCACAACTTAGCCTGGTTCTCTGAGGTGGGTGCTTGTTTAGGGGCTCTGTTGTGTTCTGGCTCTTCACCTCCAAGATCTACAAGGTGGAGATACAGAACCTGTCCAAGTACATCAGCTTTAACAATGTTATATCTTATACATAGGGCACTAAGCAGCCATTAAGTGTTGCCATTTGGTAGGCATTCTGGTCGCTTGCTGTGGTTCAAATCGTATCTTTGGCACACTGCTTTCCAGAGGTGCAGCATTTTGTCCCTGAGGGTGCTGAAATGTTTCAAAAGCATATGGTTTTACTGTTCATCTCCTTAAGCCTTTCACTACAGAGGAGCCTGAGGTCTGGAGCCCACTGCTTTTCTGTGTCCCAGAAAACTTTCCCCTAAGGAACACGAGCCTCCGTGCTAGGTGTTGATGTTCTGGGTTTGTTGTTGTCTTGATTTCCCTACACAGGCTGATCTAGCTGAGCTGGTTGTTCAGCTTTCACTTTGGTTACACCAGTTGTTATTGAGCTGGGGCTGTAGCCCTCTGAGGCAGTAGCAGCCATAGGTAGCATAAATTTGACAGGCTGCAACTAGAATCGTTTGGGGAAATGCTGAGGCCCAAACTGTGTCTGATTTATGTAATGCATAGCTAATACAGCTTAAAGTACCACTGTCCCTGAGTCTCCAGTTTGAATACATAGTGACTAAAGTGTTTATGTTGTGGTAACTTTCCTGGCTACTTCTTGAGTGTATCCAGACAGTCTGTGGTAACATCAGACCTTTAGCTGAGTAATGCAAGAGCAGTGGACCTCCAGGAACAACACAATTAAAATGACAGTGTGTCTGTGCACGTACAGTAGATGTCAGTTTGACTATTGAACTGGAGTATACGAGATCCCTAGGAATTGTTTGAGTTATTTCAGCTGCCTGTTCTTCCTCTTCTGACATTAATGCACAGGGAGAAAGCCATCAGGGCTTTCATTCCCACCAGTTTCTCACACTTCTGCAACTCCGGAGCAGGTTGCCCTACTGTCATGGGTTCCCACATTAATTTACATGAAGGTCACTCGCCTATGACCCAGCGTTTGCATACTTCTGCATGTGATGAACTGCTGGCTGCTAATTTTTCTTATGTCTCATTGCTGATAGAGTTTTTCCATAAGAACTTGTTCTCCTAAAGCATCAGTTGTATGGGAGCTGCTGAATCACAGCCTGAACCTTTGATTAGCTATCTGAGGCAAGCAGTATGTCAGCCCTGGGAGCACAGGTGAAAGCAATTCTCCTGTGCTGCAGGAAGGGGTGGAGCCAGGCTCCACCTCTCCAGACCCATTTAAGTGCTGACTGCCAGGGAAGAAGGATCTCTTCTGAGAGATCCACTCCTTTGGAGCCCTTTGCAGCGAGCCCTCTGCACAGGTAAGCGTTCCACCTATTTTCTCTTTGTTACCCTTGTGCCCAACTCTTTTCTTGGTTTATTTTCACACCTTGACTATACATCTATTTTTGATTGTACTTTTCAATTATATTATTTTTCCTTGATTGTACAATCAGTCTGTAACTGTAAGCACAAGTGTACACTGTAGCTACAGTTCTCAAGCTCGAATCAGCCTATTAATTTGAACCCACTGAAGTTTAGTGAAATAACTGCCATCCTTATCCTGATGTATCCTGATTTGAGATCTTCTCAAATAATCTTTCAGTACTAAAACATGGACAGAACTTCCCGCTCTAAATAAAAGAGTCTGTGGTGCTTGAAACATCACTGCTGGAGTCCAGTCCACTGGGGCTGGATCAGATTAAGGCATTACAGATTAAGGCTTGGCATTATAAAATTTGAATTCTGGGCTCCTGGTTTTCACAGAACAGAATTACAACCTTAATATGCTGTGCAGCATAGTGCCTAGATTGCCATTCTGAGATGTCTGTCAGGGAATGCTGCCTGCTACAGTTGTGGCAGGAGCACTACTGGGCTCAGGCATGCCTGAAGAGATGTGAAAGTCATGGCTGGAACAAAGCTACAGGTTGTTTTTATAGATGCAGGCATTTGTAATACATTGTTTAAATGCTTAACTTTTGCTGCTGCTTTCAAACCTTTTTGGCACAATGTGCTTACAGTCCTTTTCTGGACAAAGCTAGAACTGAGTCCACTTGCTGCTTCCTCACATTAAGGTTTAGCCCCACATGTGCTGCTCACTGGAATAGCGTCCTAGCTACAGAGTTCTGACTCCAACATTGTTTTCTAATCCCTTCTTTTTTTCTGTTACTTTCTTTATCTCCTGTCTCTGATCTGTTTCACATTTCACCGTGGAATTTTGCACTGTACTTACTTGCTCATTTTCAGATCTGTATTATGTTTGTGTTTTTTCATTTTTCTCTAGTTGCATGTTTAAAATTGATGCTTACGATATTTTTATATTGCAGTGCTCCAAATCCTGCTGTACTTGTATCCGTATTACTAACAGATGACCTGGGGCTTCTGTATATGCATTTGTATTGAAAGTACGTTCTTGTAAGAGGAAGTCAGGCCAGAAAAATAACTCAGTGAGCCTTTCTTTTTTTTCCTTTGATGGTCCTCACCCAGGCATTCATATTGTTCTTTGAGTTCCTTGGTCATTGTGTCCTGTTTGGGTTATTTCTTGAAGGAATCCATTTGTGCTGGGAATCAGTTGGAGGACTCTTCTTTGTCTCTACAGACTGATATTTTTACTGATCTGGTATATAGTGGCAATTCGATAGGTAGATTCCTGGCCTTCCTTGTGCTTGAATGGTGAGCAACACTATTTTCTTAATCTTCTCACAATATATACGTATCTTCAGTTCTACATTATGAACGTTGCTGATTAATAAAGACCTCACCAATGCTTCTGAAAAATCAGTGCTTCAGTAGCCTCATCAAGCTAAAGTACAGCAGTGAGTGCAGGAGTTTGGCAGGTTATTTTATCAATTTCTTCTACTCGGTGGGAAGCCTTCAGCATATGAAGGTGTTCATCACAAACTGATAATGAGTCAGTCTGAGACAATTTCTTATGATATCCCATCTTAACTGCACTGTTGTGATTGTGGAACAACTTTTTTTTTTTAATGTAGATCAAGATTAGTAGTTTTACTTGTGTAGCAAACAGATGTAGAACCATCACACGCACCGTGACATACTTGTTATGTGTCAGCTGTTGTTTAAGCTCCCAGGAAGCATTAGACATTTATTTTTCTATGAGCTATGTTATCAGCCACAGAAGAAATGCTAAAGCATAAGGTGCATCTGCAGGCGCTGGTGTGAAGCACCAAAAAGCCTCTGTACATCTTTGTTTTTCTTACTGTGAATTTTAAGTATTCCAACAACAAGCAGCATTGGCCACTGCATACTTGTGGCCTTTGTGTATAACCCTGATATCAAAAAGTCGAGGAAAGTCATTTCCACTGACTGGCAATCTCCTCAGAACATGAGGCAACACCCTTAAGTACATAGGAGTCAGGAAGACGCTATCGCTTGGATAACAGAATCCCAGCCAATTAGCAGTTGCCTAAACGGGGGCGGAATATGTCATAAGTCAAGTCCTAGTTGCTGCTCATGCAGGATTTAGTTTGGTACCTAGTGCACAACGTACCCTGAAAATCTGTGTTGTAGTATCAGCTGACAAAGAACTATCCGTTTCTTCTGAACACACATCCTCATGTGAGTGCAGAAGTTGAACTTCTCTCTCAAAACTCTGGGAAGAGAATTGCAGCTTGATTAAATAGCTATCGGTACCAGTTCCCAAGAGAATAATGCCCTGTGCTGGAGCTCTATGTTGGCTTTTTCAGAAACAACAGTTCCTTGGGAATTTCTTCAAGCACAGCAGTTGTTGTACCCTGTTCTGCAGAGGGGCAAATCCTTTCTGAAAGCTCCAGGAAGAGAGCCTCCCCACAGGATCCTAGGAAAATTCAAGTCCTCTGTTACTTAACAGGATAGTTTGGAGCTGGCTTCATTGCAGCCATCCAAATGCTAGTCAGAAGAGAAACGTCGATCAACATCAAGCAGGCATACCAAGCTAACTTAGAATCAAACAAGTATCAAACAAATCAGTCAAAACCCACGCAACAAACAAGTATCTGATGCCTTGTTATCAACAATGAAACTGGAATATCAATTTATACATCTGAAACCCTCTGTTTTCTTCCCTCCTTCCAACTCAGTCATTTATTCTCATAATCACAGTGTGATTCGCTGTCCTTCAGCTTCCCCTATGGCTTCAGGCATTTGCACTGTAAATATGATCACTGAAATAATTGTGGTTATAAACAGCAACCTTCTGCTTTTTTGTTGTTGTTGTTTATTTTTAACTTGGTGTAGTCAGTTAGGAAGCTAGTGGTGTGTGTGTGTGTAAACAGGGTTGACAAATCAGTCTATGATAGGAGGACTTGTTAGGTGCTTTCTCCACTGAAGAAAGTGCAGCATGTAACTGTACCCCGCTACATGATCAGGCACTTGTTGCGTGCTTGTTCCACTTGGCTAGAAGAAGATGGATGAAGAGTGCCAGGTCATGAACAGTTCTAGTGTTCAGCTGCAGACCATTGGTACTCCAATGCTACATGCACTGTAGAAATGATTCTGGGTTAGCTTGGTATGTCTGCTTGATGTTGATCCATGTTTTCTCTTCTGATTAGCATTTGGATGGCTGCAATGAAGCCTGCTCCAAAACAGTTTTTTTGGCAGTGGATTTCCCCCACAGAAGTGAACCTAGCTAATGGTTACCCGACCTGATGTGCACAGAGGGCTGTGCATCCTTATCAGTTGGCTCAAGATCAACAAAGCGGTCTTTGGCTATGATACCATTATGATTAACTTGTCTGATTTTACTGTCTGTAGCTACTGGTTTTGGAGTTCAAAGGGAAAGTTATGAAGGGGTGGATATTGCAGATTCATACCCAATGTCACTAAAGGCACAAACACAGAAATGAGAATGATGTCCTCGAGAACCCATGTAAATATGATCAAAGTGTGTGCACTGGAAACAAGCCATCCCTTATCTATTTCTGGCAGAGGAGACCAGTGTTTACTGCTCAAAGTGCCACAGGTGTCTGCCTTATGTGAAACTGATTAAATAGCTCAGTCACAGGTTTCCGAAATATTATCTTGTTGACAACAAGCATAAGATTGCTATTTGATAAGAGATAACGTTAGATGCTAATAAATAATCTGTGGAATAAATCTTTAGAGGCTAAAGTCCCGACTGTTATTTATTTTTTCTCTAATGAGCATGAAGCATAAAATACCTCTTTATGCACAAGGAGTAAGTTGCATAGTCTTTTTAAAATTATCTAGCTAGTTACTATTTTCTGAGACAAGGACCTCAGCACCTCACATCTTATGATTACATCCTTTTCAGTGAGTGAAACATTGGTTTGTTAGGGGAAAATCGTGCTGAACACAGCAGTTGGAGGCAGATGAGGCTGTTGCTGCTGCTGCACATCCCCAGGTCCCATGAGTACCAAGGCTAGAGATGTATTCCCAGCAGGCACATGGAGCATACACAATATATTTGTATGCATGACCAGCCTCATAGATCAGACAGACAGCACCAACCATCTCATCCTCCTTCTCCGTTTGACTAGGATGGAGGTCCACATTGCTAATAGGTGTAAATTAATAGATGTGTCCGTATATGTTTGTATCTCCAAGGTGGATCCCTCTAGCAATTGCACTTAGACACTGAGGGTCCTGCTGCTAGCTGCTGTATCCCTGTGCCCCCAGTTGCTGGCAGCTGGTCACATATGCCCCTGAGGCCTCCTCCAGTTGCTGGAACAGTTATCTGTATACACATATGGTTGATCAGGATTCCCCAGCTCGTGATAGCTGTCCTTCACCAGCACTAGGCCCCAGTGCTCTTGACCCAGAGTGAGCCAGGGCTCCCCTGGTCCCAGTGCTGATCCTGGTGCTACTCTGGGCTTGTGTCATTGGGCTGATAGCTGTGGTACAACTGGAGTGGGTGTCCAGAGGAGCATTTGTCACATAAGCAACACTGTCTATGCAGGCATCTCAGCCTTTCATGTGGAAAAGAATGGAAATTTTCTGTCTGAAAGCTGTACCAGGATTGGTCCTGATTATTAGATTTTTTTTAAAGGCTCCCATGAAAACCACTGCATTTCCTTCACCTAGGCACCGAAAGCTCTGTTTGGTTCAAAAGTTATTTCTGAATTTGTGAAGTTTTACCAGAAGACTGCAGTTCTAAGACATCTATTCATTAGTATATTTAGTGGGAGTAGCAAAGGAGAAACAAGGATGATAAGTGTAGTCCAAGGAAACTTGTTCTGTACAACCCCACCCAATCATTTTACATCTGTGTTGTGCTTGTTGAAAAAATAATTCAACTCTGGCTTGGTATCATTTTATAATTACTTAAGATGATAAGTAAAATGACACAAGGGCCCTAAGGAATGAGGTCAGAGAGAAATGGGAATGAGAAAAGTCATGGTTCTGAAAATTGTCTCTTGGGATGTTAGCAACAGACCCTGCAATAGCTCTGCTTTTCAGTGTACCTTTGGTGGAGTGTATTTTCTGAAGAGTGAATTCCACAAGCCCTTTGGCTGATGGCAGTCCTCTTTATTTATAATCTTAAAGGTTCTTAAATACTTGACACACTTGCAGTTCATGATCAAACTTGGAGTTCCTCAGCACAGATGCATTTCTCTAGTATAACGCTGTATTAGTAACTTCCACCCACGCTTTTCTGACTCGTAAAACATTCTGTGCTTAGCCACCAGAAGGAAGGCTTTCTGCTCCTTTAAAACAGGCAGGTCAGTGGATCTGTTGTTGAACCCCTTGAGCTGTAGTAGACAGATTCAGGTACATTCATGTTAGATACACGAGGTTAGAAAGTGGAGTGCCCCATTCTGAAATTATAAACCTCTTAAGGCTGTGATAGTGGTACAGTATGTTGTTCTTTATCTCTCCAGCTTTTTTTTTTCCCTTCCTACATTGTATTTTGAATATAAGGAACAAGCAAGTTTCCACTCTATGTGTTTGAATGTCCACAGTAACCAAATATAGGTCCTTATAAATTTGATGGCTGTATTCTTATTTATGTAAACTGGATAAAAAATTACTATCATCTGCAAAATCAGTGTAGATGGCTTTACAACTCTTTTTTATCACCTACAATTGTGAAGAGAAAGCACTTGATTACTAGTGATGATGTTATAAAGTGATATTTTCTGCCTTTTTTTTTTTTCTTCGACACTTTCAATTTGATAGTAGCTGTAAAGACATAAGACCAGGTCTTTATCAGTCAGATAAAGAATTGCTAACTCTTAAGTCTTTTGCATACAGCTTTTAGCTACTTTAGCTTAACTTTTATCTGGCTGATAAGATTAATGGCAGTGTTTCTTAGCAGCATGTTAATTTTATCCTTGCTATGAAGTTCAAAGGTTGTCCAAGAACAGTATTCCACTGTTAAGTAAGGCTCACAAATGCCCGAAGATCACCTTTCTCTTCCTTAAGCAGAGGGTCTAGGAGTTTTCAAAAATCACCACGTAATGCTGTGTCCTCATAGGAATGAATCTCACCAATTTTCTTCTTCCTTCAGCATGCTGAGAGTGAAGGTGAGTGAAGGAGAGTGAGAGTTTGTTAGTCCTGCATATCTCTATTGGCAAATCATAATACTGCTAGTAAACAGACTTTTGGAGGTACACAGAACCAGTCACAGAATGCTGCTCTGACTCCTCAGCTACTCAGTGGACAATGTATATTATCTGTTGTAATATTGTCTTTATCTGCACAGCTTCTTTCCAGATGATTAAATCCCAGTATTTACAGGTGCATGGAGTAATTTCTCCCACGGGCAGGACTTTGTGCTTCCCTGTGTTGAACTCAGTAAGGCTCCTGCCCACCCATTTCTTCATCCCATCAAGGTGCTTCTGAATAATGTAGTGTCCTTTAACCACTCTTGCTTGAACTCCTGTTCATTGGGATGGACAATTCTTGAATTTGGAGGAGGTGATCTTTGACAATCAGCCAACTCCCTAGGATCTTTCTCTCTGTGACCATATTCCATGGCTGTTCCAAGGCCTGGGACTGTGATTCAACTATATGTCTTGTTACACTCAGGATTCTTTTAGCGAAGCACTGGAACAGGTCACTTTGAGAGACTGGTGATGCCCCGTCCTTAGAGACATTCAAGGTCAGGCTGAACAGGGCTCTGATCTAGCTGTAGGTGTTCCTGGTCATTGCAGAGGAGTTTTTCCAAACGACCTTTAAAGGCCCCCCTTCCAACTCAAATTGTTCTATGATTTGATGATCCTGAGCTCCCCTATTTCATGGGCACTGCAGTCAAAGCTTCTTCCAGGCTTCATGTTCCTGACAAGTTCTTTCTTGTTGGTAAGCATCAGGTCCAACGGGGCATGTCCCCTTGTCAGCATCTCCATCACCTTTATCAGGAAACTGTAATCACTTCACTCTGGAAAGCTTCTGGGTTGCTTGTACTCCACTGTGTTACATTAGGGCAGTTAACATTTCAGTTATTTTAGAGTTCATGCCTGTCTCACTGTCTGGAACAGAGCAAGATGTGTAATGGGAAGTGGTATTTGTGGGCAGGTAGACTTTTGTGCAAAACAAAAAGTGCTGCAGATATATATTTGGCTAACGTCTCAATACGGAAAGTAATTGCTTGTAGTATGTGATAAGATACTTCTGGTATCATGAAGGTGGTAGAATAATCCTATTCTAATGTTGACTGGACTCAGATCTGATAGTTACAGTTTGCTAAGCAATAATGTGGAAAATAAAGAGTCATTCAGACTTCTCAGTGACTTGAAACTATGTAAAGATAGGAAAGAAGCATAAAATGCATTTCAAGAGTACAAAGCTGACATGAGCCTTGAGTAGAAAATTCTAGCACCCTTGTCAGACTAAAGGCTCTGGGAGTAACATTCGTGCTGCAGAGACTGTATTTGCTGAATCAGAACATTGGACCAATCGTGGTTAGCTTCAAGCATTCAGGTGGAGCTTGTTTAATTTCTGTGCAGTAACCCATTTCTAGGAAAGTATTGATGTACAGTCAAAAACTAAGCACCTCTGGGTTAGCTCCCTTGGTTAAAGGCAAACATGTGCTTAAACACCTTGCTGGACTTGGGCCCAAAGACCTAGTTCACAATTAGGGCTTTACTCCATTATTTAAAGGGATCAAACCATAACTAACATCTCTACCCAGATTAGAATAATCATGGTAAGAATCAGTTTAAAATACATGTATTTTTTCATTGTTAATTCACAGTGTATCAAAAACATTGGTGTCACCCTTCTCAAATTCTAGGTTACAAGAATTTAACTGAAATCTATCTTATTTTTAAAGGCAGTTTGGAACTCATTTTTTCCTAAGCTTCACTTCACTGTGTTTGTGTGCACTTTCTGTGGTTAAATGCCACTAAATGTAGCCATGTAACCTACTTAATGATGTAGCGGTTCTGTCGTTTTGCTCCCATAAACATGGGGTACAAAATGACCAGAGGAATCACCCTGGAGAGAAGAGTCCAGGAGAATTCTGAATTATGAGTCAGAGTTCAGGTTGTGAATAACTGTGATTCAGTTCTGTTTATAGAAGTAGCCACCACAGGGCTAAGTAATAAGCAGAGCATGTCCTGAACATGTTCAGGTGTTTATGGCAGTGGCACCCCATTTTAGTGGGTGTAGGACTGAGAACAGCAGTGTCATAGAATCATAAAGTGATTAAGGCTGGATAAGACTAGTAAGGTCATCTAATCCAACTGTCAGCCCATCATCACCATGGTCACTAAACTGTGACCCAAAGTGCCACATCTGCACTTTTCCTGAACATCTCCACCACCTCCCTGTGCAGCCTGTTTCAATTCCTCACCACTTTTTCTGCCACCTGAAGAAACCATGCCTTGAAACAACAGTTCTTTGAAAGCAGTGAATTGTACATCCTTCAGATACTTGCTGTCTGGAAAAAGAAGCCTCTGAAAGAGGGAAGAGGAAGCAGGGTGGAGGTGCAGGAGGCACTGGTTATCTGGAAAAGGAAGTAGCTTTTCATTGTTAAAATTGAAGTTCTGTGTTCTGGAGATGGGTGTTGCAGTTTGTGAGTAAGCAGCAATAAAGTAATCTCGCTTCGATATTCGCATTTCCTTTAGAAGCTGAGGAGGAAGAGGGCAGATAAGCCCAAACATACCCTTCCATTTTTGCATTTCTGCAATTATTTACAGAGCAATTAATGCAAAAGCTTTCTTTACATAGGAGAAGCATAAAAATAATGGTTTCCCGGTAGTAAAGATAATAAGGGTAATTTATTTATTTGCTGTTACTGACCATCTAATTAGTGCTTTTAAACTTTATTCATAATTCTGCTACCTGGCTTGTCAAAGTGCACTCTCAGAAAGGAAATTCCAAATGAGAGGTTCAAACAGTGACATTCACTGACCAAACCTTTTTTCTCTACCTCCAGGTTTTGCTGTGGAGACTGTAGAGCTGTTCTTCTTGGCTCCTGTTCAGTGAGATCAGTTATGGAAGATGCTCAAGAAAGTGGAAGGTGTCTTGAGCAAAACCAGAAGTATTATGTGGAGAGACCAATATATAACCAAGAGATCTTGCAAGGACAGCTGCACAAACGAGAAAGAACACCTCAGAGTTTGAGGCAGAAAATTGAACACTCTTGTCGGTAGGATTTTGCATGTTATGTTTGTTTTATTGGTTAGAACCATTCTGATTCTCTTTTCTTTTCATACACGTAGTGGCAGTTCCTTCAAAGAAACCTGCAAGATAGAAGCAATAGTTCTAGTTTGATTATTCATCAAGACTGTGATGAAGCTGTGTATGTGTTTATATATGTAAATATTTAACTGTATTACAAACTGTTGGATAAACTAGTTGAATTACCTTCATTAAAGTGAAAAGGAAAAATATACAGAATAGGAATGCAATACATAAATTCATAGGACCCAGAAAAAATGCCTGTCCTTTTTATGTGGAAATAAAGGCAAAGTTGCACTTCACATGAGCATTTCACAGAAGAATTGGAGTAAATGACAGCTGTGTAGAACTTAAGTTTTTAGCCAAATGAAGATTTAATAGAGGTACTTTGTAGCTTTTAACAAACTGCCTTGCAATCTAAGTATCAGATGGTTATGTGTAAAATGCCTTTAACTGTGCAACTCTAGCTTCATAGTGCCAGAGGATAATGAAGAAAAGCTTCTTATAGTATAAGTTTTCATTAGCTTTACGTTTATCAGTGCTTCATCTGCAGAGTTGACTCTGTTTCTTGCCAGAATGTTGTTCTGCCTGACTACTTGTCTTAAATATTTGTGTCCCCAAGATTTGATGTTTAGAGATTTGCTTTGGTTAATTGAAGGACTATTTTAATGGTATTGGCACCTAATTCCACTCCCAAAGAATGTCCCAAGTAAAAATTATGTAGTTCAAAATCTACAGAACAAGAAGTTGCACGATTAGTTTTTCCCTCGCTTTAACAATAAATTTCTTTACTATGCCATTTAGTCCCATGGCAGTTTGGGATCATTAACAAATTTCTGCAGTATTTTCACAGTTCCTCTATGCAGAGGAGCATTTATATGCTTCCAGTGTTAAATTTTTAAGCAAGGTTAAACTTTCTTACCACACTGGAATCAACATGTGGTGCATGGTAGTGCTGGATAGAGAGAGAGATTTCTTGGCTCCATTCATTTGTCATGGGTCAGGATTTCAAAAGGTTAATAACTCTGCTAAAAGACACAAGGATCAGTATTGCTAACTTCAGTGCCTTTCCTTTCATGGTAAAGGAAGAGGAGGACTATATTCTGAATTAGTTTTAAAATTAGTCTATTGGTAACGGTGATAGTAAAAGGCACTAGTAAAATAATATAGGGAAAAAAAGTGTAATAATGTTAAAAGTTATAATAAAAAGTATAAAACATCCAGACAGTAAGTAAGAATAGGAAAAAACATTACAAAGTATCTTGAGATCTATGAGGGAAAAAAACTGTCTGAAAGCAAGTTATCCTCAGGGATTGTTATTAGACAAATGGTCTCAGACAGAAGTGCTGTGTGACTGCCCCATTGTGCAGAGACTTGAACAGTTTCACTTCCCTCAGAATTCCAGCCTCACAAGATTGTGAGGCCAACATGTGATATAGGAATGAAGTAATCAGAGTCATGATTGTTTGTGCTGAAGCTTTGTACAGAAAACACTGTAATCAGGAATCTAAGTCTGCATTTAATGGAGCTGTTACACTGCATAGAAAATAAAGATCTTAATATTTTTTGAGCTGCTAGTGTCTAATTTTTTCTTTCTGCTTTGTCTTTCCAGTTGTTCTTCTAAGAAAGCCAAGTCTCATCTTTACAGTTTCTTACCAATTTTAAAATGGCTTCCCCGTTACCCAGTGAAGGAATACTTATTAGGAGATATTATCTCAGGTATAAGCACTGGAGTTATGCAGCTTCCTCAAGGTGAGTGTCTCTCTGGATCTATTCATTCTCTGCTTTTCTTTTTCTGTGTTTGCTTTTATGCTAGTGATTGGCTTCTGAATGGGTGCCCATGAAAAGAGCATGAGCCTGTCAGATTTGTGTCTGGAGGTCAGTACAGCATTCAGCAGACCAGTCAGTAAGGAGGATGCCCTCAAAATTTCATGTCACTGTAAAATATACAGTGAACTCTGAAAGAATAACTGTTTAGTTTAAGTGCATGTTTAAACCTGTGCTTAATGCACCTTATTATCTTCTTATCTCCTCATCGTGAAAATTGTTGGAAATTCCCACAGAGTGTAGCAGTATCCAATGGACGTAATAGGAATCATACTTCAACAGTAATTCTGGCAAGATATTCCATAGGAGAGCAACTGTTGTAGAGTAAGCAGAGTAAAATAATTCAGAGAAGAATGTGCAAGAAACCAGAGATTTCTGTCTTAAGAAGCCACCAGCTTAAGCTACTGCCACCTATTAGATACATCTCTGTGCTGACGTAGTAGTGGGCAACAGTTGGCATGGTGAAAATAAATCGAGAGAAACTTACATAACAAGAACAAAAATCTTTGGACTTTCCATTAAGTAAGTTGGACGTTTCACACCTAGTAGAGCCAGGCTTTTAAGCTGCAGCAGACTCTGTAGAAGAATAAGAGGGAAACTATATTTGTTGTTCATTTTAGTTATTGGTGACTGGGCTAGTGAAGCCTTTTGTTAAGTCTGACTCTATCAACAATTTCAGAACTGCTGCAGTGTTAAAAACTGGCATCATTTTTACTATGTTGTCATTATGGGGTGCCATTACTTTCTTGGGAATGGCAGTGTCATGACAACAGCTACTGTCCCAGTAGTTCTTGGATTAGAGAGGATCCTTGATTTTTTTTTTTTACAGAGCTCAGACCGTCAGGATCCTCACGTTAAGGATAACGAAGCATACATAAGTTTACTTATGTTTAATTAAGCTTTGGCTTATTTCCTATTTCTGCTCACTCATTCCCCTTTAAGCTGAGGCAGGTCTAAAGAATGAGTCCATAAATCTCAGAAATGTAGGTTTTTATGGGATAATCCATTAAGGTAATGAAATATCCTAACTTCGTGCAATTGACCTTTTTAATTTTGCAGCTTTCCAGATTTATGCTTTTTTTTTTCTTCTTTTTTAATAATTAAGGATTCTTCCTTACACAAACATAAACATCACATAGCAGAGCGGTTGAAACTAGATGATCATTATAGTCCTTTCAACCCAGGCCATTCTATGATTCTATCTTAAACAGATCAGTGCTGTGGTAAACTATTAGAGAAGTCTGTCATGCCTTAGGCACAAACATCACCATGTGTATACTGAAGCACAGTTTATGTGATGGACTAGATAAGGGCACTAAAATGTAAGTGGTCAGCAGTGAACTTTAAACTTAATGTTGTAACTTTGTTTTAAACTAAACATTATTCTTTTCTTCAGTGATTGCTGTCATACCCTTGAACTGCTCTTGATCTTTCCCTTTCTGAAAAGGCATAAGTTGAACTCCTGTTTTTCTGGAAAGGATGTCATTATGGCAAGAATGAGGTCAAAGAAGCCTGGGAATATTGCCAGGTTTGAGCAGTGAACTCCTCTCATGTCAATATCTCTTTATTTCCTTGGCACTGACAGTATTTTAAAAAATGCCAGTACAAGTGAAAAGAAAAGAGAATAAAAGAGTATTCATAGACCCACCTTCCTACTTTGACACCACTGGTTTTTAGTTCTAGTCACTTTTACTGGTAAGTTCATTGCAGTATTAAAGGCCAGGATGTTATGGTACAGGATGTTCTGTTGATGCTCTTGGCGTGAAATAGCCCCTGGGACAGAGAGTACATGTGAGGTGAGTTTCAGAAGTACTTAATTAAAAGCTCATTGCTGCAAGAAAATAACAGTATCATCAGTCCAGTTCTGTTAGGAATATGAATTCTTGGATTGGTTAGGTTTTGGACATTTGGGGCATCAGCAAGTCCCTGTGAGCTACTGCATTGTACAAGACTACTTGGATGACACAGAAGATTCCTTCCTGGCCTGTTCTTTTAGGATAATCTCATGCTTTGTCCCTGGATTTAAAAATACATTAATAGAGAGAGTAGAGTATCACTAACTCTCTTTTATGGGCACTGAAAAGCACTGAATCCTTTAAAGTGTGATGGACTTTTGAGCTTTTCAGACTCAGACTGGAGCAGTCTGCCAGAATGTGGTAGCAACTCACAGCTTCTTTGCGTGTTGTGACTCTGCACTTGTCTAGGTGAACTGGAGAACAAATCAAGCCAGGGTACAGCATTCTCTTTAGTGCAAGTCATATAAAACTACTGGATTTGCTGAACTGCTCAGGACAGTTACTCTGCATATCATGAGATGCACACCATTTGCTAGTGAGCACAGTCCCATGGTAAGCACTCATACAGTCCCATGGAGTGAGAGCACTGTGAGAGGTGTCCCTCCCTGGCTTCCTTCAGTGCTATTCTCCCACAGCTTTATCCTCATGCTTGCTAGCTCCATCAACAAATGGGAATAGTGTGGATTGCACTTAGGCTGCAAGGGACTGCATGTCTTAATAACAAAGCAATTTCATTTACTGAACATACTGAAAGGAATACAGACTGTAAGCTCTTTGTCTTAATGGATCATGAACAATGCTTCCTTGTTTCTTATACACTCAGGAACATGTTTTCTGGATGTGTGAAGTGTTATGTAATCCCACACATTCTGGGAAGAAGCAGTGAAGAGAGGAAGAAAGTGTTTAGTCAGTTGTAAGATGCCATGAAAATCATGTCTGATTAAAAAGGAAGAGAAGAATCAAACATGTTCTGGATTTATAATGGTGGAGTGCTCACTAATTTTTTGAGAACAAAAGACACAAAATGTGTTTATTAACTGTTTTGAAATACTTCCAACCACAAAGACACGTGCACACAAACAAATATACCCATGCACATCTGCAGTGCCTGTAGTTACAGACTTACGGTTTCCTCAATTAAATCACTCACATTTCTGGGCACCGTCTTAAACTATCATATTTATTTAAGAATATCATATTTATTTAAGAATATCATATTTATTTAAGAATATTCTCTGTAAGACTTCTCTTTACCTGTGATACATCTCTAATGTTTGTATTAGATGAGTTCAGCTTTAGTAGACCTGAATCCTTTTGCTTGAAATGGTTTTTTTTCTGCCTAACATACGTATTTGTGTTTGTTTTCTAGGTTTAGCTTATGCTTTGCTGGCAGCTGTTCCCCCAGTATTTGGCCTATATTCTTCATTTTATCCTGTCTTTCTATATACTTTTTTTGGGACCTCCAAGCACATATCAATAGGTATAACTATGCATAACTGAAAGGCTCTGTGTTTTTGTTCCTAACAAAGCTATAAACATTTAGTTATATAAATAGAAAGTGTAGTGGTTTTCTGTAAACTCATTTAAGTGAATAAGCGATACACAAATGTATTGAGCATGAGCGAGTTTTGTTATTGTTAATTTTATCTATCCTGCTGAGGAAAGAATAAAGAGCTGGGGGGGGGAGAGGGGTGTGGTTATGTCTAGAAGTGTGTGCTATGAACTCCTGAACTACGATTTCATCTCTGTTGTCAACCATCTGTCTGGCCATGAGTCTCTAATTTGCATAATAGAAAGTGAGATAGAAAAATGGATGATGTTTGCTTACCATAGGGGTCTGCATCCGATATCTAAATAGCTTTAGTGATGCTGGGTACTGGAGTAACTTCTGAGACTAAAAAATATGCTATTTAGATGGAAGAATCTATTATCAAATAATTCCATGTATCTTCGCAGTGGTAAGGAAGCCTAGAACTGTTCCTTACACCTGCCACCATTTTAACTTATTATTTTCCTTTCCCCCTTATTTCAGGCACTTTTGCTGTGATTAGTATGATGGTTGGTGGGGTTGCTGTGAGACAAGTGCCTGATGAAGTGATCTCTGTAGGCTATAACTCAACTAACACTACAGATGCCTCAGATTACTACAGTCTCAGAGATGACAAGCGGGTACAAGTAGCTGTGACCCTCGCTTTTCTTTCAGGAATTATCCAGGTATGTGTGCACAGTTTGTTGTAAGAACTGCTGCCAGACTTGCAGCTGCAAGGGGCAGGGGATCTTAATCACAGAATGTGTGTAGAATGCAGGCTCCTTCATGGCAGCCATGTAGCAGAAGTGGCTTGCAGGGAGATGCGTGAGAGGCAAGTCTATGTCTGGGCATCTTGGCTTGACTGGAAAAAACAGGACCTCCCCTTTAATTTTTTCCTATCCTATCAGAAAAGAACTCTACATGATGTTCCATAAATGCATAAAAGCACCTGTTTACTTGTGTCTTGTGTTGTACCTGCCAGTTGAATGGAAGATTTGGTGCACTGATGGCTACTTACCAAATCGAGGCTATGAAAGGGCCTTGTTCAGGCCTGCCTCATTTGGCTTGGGGGTAAGAAGATCTGTCTGCTATGTAGTGCTGAGATTCAGATTACAGTGAGAGTCACACGGTTCCCATTTCTCTTCTTCATTAGTTGTGTTTAGGCTTCCTTCGATTTGGGTTTGTCGCCATCTATTTAACAGAGCCTCTGGTGCGAGGATTTACTACTGCTGCTGCAGTTCATGTCTTCACATCACAGTTAAAGTATCTGCTTGGAGTAAAGACTAGCCGATACAGTGGACCCCTCTCAGTTGTGTATGTAAGTAACTACTTTCACTAAATATGTAAATGTCATGTTGCCGTGGTCTAGTACTTAAGTATTTCTACTTTCTATCAAAAAAAAAGTATTTTGGCACTAAGCACAACAGTTCCTTAATTTTCAAAACTGGATGTCAGATCCTTAAGTGCTATAGCAATATTTGAGCATCTTAAAGTGTATCTTGGGTGCGAATAAATCAGCACACTCCAAGATGGGCAGATTTTAGGATTCTGCTAAATGTAGTTTTCTCACATGAGCAGATAAAACTCATTGGAATGAGTCTCTTGTAGGAAAACATCTGTCCTCCTAATGAAATAGAAGCCTGAAGCTTTGTATGACACATTTTACTGTAAACCAGAGATGTTTTGCAAAAGTAGGGAATGTTGTTCTCAGAACCTTGTCCGGTCTGTATTTCTTTAATTTCACACATGGTTCCTGGTGGCTGTATTCTTCATTTCCTGTCTGTAAGCTGTTTTGCAGTGTGACTGGACATAAAGTGCTGTGCCATCATAAATGTACCTGTTCTTTAAAGCAGTGGAAGAGAACTATTTTTAAAGCAAGGCACTCCATGTAAAAAGTGGTATTTATTGAAGACTATAAACATTAGAACTGATTGTTTGGAGCATAGAGTGATCCAGTGTTTGACATAGCTCATAGCCTTATTTTCCACATACCTTCTGTCTATTGCGCAACATTTGATTCATAATTATAGAAGAAAAGAGAAACCATGCAGTGTAAAGCTGTTATTTGGTTAATATGACTTCAGTAAATCCAAAAGCTCTTAAATTTAAAATTGATAGTTGTACTTGGAAAGAAACTTAATACATATGTTACAGCAAAGTATTGTTTAAAGGGACATTTCTAATAGAAATCGTAACCAAAGCATAAATTAAAGCTTTGGTTATGATTTCTACTAGAAACATTGAGAGTTACTGGGCACTGGCTCAGGTGCCCAGAGAGGCTGTGGTGTCCCCTTCTCTGGAGACATTAAAAGCCACTTGGACACAGCCCTGGGTTATGTGCTCAAAGGGACCCTGCTTGAGCAGGGAGGATGCACTGGATGACCTCCAAAGATCCCTTCCAACCTCAACCATTTTGTGATTCTGTGATTACTTCTCTTGTTGTTATGAACAAGTAGAGTTGAAATGCATCTAGATCTGATTTACCTACCATTCTAAGAAGCTCCAAATTTACATAATCAGTGCTCCAATTTTGCAGACAAGAAATCTTGAGTAGGATAGGGAAAGTCTCAAGTATCTACAAGAACCAAAGCTCGCTGAGCTTGCTGAGCCATCGGTATTTCAGTTACAGTGGTGAAGGCTGCAGAAAATGTTTCTTGAAAATCTTTCTTCTGTAATTGCACAGATTCAACAAACCTTTTGGAAACAGGGCCACACAGGTTTGCTAAATTATTTTGCTAAATAATTACTTGCTGAATTTGCTATTTAGTTCAGTAATATAGATATGAGAACAGTAACTGCCAAACAAATCAGAGGGAAGGTGTGCATTCAAGGTGAGTTGCCAGGACTGTGATAATATCTCAGTAGTTTGCTGTAATTTTCCTTCTTTCTAAAGTAGGGATATGTACCTCTTCTTTCAAAGACCTCTCCAGGGGTCATTTATGTCATCTTTTTAAAATACTGTGGAAGAAGATGGAGTAATGGTTAGAGGATTTATTTACCCTCTAGTAACTTCTGTGTTTCAGCAAGCTTCCTTTTCTAACACCCTTTCTAATAGTGTTTTTCAGCTGAAAGAACTTTGCAGTAATTGCCAGTTGTTGCAAGACCGTTGTTATTTAATCACATTGCTATGGTAACTTCAGTGGTGGTATCAGCAGCTTTATCCTTTAGAAATAGCTTTTGCAGCTCCAAATAGATGTGACTTGCCAAAGAATATTTGAAGGTATTAGAAGAGATTAGTGTTTACTCCTTTCAGGTCAAATTCTGTATGAAATATGTGTGAAAATGCTGAGCATAAGAGATAAGATTTGTACTTTTCCCCCCCGTGATAGCAATTTTTCTCCAAATTTTTGACCCATTTGAGTAAGATTGATGTATAAATGGTTGGAAATCTATTTCCCTCATTGAGATACTCTGAACTTCTGTATTTTATTAGAACGGTGGGGATTTTGGTGAAGCAATGATTAGCTGCAGTTATAGATGTAGAATAAAAACAGCAGTGGCAAATACCCTAAGAAAATAAATTTGAATAATTATGATCTTCATGGAGATACTTCTATTGTCTTACAGAGCCTAGCTGCTGTGTTATCAAAAATAACAACAACCAATATTGCTGCATTGATTGTTGGATTAACATGCATTGCTCTATTGCTGATTGGCAAGGAAATCAATCTCCGCTTTAAGAAGAAATTGCCAGTTCCTATTCCTATGGAGATCATTGTGGTAAGTCAGTTGTGAAAATCTGTAGCTTAATTATATACCTCTTCTAAAGTTGTAGAATTGATCTCATTTTTATCAAGTCTTATGGGGCTTTAAAGTAACTTCTGTGGAATGTAATTTGTTTGAGACTTGGTCCAGTTGAGTGTTTGGGTGCTCATGAGGTTTAGGCACTGATGTACCCAAGTTTTAGGCAGAAACTCCCAAATAAGAATTGAGATTTGGCACCTGAGTGAGTCTCTGCATGACATACCTCTGAGTGGCGTGGAATACAAGAGCTCAGAATCCCCTCCTCAGGAAAGGTGTTTATGGATGCCTGTTCCATAGGTTCTGCAGGGCTTGCTTTCTTTTTAAAATGCAGTGGTAGAAAGAGGAGCAGGAAGCAGTGGGACTTCTTCCTTTCTCTATTTCCAAAATTGCTCTATGCATGGATTTTAGTGTTGTCTTTTGAAATACAATCAGTCCCGCAGTCAAGTATCAGACCGTCTTACTAGTCCACATCTCACATTAGCTTTCACCTTTAAAAGTGTTTGGATTTAAAAATGAGCTCTCAGATAACTAGAGCTAGCAAACAACCTGCACAAAATCATAGCCAAGGGAGTAGCTGAAGGCATGGATACAATCTGTATGAGGAATGAAGAAAGGAGGTGCTTCTTGGAGATGATAGAGAAGGCGCTTTAGAGTATTGTTTAATAATAAGGCAATAGCATCACAGTCTTGGACCTGTAGCTTTCATTGCTCCTGCACCTGTTATTTTTGCAGATAACATGCATACTCTGCACAAGAAAATATGGCAGTGGAATCCTTCTCTTGCACTGAGTTTCCTAATACATGCTGTTCTGTGGTGCTGTTTGCATTTCCTAATACATGCTATTCTACCTGGGCTTAGCTCAAGCAAAGGGTATTTGTGTGTTTGGATCATACCACAACATGCTCCATTTAACCGTCTCCAGCGAATGAAATCAGCAGGGGTTGAAGGTGATGAATGGAAAACTTTGGAACTTCCTCCTTTTATCTGCTTCTATAACCACTAACTCTTAGAAAACTGATTGACAAATGAATGTTGTCCTTTGTGTATTACTTACAATAAGCTGTTATTCCTTCAGACATATTCATCTCTTCTTAGCTCTTGATGCATTTGCGGGTTTTTAGGTCATTATCGGCACAGGAGTTTCAGCTGGAATGAATCTGACTGAGTCATATGGAGTGGATGTTGTTGGGAAAATTCCTCAAGGGTAGGGGTGTTATATTCTCATTCAAACTATACCTTTTTCAAATGACGTGTAGCTTTTATTATAGTAATTGTAACCATTTATTTCTTCCCCAAGGTTAAGTGCACCAGCAGTTCCTGAGATTCAACTCATCCCAGCAATATTTATAGATGCAGTAGCAATAGCAATAGTTGGATTTTCAATGGCTGTATCTATGGCCAAGATCTTTGCCCTTAAACATGGTTACACCATTGATGGGAATCAGGTAAAAGTATTTGAATTTTTCTATGGAAAGTGTTTAGTATCACCTTCATTTCTTTATTAAAGCAGAAAGACATATTGGACAAGAATGGGTTTTTCTTTCACTGTGGAATCAAGTTTTTGGCAGCCTACACAATTAAATGCCAGGAGTTATTTTAAGCTCTTGTAGCTCTATTTTAATAACTAGTTATACTTATAACTTTGTTCTGGGAAACTTTGGTTAAAGTTGGATGTGTGCACAAATAAAAACTGTTGGGACGGCCGTTACTTAGGCTGCTTTCCTGATAGGCACCTGATTTACTCCTGCATTCTTTCACAGTAGAACATTGAGTTCCCATGTGATAAGTATATTGTCTTCTGTACCAAAGAACTATTATATATGGTTTTAGAAATTCCAGTGATGTTTTACTTTTTATTTATCCATTGCAAATATAGTTGGTTTGTCCTGTGGATGGTAATACAGTTGTTGTTTGTTTTATTCTTAATAAATAGATATTTTAGAGTAGAAAGCAAAGGACATTATTTGTATGAGAAAGCATTTTTTTTAATGCAGTGTTAGCATTAAAATTCAAGTTATCCATGAGTTGAAAAAAATTCTTAAAAAGAAATAATTTTGTCATTCATTTTAATTTTCAGTTTCACTAATTACAGTAACGTTTAAGGATGAGAAATATCTCCAGCACTTTATCAAATACTTCATTTAACAGATGATTTAATGTGCATTAACTTGTACTTGTGGTTCTCTCACATGCACAAGTTATGATAAGGTAGCTATAAAAGCACTGTAAATAAGAGGTGGTTGTTATTATGCATGGATAGCTCCACCTTCATATAGTTGCTAGGTATAACTGCCTTTTGTTTTGCTCTGATTTTTTTTTAAAACAGGAACTTATTGCCTTGGGAATATGTAACTCTGTGGGCTCCTTTTTTCAAAGCTTTCCAATCACTTGTTCAATGTCCCGGAGTCTCGTTCAGGAAAGCACTGGTGGGAAAACTCAGGTATGCAAACCCAAATTTGGAGCCAAAGTTAGCTTTCTTTCCCCCCCCCTCCCTTTTTTTTTCTTTCCATTTTTTTTGTGCTCCAAAGCTGAAGACTGGAATTTCACTAGGCTGCCTCATTTCTCTGCCTTGGCCAGAAGAAGTAACTGCAGTTTCCCCTGTTTCATACCCTGTCTGGGCCAGGATAGGAGGCTACATGACAGTGAGAATGGACAAATTTTGTGGGAGGGATCACAAATGACTCAACTGGCCTTTTGGGAAGCACAGGAAGCATTAACTCATGAGTAATACTGCCCTTCTGGGGCACTTCTAGTTGTTCAGATATCATTTCTTGCTTATTTTGTTCAGATTGCAGGTGCACTCTCTTCAATTATGGTTCTGTTGGTAATTGTGGCAATTGGATACCTCTTTGAGCCACTTCCACAGGTAAGGTAGTTTTGCCTGCTAAGCACTGCATGTTGGTGAACAGAAGCCAGCCAGCTACTATTGCTTACAGCAGAGATTATGGAGTTGCTGATTAGTAAGCAGTTAGTTAGGGCTTGGTTCAGAAACCCTTCAATTTTGTGTAGATTCTTGCTGTAAGTTAGATTGGCAGTTAATAAATATTTTGAAAAATACAGTGTGCTGTTGTTGTTGTTATTGTTTTTAATATTGACTATTCTGGACTCTGTTTTTAAGACATAAAATTAATATCTTCAAATGATTCCCTTTTTGTTGCATGATAGGAATTCTGGAAAGAGGCTGAAAAGTTAAATGAGAGTTATAAATCAGCTGGAGAGGGTTGGGGTTTGGTGATGGCTCAGCATAATTAGTTGAACTAAAAACAATTTTACTTATTTCTATTAAAATTTATTCATTTGAATGGATGCACACTGATTAAAAGAACCCAACATGATTCTGGTGACATGCACAGGATGATATGCGATTCCTGTTTTGTTGTTTTTTTGTTTGTTTTCTTAATAAGATATGTATCTTGGCTTGCATCTATATGACTGTCACAGAATTTTTACAAGATATTGCAGAGAAACTTGAATCTGAGATTACAGTCCAGCTGCTTCAAGTAGTGCAGGCACTGTAATTGCAGCAGCCTGAAGCTCAGGAATACACAATTTCTCCTGCTGGGAAGGAGAGTAAATCAAATTGTACTGATTTTGGCTTGCCATTTCTGTGACAGGAAGAAAAATACATCTCCACTGAACTACATGAAAAGTTGTTTTTTAAGCTGAACATCTGCAGTACATTTATATCAGTTGTATGAGCACAGAAAACAGTTATTTTGGATGCTTTGAAGCAGGTATGTTTTGCTTCTGAAAATAACATTTTTGTAATATTCCTAGACAGTGCTGGCTGCAATCGTAATGGTGAACCTGAAAGGAATGTTTAAACAGTTTGGAGATGTTGCACACTTCTGGAGAACCAGTAAGATTGAACTGGTGAGTAATGGACAGCTCAGAGCATATATTTAACTGTACTAAAAGTTTTGCTCCTCCCTATCCTCCAAAACGTCATAGAAACTTAGCAGGGAGTTACAAATTGCATTGTAAGACATTCAATACCCTTGGAGAGTGATCTGTTGCAGACAAGAACGTTTTTGTGCTTGTTCAACAGTGTTTAGCTCGGGTCAGAAGTAGTTTAAGTTGTGGTAAAAGCAAAGCTTTTGCAGTGTTGCTATAGGAACTGTACTGAAGGTTGTAGGAATGCCTGAAAGGGATTTGAAATACAGAGTAACAGAAAACTACATGAAAGTATTTGTCATCTGCTAAGACTAACCAAAAACCTGTCCATAGTGATTTTCTGGTTTAATGTTAGTTTGTTACTGACACGAAGTAAGATGATTTGTAATTTGTAGCAGTGTGCCTACTTCTGGGGGAACCTGGAAATGTGGCAGAGACCTCAGTGTACTGACACATAGGTAGTCCTTGACCCCATGGGTCAAATACCCAACCTCAGGAGTTAATTGCAGCCATATATATGATGATTTCCAAAATTCTGGACAACCACTGAACTAAATCCTCGAGATCATCAGAATAAAGGGGTATGTCCCCATTATTGGCTTGAGCTGCTCTTTGCAATCTGTGAAATAGTTCTGCTAGCTCAGAAATGCAACTAGTTTCTATATGGTATGGCACAGAGACCTTAGCACATTTGAAGCACTGAGTTTTTCCTTTTTCAGCAGCAAGCTCCTCTCGGCATATGTATGGAATCAGGTGTCTCATCCAGGCAAAGACAATTAATTGTTCAGGAATTCTTAGGGCAATCCTTCTTTGTGTATTTTATTTATACAGCTAACAGTTTGCACTGCAAATAGCAGAGTTTGCAACAACTGTTCAGTAAAAGATGGAAATAAATGAGAGCTAATTTTGCACACTTTGTGTGTTTTCTTTATCCTTCAGCACTGGGAGTCTGCTGTTAAATCAGCATTCCTTGGAGAATAGGACTTAATGTATTTAATAATATTGGACAATTTGTCAGATGTTGTGTTAATGTGCCTTGAGCTTTTACACCCTTTTCAAAGGTTAAGGCAATTACAGTCTGCTATCATGATGAATTACATCACAGCCTGTTCCTGAGCAGAAGAGATACATAGGCTTCAGGCTGAACTATGCTATTCTTTTTGTGTTAACGGAAGATGCATACTAATTCAGAATTTTTCTTTGTTTTAGGCCATCTGGGTTGTAGCTTTTGTGGCTTCTCTTTTCCTGGGACTAGACTACGGTTTGCTTACTGCAGTAGCATTTGCAATGATAACCGTTATTTACAGAACACAAAGGTCAGATTTCTTCTTTATTAACATCAGTATTTGTTGGACTTCTGTGTGGTTTTGTTTGTTTAAGGGATGCAAATAAGCAGCAGACCTTTCCTCTCCCTTCAACTGCATACAGTATAGAATCTGTGTCATAATGTATGTTCATGCAGGACATGACCCATGGCCCTGATCCAGGGTTCAAATTTTATTTTTCTGAGAACAAAATTTCAGTCATAGATAGGAATTTTTATTTCTTACTTCACTTAATCTTGTTTGTATTGTTTTTAATGCTTGGAATTCAGAACTTCAAACCTGTTTGGTGTTAGGTTCAGTAAACGATTACCTTTTCTGTGCACTGTCACAGTCAAACTAAAGAAGCTGTGTCAGATTATCACTAGCTAAATGTTTAATTATTTTATAAAGAAGTTCTAATTCATCAAAATTATTCATGCCCTTCTAGTTTTTCAGATCACTTCTTGCTCTCAGTACAAAGCTTTTAGTTCACAGTAAAAGTTGTCTTCCAGACCTAGAGCAGAATGATTTCTAGCTTTCTAGCATGTGTGAATAGGACTTCACCTGTTACACAAGGCCTCTATGCTCAAGGTGTTGGTTATCTAGATGGAAAATCTGTAAAAGTCTTCATTTCCATCTGCGTTGGAGTGAAACCAAATCCTGAGATTTCCACTCTGCATAAATAAGTGTATGCTTCTGCCAGCTGTACATGGTTTGATCCTTGCAAACTTCACAGTTCTTTGCTGTCATACTGCCTCTGAGTTGGGAACGTTCATCTTCTCAGGCATGCTTGACCTGGGAGGAGGCTTTTTGGAGCTGCAGCATATTTAGTGCCAGTCCAAGCTGCTGTACTTAAAAGATAGTCAGTGAAGTTGCACCAGTTCAAACCAAAGAAAATTTGCTCTGTAACTCTGCATGCTGTGGCCAATGCTGTTCAGAAAATGGCAGCACTACAGTGCTAAGTTTCTAGATTGTTTCTGCACTGACAGAAGCAATTGGCATGACTTATCACTAAATAGCCCCTTAATGGCCCCTTGGTTTTGTTTCTTCCACAAACTGCCTTCCGCATTTGACCTCATTTAGATAAAATTGTGGCAGGCAGAGCGACTATTTAAAATAAAATTCAAAATATTTTAAGTACTCACTTTTCCACTTTTTAAGTGATAACAGTGAAACGTTTGCCTCCCTCCAGGCCTCAATACCGAATCCTTGGTCAGATTCCTGACACAGATATCTACTGTGATGTGGAAGAGTATGAAGAGGTAGGAGTGTATTTTTGTGCGTGGTTTTACTTATTGGACTGTGGCAGTTGTCTGGTGTGCACCTGTGATATTCTTTCAGGAAGCAAATAAAAGTTAATAGGAAAAGCCACATTGTTTAGAATGCTACCTTCTTATCCTGCATGTATGTTTGACTAGGAGCAGATCAAAAGTAACCTTTTCACTAATTATCATTGTGCTGGCTTAGTACAGAATGGCAAGATTTGTAGAAATATAAATGCTGAACCTGCTGTGTACATAATTGCAAACAAGGCCAGCTTCTTTAATTGTGTGACAGTATTATATGAAATCTATAAGCACCAGGACTGTTCCAGTACTGGAAGGCTGGAATTATGTCTTCTGGAGCTTTCTCTTCTCCAGGCTAAACAAGCCCAACTCCCTCAATCCTTCTTCACAGCTGAGGTGCTCCAGCTGTTTGATCATCTTCATGACCCTTTCCAACAGCTCCGCATCTTTCCTGTCCCGTGGGCCCCAGGCACAAGCTTTATTAAACAGCATCTCCCTGCCTTCATCCTGTCCCCTGCTCATTAAACAGACTTGATTAATGGCATAATTGCTTGCCATGCACTTAGCTTCTTATAAATGTGATACTGTTCAACCAAAAGCTGGCAAAAGCAGTATGTTTTGTAAATACATAGGATCTAGCAATAATGGAGGTAAGCATGGTGCATTTATTCACAAACAGCAGCTACAATTTCCTGTATGCTTTGCCATGTTCTCATAAGTGCTGCTTTGAAGGCTACCATCCCTCTTTACTTAGGAACCAGTTGATAAAAACCAAAACCTATATGAAAAGAGACCATGCAGTAACCTGAAAACATTCTTTCACCAGTAGTTCTGTTTAGAATATGATACAAAGCAGAATATACGGACGTGCTTATAGACATATTCAAAGAAGAAGAGACCTTGTTTTTGTTGCACCGAGTCCAATTTGCTTTTGCTACTCTTGTATAAAGATGAGATTGGCAGCATAGGATCTCTGCTGCTGGTCAGGTCGATTTCATGTAAAATGTCAGAGTGCAGGCTGCTCAGAGATGACTTGATTTAAAGTAAAGGTAAGAAGTGATATTGAGATCTACAAAAAGGCCTTGGTTTTGCAAACAAGATTCTTAGAGGCTAAAACTATGGGATCTTGTTTTGGTAGCTGAGGACACAAGAAAGAAAGAGAAAGAAAGAAGGAAATCCTGCCTGTATAAAGGGAAGCTAAAAGGAAGCATTCCTTGATCTGCATGATTTCCTCATATTAATATCAGCCGCAAATAGAAACATCGGAGAACTGTAAATACTTCATTCCTTCAGATGGCTATATCTTTCTTTCTTATAAACAGAAGAAGTGTCAGGTGACATTGATTCTGTGCAGTATGATACCTGGAAGGGTGGGGGGTCTGATATTCCAGTTGGCTTTGCTCACAGCACTGCTGACTATCCTTAATACATGCCAGTAGCCATTCTGAGTTGGTCTTTGGGCTGTGTGTTTACAGGTATCCTCATGTCTTGTACCTATGCAGACAATACTTAACACATCAATGTTTTTTTTTTTCCTTAGGTTAAAGAATATCCAGGAATAAAAATATTTCAAGCTAATACGTCACTTTATTTTGCCAATAGTGAGTCGTACACAAGTGCACTGAAGAAAAAGGTGAGTAAAGCAAAATCTTTAATAGCTATGTCTTGAAATTTCGAACCTTTTTTTTTTTTTTCTGAAACACACTCATCTTTCAGGCCCTTCAGTGTAGCCCCTAGTGCAGTGTTTCTCTGGTGTCCTCCAGTCATCAGTAAAATATGAAAAGGTGATCCTGCAGCCAACTGTACATCTTAGCAAGCAGCAACACGGGGAGGGAATAAACAACGTACAGAGTATGCTTCACCTCCTGCCTAACCCAGATCTGACTGGGAATTGCAGTAACAGAACTAGCTAAGGACAGAACTGCCTGACCTGGTAACAATGACATTCTTACTAATTTCTTAACCATTTTTCTGTAGCTCCCGTGGTGAGTCTTACACAAAAGAGGTGGGTGGTACTTCTTCAGAAAGCAAGAGGTATTAGCAATTTGTGTCCACGCACACTTATCTCCCCTTCTCTTTCTGCACTCAAATCAGCATTCTGTTGAAATATGGTACCTCTGATCTCAAGAGAGGAATGTTATGCATCTCCTCCTCATCTTAACACAGTGCTTGCGAAGATTATTCCTTCTTCCTTTATGCTGTTCTCACCACCACCAAGGAACACTGAATAATGCAGGCATCTTCAAAATTTATGGCAGTGATGAATTCAGTGCTAATTGATACTGCAGTGTCATCCTAACAAGCTGAATCTTGTCTGATTGTGCTTTCTTTTCATGCCAGACCGGGGTGGACCCTTGTGCCATATTAGCAGCAAGAAGAAAAGCCCAGAAGAAGCATGCCAGGGAGGTAAAGAAGGCCAATAAAGTCAAAAAGAAAGCTGTACTGAAGCTAGTGAATTCTTCGGTAAATATTTACCTCTGCTTTATCATGATGCTCTCTGGTATTACCATTCTTGTTTATACAAGATAATGAGTGTTACTCAGGTAGGAAAGCTTGGAATACAAGCACTGCAAAGTATGGGCAGACTGCTAAGGAATATTGTGGGTCAGAGGATCATGACTGGAACGGATAATCATGTTGAACCTTAGTTACATTCAGGTGCTGCATTAGTGGAGCAGAGCCTTTCACACTCTCGCACTGTCTCAGCAGTGCTGTGAGCAGAAGATGGAGGGATCCTACTTCTGCCACTCCCTCCTACGTGCTTGGACTAATCATGCGGAAATAGGATATAATAAAATTAATTCAAACGAGAAGCTGTAATAAATAGATACCATCCACACTATTGATTCTGGCATGAAAGGCTGGAGGGACATGTGTGTGGAGAGGAAGGGGATCTACGCTGGATACGTACTGGCTATCATTTAATTGTATTTATCTTCTCTCACAGTCCAATGATGTGGAAGCGAGTGTAAAACATGAGATAGCAAATGATGGGTTACCTGTAAATGGAAAATTTGCATTTGTGGACACTGGTGTACAAGATGGGTCTCCTGATGAGCTCGAACACTTTGTGGAGCCCCAAACAAACATCCATTCTTTAATTCTGGATTTCACCCCAGTGAACTTTGTGGATTCAGTTGGAGCAAAAACATTAAAATCAGTAAGTCTGTTTGTTTGTTTTTCAAAAACATAGATAATATGTAAATTAAGTACCTACCAGGGAGCCTGCCCTGGGGTGTAAATGTCAGCTGGGATACAAGACAGTATCTCATATAATCATGACTTTAATTCTGTAGCTCTGTAAGTTTCAACTGAGTACTGGGGAATATGGAAAGGGCAGCTCTCATGGTGACCAGCTTACATCTTCCAGAACTTCTGTTTGCACAATAGTGTACCCATGTTTAACTTCAGTTTAACTCTATTGCAGGTTATAAAAGAATACAAAGAAGTTGGTGTCTGTGTCTGTATTGCCAGCTGTAGCGGTGAGTTGAGGTTTTTGCATGACCTTTATAGAAAAGACTATATTTCATCTCTTTTACTCTGGTCTTGAATTTATTTTCTGCTGCCAGGTGCCTCAGTAGCATCAGTGCTAATTTTACATTAAAATTGTATTTGGGCAAGAGCAAGCTCCTAGAGTCTTCACTTTGCTGGAAGTGAAGCATTGATCTAATGAGTTCTCTGAGGACTAGATCTTGCTCCCATTTTTTCCAGCTAGCAAACTGTGAGTGACACACACGCTGTCGCTTGCGCTTGTTCTAATAATGAAATAAGAAAAGCTTGAAGTGTTCTCAGCTTCAATATTTGGAACTGTAGCATGTTCAGCCAATAACAGACCTCTCTGTATAGCTAGAGAGGAGGATTACTTTCTTTTGGAGTGGAAGAGTAATGATTCATCTGGACGTTTTAAATGTTTTAAGTAGTGACAAGTAGGACTCAATAATTCTTGTCAGTGTCTTCCTGAGATACTGTTGTTTTCCATCCTTATACTTTGGTTTGTGCACTGATGCCATGTTTGTGTTTTTTTTTTTTTAATTTTGTAGGTCCAGTTATGAATGAGCTGACCAGACTGAACTTTTTTGATAACACTGTAACAAGAGAGTTGCTGTTTCACAGTATTCATGATGCTGTCCTTGCTTGCCAAGTGAAAGACAGGTCTGCTTCACAGACTGCCTTAGACCACTGAGGAGTGGCAACTGGCAAAATGGACATTGGATTTATGCTGATAGAGACTTTCTTTGAATAGTCAATTTGCACAGGTTAAAGAGTACCTAAGGCTGTCTGTATCTACGGGTATAGAGTGGGGCTTACTTTCTGTAGGAAGAGTGGACAAAGAATTGGAAGCCTTCATGCTCTTGAATTTTTTCTTTCAATCAGGGTATAGCCGTTCAGTGACATGACCTTACAATTATGCAAGATGAGAAAAGTTATTGTATTATGCTACAATCTGATAGACAAGGTGACATTCCTATTCCTGTTGAGAAAATGGGCACTTTAACTCACTTGCAGAAGATAACTGTTCTGCAGTTCCAATGTACTGTACCAGTGTCTTTACAGAATTTTCTTAAACGGCTTTTAAAGCCTGATGTCAACATTTGCATACCACAGATTTATATAAACTAATACTCTGCCAGCTGGATCAATGAATTCACACTGGTAACATTAGCTGCTGTTCTTTTTAAATCTTGATGGTACCATTTTGTTTTTTTCAAATATCTAACCTGTCCCAAATGTACTGATCTCTTCATTGCCCAAGTATTTTCACTGTGAGTTTCATATTAGAAAACCATTGTTTAATTATTATGTTATCAATATGGTACTTACACTGCCAAAACCTAGTTATACCTTTTAGAAAATAATACAACTCATCTTAAGCAAAAATTATGTTGTCCTCATGATTGAAGACAAAAGCTGTTTATGCTAGAAATGGCGTCTGATAAAATGGACTTAAGAACCGATGCCCTATATGCAGTCTCTTATGCTGGAATAGAAGGTTAGAGCGAGTCTGAAGTCTCAGAGGTCCAAAAGAGAAGTAATTCTCCATTACCTGAGATGTCTTTCTACCTACCAGCACAGCTGCTTCTGCCTCAGCTTTTAAGTGTTTGTGAAATAGATTTCAGTAGAACTCAAAAATGCATTTGGCTATTTTTAATGAAAAAATAGGTTCTTTTTTTTTTTTTTTCTTTCTTTTGTCTTTACAACCTGGCCACTATAGTACTGTTTAACTTCAGGTTAAAGCATAAACTTTGGAAATACTTCAAGCAAAATAGTGCCTGTTATTCCCTGAACTATCAGTATGAATCTGGTTAGAGGTAGGAGCCTGAAAGTGTTCCTCTGGGAGCTATTTCAGTAGCATATGGGCAGTAGAGGAGGATCAGTGCCATTTTGTTTTGCACCTCAAAACAAAGGTCCTCTGCATGCAGAAATTCTGACGATTTCCTCTCTTCTTAGTGCAGAACTTGCTACTTTTTATTTTGGTTCACGCTGTCGCAATTATGGTTTGCTCCAGGCAAACCGAGTTTCCCAAGGACCGGGGGCAACGGGAAGATGTTTTCTTTCCTCCAAATCCCCTGCCACCAGGGATAGGAAGCTTTCTGCATCAGAAGATACTTGCTTAGCTGGAGTTCAAAGTATGAATGCACGTTAACAGAGTGTGCGTTTACTTAAACAACTTTGGGTACATTTTATAATGTTTACTAGTTTAACAAGCCTTTGTATCTGCATACGGTATATATTTTTCTACTTTCAGCTTGTTGCAGCTTCGGTTTTTAACTATGTAGTCTCTTTTGTTCACATCAAAATCCTGTCAAATTCTAAAATAAAGTGATTATCGGGACTTGTCGAAACTCTCCACTTTGTCTCAGCAAGACACTGCACGTGGGACAAGCCAACATTGCAGGACTGATGTCTGTTGTTAAGGGGTGGGCTGGGAAGGCATGCAGATCCTTCCAGGCATCAAATCCAGCATGCAAACATCAGTGCTTCTGAAAAAGAAACCTAACAAAAATCTCTCTCTCGCTCGCTCATCTTAGCAGCCATGTACAGTCTACAGTTGGTCTTAGGAAGTAGCTGGTGGTGTTTTTTTTTCCCTTCTTCTTCCTACTTGCGCACACCTTCTGTTCTTCAACTGGGACTTTCAGAAAAGCTCTAGAAAAGTTATGCCTACTTAAGGTTGTACTTCAGTAATCTGTACCTTCTGGGCAACTAGTGCTTCTCCCAGGCAAGATACCTTTCCCTACAACTGGTCAGCTGTACTTTGTACATCAGATGAGCAAAGAAGTGCACACATGTATGTGGGGTTAGGTTAAAACAATACAACTGTTTGTACACCAGATTCAATACTACCCTTCTGAAAGAGAGGACAATCCTCCCTACTAGCGGGCTAACAGAAATTAAAGAAAAGGTGATGGGGGGGAAACAAATAGATGTCTTCTTCATAAGTAGTTATGAACGGCATTACCCACTGTTTAGAGTTGGGGAAGCATTCCCTGTGTTGAGGTTATTGTCTTTTGTCTTGCATTCTTCACAGCAGCACTGAAGCACTTCCATAAACCACAATGATGCAAATCTGCACTAAGTTTGCTTGCTTTCTAGCGTTCAGGTTCCTGCTCCTCACCCTTCTGGTTTTAGAGTCCCCTTAAAGCCCTCTCTGCACCAGGCCACACCATGATGCAATTAATGCTGCTTTGCCTGGGGAACTGCTGAAGGAATGGATCAAAATCTTTTGCCAAGACCATCCTACATGCCGACCTGTACAGCACTAGTACTGCTAGTATTGTGCAACTTGCTCCTGATATCACCAGTACTGTTGGTAATCCATCCAGCAACATACAATCTGGAAGCTTTTGTTGAGTCTCATGGTCCTGTGCTTTGTTGCTACCAACCAGCTGATCTAGTGCTTCCTTGTCCAGCCCATTACCTACTGAAAAGCTCATCTTCCCACTGCTGTTTGGATAGATAACTGAAAGTTTAAATCCTTAAGATTGTCAGTGCAGTGTCAAACAAACCCACGTCCTTTTAACTCAGGAGAGGGCTCCGCTCTTTCTCTTCTTCACTACATTTAGATCCTCACTGCTGCAGCCTCACCACAGCAAATAGCACCGTACAACCCAAGTCTCGGTTGATGCTGAGATGCTACTTCATTCTCAGATATTCCCTTCCCCCTATTCTCTGCAAAAGCACTGATTATACAGGACACCTGATCAGCTCCAGATTCTTTGTACATCCTTCACTCATCCTGCTCAAGTAGAAGATGCATTTAATTTCAAGCACTGTATTGATAATCTGATATTGAATCATTGCTACTTTCTGAGCCACTTTACCTTCTGGCTCAAAATGGCAACATTCTCTTCCTACCGCTAAACCTGCACCCCTCTCCAAAATGTTCCTACAAAAATAACCATTGAGATCAGTTTTTTGATCAGACATGGGCAAATACACCAGAATGCCTATATTTATTAAGGCACTGATGCTTTGGTCAAAAGTCTAACAAAATCCATTCACTGCCTACTGCACTTTCCCTACTGCACACATTTATTTTATAAGAAAGCTAGATATAACTTTTCTCACATTTAAGATGTAACAGTTCCCATAAAGCTTTACATTCCCATGTTCCTTCAAGCTTTTTTTCTATTTTCATGGAACACTTGAAAAAAGAGAAAATGAAAAGCTTGCTTTTCAGTGACCAAGCTGCAAGAACATGGTAGATGAATAAAAATCCCCTTTTAATGTTGTCTGCTACAAATGCTGTCTAACTGTAAGCTATGAAGGATGAATACCCAATCAAGGTCACCCTTTGTGTAACGACATATGAAAACTTTGGAAGCACTGCAGTCACTTAGGAATGTTGTAGTGCCTCTACAGCAGAGATGATAGGTTTAGGGGTGTGAACAGTGACTGGAGACCTAGCTCAAGATTGCCTTGTTTCATGTATGTACACGCTTTAAAAATATATTGCTGTGTTATTCGACTTTGAGATTTCTTTTCTATAGCAGCAAGACTCCACTAAAGGCAAAACACATTCATAAGGAAATCACACCTGTTGTTTGGAACACTTTGTTTATTTCTAGCTTCCAAGATCAAGCCAGGAGGTACCACACACATATACAGATTTTGGTTTCACAGAAAATTTAACTGCAGAAACAGGAAAAGCACTCCAAGATATCAGTTGTAGGTCATGTAGCGGGGAGTAGCGCTGAATTTTGCATAGGATTTAATAACTTTGTTCACTGCTTCTAAGAAGTCTTTCTCAGTTGCAATTTTTCGGCGTGCCCGGATTGCAAACATGCCTGCCTCTGTGCAGACACTGCGAATCTCGGCTCCTTTCAAAAAAAGGACAAATAAGTTCAACACTGACCACCAGCGGAGATGAAGCAGACACAAAACGGCTAAATGAAAATTTGGCTTACCTGTGCTATTAGGACACAGTCGAGCCAACAGCTCAAATCTTATGTCCCTTTCAACACTCATGGAGCGAGCGTGTATCTTGAATATGTGAGTCCGACCCTGGAAAAGCACAGAAAACAGAAGTGTTCGCACTATGAAAGAAGTGACGACTTGACCTGCTCTCAGTGCAGCTGTCCTCTTCCCCAGCAGGGGCAAATGAAAAATAAAGTTCTTACCTGGTACCTGACTACCGTTTCCTATGTCTGGACTAGAATAATTGAGCAATGGAATACTAGCTGTCCATGAAACCGAATTATGAAAATACCTTAAAGAGTTCTAATGGGAGGAGTATTTCAAGAAATCTCTCAAAAAAAGCTAAATAAAACACAGTCCAACTTAAGAACTAAATTATAGAATCAGTTAAAGGATTATCTATCTATTGAAACAGAAATATACAGCAAACATAACTACAGGTTCTCTGCCAGGGATGAAATCTGGGCAGTGTGAGAAAACTTTCCTTGGCACACACTTAATCCCCCAAATTTCTATGGAGCTTCACATAAGTTAGGTCTGCTGCTTTCAGTAACTCTTGTAAACTGCTTCCAGACAGTAATGCTCCAACTGAAGAACCACTCCACTATCAGAAAATATTTGGCAGTGAAAGAAAGCATGCTGACCTCAAGATCAGGCAAGCTGAACTCTATCTTCCTATCCAACCTTCCAGGCCTCATCAGAGCTGGATCCAGAGTATCAGGCCTGTTTGTAGCCATCAACACTTTGATGTTGCCTCGTGGGTCAAAACCATCCAACTGGTTGATGAGTTCCAGCATCGTGCGCTGCACTTCATTGTCACCCCCAGCACCATCATCAAAGCGAGCACCTGGACAGAGAAAACATACAACAGCAGAGAGACCTTCAGAGCAGGCAGATATCAAAGCTGCTGTGTGTGAGAAAGCAGGAGAAGAGTATTTAAATTACATACAAATATTTGTGATGAGTTGAAAGAAGATAGGAAGGGATTAATTTAAAATGACACACTTCAAATAAAAAGTGAGTGGCAGTATCTGTCAGTTATAATAAGTACCATGTTTAGTGGGAAATATTAGTGATAGCTGGATGGTTGGACTGGATGACCTTGGGAGGTCTTTTCCCACCTTGGTGATTCTATGATTCATCCTTACCATTAAAGAGCCCATTTCCCTGCCTAACAGGCCAAACTGATGAGATTTATAAATGGATTGTATTTCTGTTTTAACATCTCCCCTCAACCAAAGTCTACTTTCTCAGGACTGAAGTACTTCTTTCTTCAGGGGGGAGGGGAGGAAACATGATTTTTAGGTAGTAGTAAAGATTTGCTAAGTAGTCTAGAACCTGAAGGGGGTTTAAGTTAACAGTACCTTCTTCCAAACACAGTTTTTTTTTACTAAAGTTTAAGTTAGCTGCATGTTCCAAACATGCTGAGATGACTTCTCATCTGGGCTAAATATGTCTTAAAGCTATATAAGCCACTTCTTGATGCCTTCTCAGAGTGGGACATGTTGGTAGTAATTTTGCTACGTATTCAGAATATTTAGGTATTTACAAGCATACTTCATGAAATACAGCAACCAAGATAAAGAATTAAGGTATGAAAGGAAAATCTGCAATTTCTCCCATGAAGTCAGAGCTGTGCATACTACAGACATACCTCCAATGGCATCAATTTCATCAAAGAATATAAGACAAGCTTTTTTAGTTCTGGCCATTTCAAAGAGTTCACGAACCATTCGAGCTCCCTGAAAGCAAAATGAATCAAGACTTTGTTACAGACTCAAAGCTTGTTAAAAGGAAAAACTCCATGCCTCCAAACAATTCTAGTTTCCAACAATTAAACTCTTTTATTAGTATAAATGTACATAACCAAACATTCATAAATCTTATAGCAGTTTATAGATGAGAGACAGATTACTGCTCTTGAACTCAGAAAAAGAACAGATGACATGAGGGCCAACTGAAAAACAAGTGGTAGAGCTGGAAACAAAATCCTCATTCCAGAGTCCTCCCAAAACACAGATAACACTCTACACTGCAAAATTCATTTCACTGGTAACAACATAGTTCATGTGTTGTAACTGACTGCCCAATCCACATCCATCTGTCTGACAGTCCCTCTGCCCCCTTGTATCTCCAGCATGCTAGTACGTTCATCCATTAGGCTTACTAGGGTGCCTCATCCCCAGGACTACAAGCCTGTGATTCACTCCACATTTCATTAAGAATTGGCTCTTACCTCTCCAACATACTTCTGCACCAGCTCAGATCCAATTACTCTGATGAAGCAGGCATCAGTCCTGTTAGCAACAGCACGGGCACAAAGTGTTTTGCCTGTACCAGGAGGCCCAAACAAAAGCACACCTTTGGGAGGCTCAATTCCAAGGTTAACAAATCTTTCAGGCTGCAACGGTGAGAAACAGAAGGCATTAGAGGTTACATGCAAATTCAGAAAATCATCAGTGAAGAACAAAACAGACCAGGCTAGACTGGATTTCATTTGTCAGAACTAGACCTATTTTCCCTTGACTTTTTACACACAGCTTTATCTTTTCTTGCTTTTTCAAATGCTAAAAGATGATCAGCATAGCTTTAAAACAATTAAAATTCCAACCTGAAGGCTACTTACATGAAGAAGAGGGGTTTCAACCACCTCTCTGAGCTTTTCAATCTGCTCTTTACAACCACCAACATCACTGTAAGTGACATCTGGTTTTTCTTCCACCTGCACAACAAAAGGATATGTGAGCAGTTAACACCTTGATGCTGCATTTTCTCTGTAGGCTTTCAACTGCCAAGAGTAAAACTGTAAGTTATCAAAATTAGTAGAGAGAACAAAGCAAAGTAAGTAAAGGCAGTTCTTACTTGCATCATGGTGACTGTGGGATCGATCTTTGGAGGCAAGGGGATGTGGATTTGATACTTGTTTCTGTCCACTCTGGTGAGAAGGCATAAAGAACATTTATTTTAACACCAGTTAACAAAACAGTCATGAAAAAATAACTGCAAATTAGAAGCTGTATTCTTAAACCATTCTTCAAGATAACCCAGCCCTTAAAGCTAACAGAATGGCTAGAGACTGGAATTTCTTCTGCAAAGGATCTTAATATTTCAAAAAATATTAATTCCAAAATATTTTAAAAACTAAACTTCAAAAATATCCCAGAGAACAAATTGGCAAAATACTGATTCTCAAGATAATTGGCTTCATCACTTCAGTAAACGTTTCCTGCAACTGCTCTGTGTGTATCTGCCAAGACAGCCAAGGTGGAAGCATGCTGCTCAGGCTACCTGAAAGTGGGGACTTTTGAGGCCCACACTGAAAGGTTTCAGTCTGGTGCGCTAAACTGACTTTCACCAGAATGACATCTAACTCAAAATATCCTAAACAGAGCAGGCAACAGATTAACAGATAAACAGATTAGCAACTGTCTTCCAACAGAAAGACCTTATTGGTATGATTTCAACCCCTGTGAAAATACTAAATGACAGTTGCTGAGCTGTCAAACTAATGGATCAGATGAGAAGCTTCAGTCTTCAGTAAAACTGTAACAAAGGATTTTGCTTACCCAACTCTCATGCCTTCTTCTATGTCAGTAGGTGCCACCTGGTCACTGAGATCCACCACAAATTTGGCAAACTGCTTGACATTGATAATGTACTTGGGATCCTCAGAGTCTGCATTGATGATCTTTGTACATCTAATACACAACATACAATTAACATCATCAGGAAAAGAATTAAATGCCCAACTATTTGTGTAAGCATCAGAATAGAGATGGTGGATATATGCTCCCAACACACTGCATGAACTACAGAACTTGTGATTTTAATATTATAGCATCATACAACAATAACAGAAGCACAGGTATGAAATACATCTGTAGGGAAATGGTTTGGTCAGGGCTTGAACTGGTGACTGAGCACCTGTGTGTGGGTGTGGTTGGCCTAGAGAGCAAAGCAAATTGTTTGCACTTGTGCTCCCCAAATGACCAGAAGGTGTGGAGCCACCCTGGGTTCAGATAAAGGCTAGTCACTGAAGGCAGAGCATCTTTTAGACCTAGGCTGCTTTTTGAGAAAGAGTGCTGTACAGACACAGAGCTGCTTCAACAGTTGGGTGAGGTCAACTCTTCTTTCTGTATGTGACTGTTAGCCTACCTGCAAATACCTTGCCTGGTATCACCAAGAACCTGTCAGGAGCAATTCTGCTTCTTCATAAGCATAACAACATCATATACCATATTTTATACGCATTTTGTATGCTTTTTGATACAATGGTAAAAAGTACTTTCAATTTGCACAAAATAGGACTCTTCTTCAAAAAGAAAAAGGGTATGTGAGTTAGAAATTGCATTTTTAACACTATGCAGCTCCACTATGTAAGGACAAAGAAAGAATCCACCCACCTGGCAACCTGTAAAGGCTGCTCACTTTGGAGAGTTTGCTTATCTGCAGCCAGATCCCAAAGAGCAGGAGGAGCCAGGCCAGTGTCAGATTCCTTAATTCCTATGAACAACACAGACAAGGCGAGGAAGAAGCAGCAACTGCTATGTCCTTCAAACATCAATAACCTTATGCACAGGCCAGCAGGATCTCAGGATTCCTGAGATCTCTAATTAAATGCAAATGCACAACTTTAATGAACTTCAAGTTTCCTAAAGACACAAGACTGTGCCAGCTGAATATGCAAATGCCAGGCTATCCACATCACTGAGGTAACTGTTCTGCTATGCTTCTCTTCATTGGGCAAGGAGTGGCACCACTACTTACTGATAATTCGTTGACTTTTTGCTGTACACAGCAGTTCATTCATGATTCAAATGTAGTTTGACACAACCCGTAAGTTAACTAGTGGTAGAACGGGGGATTTGTTTTGCACTACTGTAATGAACAGGCTTACAATTTTAAATACAAATTTGTTAAACTACAAAACTACAGATGTGTGTGTGCAGCTTAGCCCTGCCCAATCAAAAGCAAAACCATCACTTACAAAATAAAAATTGCATATTACAAAAATAAAGAAATGCAGCCTTTGGCAAAAAATAAAAATCAACAATGAAGAAGTGGTTTGAAAACAGCTTCTTCAAAAACTCATTTTCGTGGCTCTATCTACTGAAAGCCATGTTAAGAAAGAAAGATACCAGTGAGCTCATTGATTTTCTTAAGCAGTTGTTGAATATCATCTTCTACTTGCTTGATCTGCCTGGAGTATGTGCTCTGGCCCTGGAAAAGAAACATTGCGTTGATTTTTGCAAATCAATAATTTCATGTTTAGGAAAAAGTGGCAATAACTGGTGAGCATCAAGACGTTCAGTGGATGGGTTTGGTATAACAAAAACTACTGATCACAACCAAAGACAACACTATTAAGCTCATAGAATATTTCTGTTAATTATGAGCAGTGTGCAGCTTCACAGTTCTGAGCATTATGCAAGTGGAAGTTTTTTCACATCTTTACTCACAGATTCGTTTTTCCTTTTGAATTTGTTTGGTCTTATGTTTTTTTTTAACCATTCTTCAGTGTCAAAACAAGTTTTAGTAAAGATTACATACAGAGGGTGTTCTGCAAACAGCACAGAAGTGAAAAATCCTATCTGCGTGAGTGCTTTTATTTCCTTCCCAAACTCTCTACCATCTGCAAATATGTTCACGGTGCAAATCAGAAGCCATACTCTCACCAGTGATAAAATATTTTACTGCATCCAGGCAGACCTGGATTTGCTTTACAAGGTCCCCCTTGTATCAATTTGGCAAACAAACAAACAAAAACAACACAGTAGGCTCTATCTGTATTTCAGGGCCCTTCTGCAGTTGCAGGGTTGTACTGTCAATAAAATTCAGACTTCTAACAAGCATATCCACATCCCAACATACACTAAGTGGCAACTTTCTTCATTCTGAAGAGTTATTTCACAGACCCACTGTAGAATCACTTAAGGTTGGAGAAGATCTCAAAGATCATCAGCCCATCCTATGTCCGCTAAACCACATCTACGCATTTTTGGACGCCTCCAGGGACGGTGACTCCACCGCCCCCCCGGGCAGCCTGTGCCAGTGCCTCCCCGCTCCTTCAGAGAAGAAACTGTTCCTAACACAACCGAACCTCCCCTGGAACAACCCGAGGCAGTTCCATCTCATCCCATCACCGTTACCTGGGAGCAGAGGCCAACTCCGCCCCCCGCAGCCTCCTTTCGGGCGGCTGTAAGCAGCAGCGAGCCCTGCCCCGAGCCAGCTCTTCTCCACGCTGACCCATCCCGGCTCCCTCGGCCGCCCCCCTCCCGGCTGTGCTCCAGACCCCCCACGGCTCCGCTGCCCTTCCCGGGACAGCCGGGGTCCCGCCGTCCTTCCGGCACTGCGGTCCCCCAGCCGCACGCAGCACCCGAGCTGCGGCCTCAGCGCCGCGCGCGCGTTACTCACGTAGGTTTTCAGCAAGGCGATATCTCCCTCATCCAGCGCTGAAACGAGACAAGAAAGGCTTACGTCGCCAACCGTAAAGACGGGACGGACGCTCGTTCCGAGCCCGCGTCCGTGCCTTTGTCGGCGGGGATCCCCGCGGCTGACGGCCGCCCCCCCGCCCCGCGCCCGCCGCTTACCGCGGATGGGTTTGTCCTCCTTCTCCTCCTCCTTGGTCTTGCGCTGGTCCGCTCCCAGGTAGTCCGGCATGGCGACGGCTGCCCGCTCCGGAAGGCCGAGCGCTGCTGCGTAACGCTTCCGGGCCGCGCCGCCGCCCTCCCG
>JAPSGF010000006.1:21257820-21358198 GCA_035772895.1 Perdix hodgsoniae
GCCGGGCCCCCGCTTCCCCCCCTGGCGGCGCCGCCGACCCGGAAGCGCTTCCCGGGCGCCTCCATGCGCCGGCGACCGGCGACCGGCGAGGCCAGGCCGGCGGCTCCCGCGGTTGAGGCCCGGCGCGCGCTCCCGCCGAGCCGCCATGCTGCGCGGGGCGCGCGACGGGCAGCTGACGGCGGTCACCGGGGCGCTGACGGCCGGTAGGCGCGGGGAGGGAGGGCGGCCGGCCCTGGGCGAAGCGGGGGCCGGGAGGGGCGGTGTCGAAGCGGCCGCCCGCGGAAGCACGGGAGTTGGGGTTTAGAACAGAACCGAACCGAACCGGGGGGGAAGAGGGGGGGCTCGAGGTTTGCGCGCGAGGCGGCGGCAACACGTGCGGGCGCTGCGCAGGGAGCGGCAGCGGAGCCCGGGAGAGACGAGCTGCGTAACGGCTGTTCGCTGAGGGCGTCGGGAGCGCGGGACGGAGCGCCTGCCGTCCCCACGGCCCGCGCGGATACCGGGGCGGCCCGCGGCCCCCAGCAGCGCGGCGCGGCGCGGGGCGGCGTTGGGCGGCGTGCGGAGGGCCGGGGTGCTCGGGGCGCTGCGGCGCGTCGCCTGAGGAGGCAGCCTGAGCGAGTCCGTGTGGGGGACAGGAGGCCGCGGGGAGCTCCTCCGGCCTTCCGCTGTGTGATCTTAGGAGCAGGAGGGGGAAAAAGCCAACAGACTTTTTACACGGATAGATAGCGTTGGGGAGCTGTGTGATCAGGGATAACCGGGGAGATTGGGGGTGGTTAGGGGGAAATTTTTCACCTGCTGGGTGGTGAGGCACTGGCACTGTCTGCCGGTGGAGCTGTGGATCCCTGCAGGTGTCCCGGGCCGGGCTGCGTGGGGCTCCGGGCAGCTGAGCCGGTGCCTGGCGTAGTGCTGATGCAGTGGGCACCAGCCCTGCCTGCAGCAAGGGAGTTGGAACCCGATGGGCTCTGAGTTCCCTTCCAACCCAACCCGCTCTGTGATCCTGTAACTTGGCAACCTGCAGCGTTGTGCCGTGTGGTAGTTTGATGGTACTTTAACAACAAACAACAAAGTAAGCCACGGAATGTGAAGTTGCTTTTGTGTTTTTGCTTGTAGCATCAGTGCTCTGTCAAGTGGAACCTGTGGGAAGATGGTTTGAAGCGTTTATTAAGAGGAGAAACATAAATGTTTCTGCCTCTTTCCAGGAGCTAGAAGATGAAAAGGAACTTTCTGAAGAATCAGGGGATGAGGAATTGCAACTTGAAGAATTTCCTATGCTCAAAACACTTGATCCCAAGGACTGGAAGGTATTCTGTTGGCAGTGACAATGTGGTTTTGGTTTTGGTTTGGTTTGTGGTTTTTTTGTTTGTTTCTTTGTTTTGGTTTGTTTTTTGTTTTTTGCTGGAGATCTCCTGACAAATTTACCTGCCACTCCCAGCTGCCCCTCCTTACCCCAGTCTGCATCTCTCTGTGTCTGTCAGCATTGGACTTGACTGGTTTTGTGTTTTCCATGCATAATGGGTTGAGGACAAACTAAAGACCATGTGGGGTGGGGGCTTAGTCTTCTGTATTTTGGAGTTTTGTTAGTGGCCTTAGTATTAACATGGTAATTCAAGCAAACTTTCTAGGATCCAGTCCAGTACTTAAATGCTATTTGGGTTGAGGTACTGGAGTTTCTATAGCAACCTCTAGAAAAGTTGTTCCTATGGGTTTTTTCAAATGTTTATTGTGAAAGAGAAGAATCCTGCCTTTTGCTTTAAAGATGTGCTTTATTAAAGATGTTGCCTTATGTGTGTTGTGGCTTCTTAGATCGCATATGTCTGTGTTTACTGGAGCTCTTTGTTCTTCATTCCTCAGAATCAAGACCATTATGCAGTTCTTGGGCTAGGAAATATACGATACAGAGCTACTCAGAAACAGATCAAAGCAGCTCGTAAGTATCTTTTGCTCATAAGCATACTCTTCTTTCAGAAGTACAGCTCTGTTTTCTACGTACAAATACAAAGATGTCACAAAGAAGTTTTTTAGTATTTTCACAGACCTGCTCTTTGACTCCAATTGCTTACCAGCCTGTAATTTCACTTCACAGTTCTGAAATCCACAGGCCCAAAGCGAGTGAAATGGAAAATTCCACTGATTTCACATCTTTTTTTCTTATCTCAAGATTTTTGGTTAAAAACAAACAAACCACAACAAAAAACAAGCAGACAAACAAATCCCAACACAGGCTGTAACTGTATATTTCTGCATTTTGGAATCTGCAGCCAGGCTCAGTGAAAGGTTGAGAAGCGTGTCTGGCCCTGCACTGCCTGTTTCAACAAATTGTTACCTTCAAGCCCCCTTGCAGTTGTTAACTGCCAGGTTAATGCAACTGAATGTTTAAGAAGTATAGATACTGCTGTTATCTTCCCAAGTGGTAGGCTCAGGGTTTCATGGGAACAGAGTGATAACTGTTAAATTGTCGTGCATTTAAATATTGTACCAAACTACTACTCAGACCTCTGAGAAGTTCAGTTGTGTTCTTTGTTGGTCATTTTGCTGTGTGGTAAGTGTAGAGTTCCTGTTGCTGAGTGCTGGGGCTATTATCAAGCCGTTAAGGATGTGTTCCTGTAGGGTTGCATTCCCTTGGTGTTTCAGATAAGCAAACAATAGCACTTGGAAGTGCAGTGTGCTGCTTAATGGTATCATGGGCCTGTGTCTGAAGTCATGAAATGTGAAGGTTCACAAGTGTACTTGGGTTATTGAGGGTATTTTATGATACTTACACACCAAGAAACGTCACGTCAGGCCTTAGAAGTTTTATTTCTAGAAAGAATGTGACCAGGAGCTGACTGCAAATATTTGTTTGAAGATTCAAGTTGACTGTGAAATCCTCTATGAAATAAGCCAACAGCTTTGTGAATTGGTCTCGCAAACAGTTACGTAAAAAAGCTGTCCCTGTATGAGTAGAATCACTGTCCTCAGTTAAACCACAGGTGAAGGTTAAGTTACTTGCAAGTGGGTAGAAGGTTTCCTTTGGACTCACTTGACTGAGCTAAGGCAATGTGCCAGCCTGTCGCCTACCAGCAAAGCCATGGCGAGCAACTGTGTGGTCACTGAGAGCACAAAAATAGAAATCATTCTTCACTTACAGCTTGGTCACGTTACCTTATGTTTGGAACTGGCTTGGGCAGCACACGTAGCAAATTACTGACTTGTACAGAAAATTATGTTGTAGTTGGTACATGGTTGTTGGAGTTCTTAGCAGTGTCACTGTGGGTCCTGTGTTAGTACTGCGTAGAGCAACATGTAGCCTCACTAATGTTCTTGAGCAAGAACTGGGGCATCTCTCTCCTGATGACTGTAGAGCTTTAAGACAATTTTGATAACAACTTCAGATGACATTCTGAAGATAACCATAAGTTCTCTCTTAGGATTCAAGGCCTGAGTAGAGAACTTGACCAGAAAGACGTGTGTGTGTGTGTATTTGTGTGTATTTGTGCTGAAACATTTCTAAATGTTATGCATCTACTTGCTAGATAAATCCATGGTTTTGAAACATCATCCAGACAAGCGAAAAGCTGCAGGAGAGCAAATAGGAGAAGGTGATAATGATTATTTTACGTGCATAACTAAAGGTAAGTCATTGACTTCTTTTATGAGATTTGTCTCTGTTGCTACTTTTAAAGAACTGTACAAAGCCAAAGAAGTTCTCTTCTGTTCTGGCAAACTTCTTAACTCAGCAGCCATCACTGAATTGTAACTTCTCTTTGGGTGGAGGCAGTATGGAAGTACAGCTGACTGACCTTTGCCACTTGGTGACGATGGGAAAGTTATTATGAACTCTTACAGCACAGTATGCAAGGGTGAACCACTAGAGGTTGCCACACGCCTAGAATAAATGAAACACTGTAAAATAGTTCCTGCAAGACACCAACAGCAGTAGAAAAAGTCAGAATTCTAATGCTCTTACTCTGCAGAGAGAGTATCTGTTGATTTCATCTGGGATATCGGTTTTCTCAGATGCTTGCTTTTGCCCACAGGTGACCAAGTGTACTGAATGACATTCCTGCCTGCAGTGACCTAGAATGCTGCTGGTAGCTAATGGCAGAAATTTAGAGATTAGTTTAGGTATAGCCAGACTTACGTGTCTGGAAGTGCTTTTATTTTTAGACAAATGTTTTCAATCAGGGTGGGGGAGAGCATGGAATTTGCATCTTCTAATCCTTCTTCGAAGTGACTTGTTCTTGTTTGTTAAAATGTTAGGAAATATTACAGTAGATGAGCCAATGATGTTTACAGTCTTCTATAGAATTGTGCTAAAACTTTTCAAAAATAAACAACGACTGTGTTGTTGGGGCTGTAACAAAGAAAGATAGAGGCTCTTTTACAGGGTCTGTTGTGATAGGACAAGGGGAAATTGTTTCAAGCTAAATGAGAGGAGATTTAGATTGGATACAAGGTGAAAGTTTTCTTTTTTTTACAATAAGAGTGATGAAGCACCAGAACAGATTGCCCAGAGAGGTGGTGGGTGCCCTGCCCTGGAGGCATTCGAGATCAGACTGGAAAGAGCTGTGAGCAACCTGATCTAGCAGTAGGTGTCTCTGTTCATTGCAGGGGGGTTGGGCTAGATGACTTTTAAAGGCCCCTTCCAACTTAGATAATTCTATGAATTGACTGAAACCAGTCTTTTTTGAGATAATGTTAACAAATATCAGAATAGTTGTGACTTTGTTTTGATTTGAAACAGGAAAAAAATATCCTAAAATCTGGAAATTAGTAGGAAGACCTGTTTCCTACCTGTTCTAATTATTTACTCACCTGTATTCAGCTGTTGAGAAAATCAGCTTCAAATGGAAATTAAGATCTTCAGGCAATATAGAATTGCATACAAAGTCCTGCTGCTGCCTGATCAGCCCAAGAAACGTTTTGTCCATTTGTTCAGTGTTGTTGCAAACTGTCAGGTGTTTGAGATACAGCATATTCCTGAACTCAGCTACAGGTGGCACTAGGGAAGTGGTCTGAGGGTTGTTGAAACTCCCATCTTGTAATGCAGAAGACAACTGATGTCATTTAGAGTACTGGCAGAGGCAGTCCCTGTCCCTGGGGCAAGGGAGGATTGGCACACAGCAGTTTATTGTTGTTTCCTTGCATTCATTCCTTCCTCAGCTTACAGACCACAAAGCATCAAGGTTTCCAGCTTATCACTTGCAAGATGTGACCTTCACAGTGTGGCGTTCTCTCTCCAGGAAAGCAGTCAGAGAAGCCCATTAATAATTGCAATGTGAATTTGATTTCCTTGAATTTCTACTCCTAATGAAAAATAATAGGTATTGTAGATCTGACAGACAAATTCCATGCTTCCTTGAGGAAAAAAGACCAGAATTTACTGGAGCTGCAGAGTGTGATTTCCAGGTTATAAAGTTGTAACGTGCTGTTGCCTAGCTGCAGGACTTAGAAGACTGTTTATTAATTTGTCTGCAAGGATTTGGTGCAAGATGAAAGCCTGAAGATGTCATGCCCAAGCTATCAGTGACGACTGAATTGACTGCTCTGTGATTTTTTTTTTATGTAATCTAATTTGTTACATTTTAATAGTTAAATATGTTGTTTTCCGTAGACATTTTCTTCCTGCTTAGTTAAACAGGAATTGCCAGCAATACGAGTTGAGATGCAACCAAAATAATTAAATTTCAGGCTGTAGAGAATCAAACACAAATCCGGGTGCACCTTTTTAAACATGTAGAGCCTTTTCTGTTAGTATTCCTGCTTTGCCAGGAGAACTCATCTCAGTCTCGTGTTTGATGTCTGGTAACTTTTTTCAGCTTATGAGATACTGTCTGACCCTGTGAAACGACGAGCGTTCAACAGCATAGATCCTACTTTTGATAACTCCGTACCTTCCAAAAGTGAAGCAAAAGAAAACTTCTTTGAAGTTTTTTCACCAGTTTTTGAAAGAAATGCCAGGTAAGCCACATCCTACTTTTGCTTTTGCTGTGCGACACAGTCAGTATTTGCAAACTCTTCTGGCATTGTGTGTAGCAGGCGCAGTTCTTAAGAGATATTGGGAATTGTGCTTCTCATCAAATTAACACAATTAAATTGGAGCATTCTCAATGATTTCTTTTGAAAGTAATCTCCAGTGCCACACCAGTGACGGGGTTTGACCTGTGAGATTTTCTTAAAAAAGACAAGTCTCTTCTCAGTTCCATATTACATACTGTCCTGTTTGTACAACACTTTGCTTCATCTTAATTTACTATGCCAAGTGTGTGCATGCTACTGACTAAAAATTTCTTTTTTTTATGATGTTCTTATGAGGATGAGACATTAACAGTAGTTATGTTCACAGTTTAGCTGATTAGGAGAGAAGATATATGTAAATGTCAGTATTTGGTGATTCTCTCTTGTAAGGTGTGTGACTTTTCCTGCATTTGATTCATGCTTGCCAATTAACTTTGTATTAAGGCTGTCACAAGTCTAAACTCAGTTTAACTTTTTTTTTTTTTAAATATGAAAAAGTGTTTTATTATATGAAGCACTTTACAGTGCATTCTGAATGTTCTACTGTTTATTTTAGGTAGATTTATTAAGTGTCTTAGTAAGCAATCCAGAGATTCAGGCCTGTTTTTTGCGGCTGTCAGATGATCCCTTCTCTGTTGGGATATGGATTCTCTGTCATGGAATAACAAACTCTAGAGCCTATGGAATAGTTCCCTCCTTGTAGGAAAGAGATTGAATGCAGGCAGAGCACGTGTTATTCTCTTGCACTCCGTTAGAAAACATGGGAAAGTTGTTGTAGCCTACCACAGAGCTGAGTTACTCACAGAGCACCTTTTATTTGCTCTCTGTAAGCTCCTCTACCAGGAGGATGTGTGTGGAGAATTGAGGCCCTGTTACTAGTGCTGATAGCTCTTGCTCCATCATATTTGCTTGTATATGTCAAGCCTGAGAAGTGGGAGGCTGCTTTTCTGGGAGAGTTCCCCAAACAAGGCACAATCTGGAGGATATTTAGAGCAGATTCTGATCATGATTTCTTTCTCTTTCCTCATGCATCCATTTGTGTGGTGGGAGGGAAACTCACTTTGGGCATTTTGATTTGTACTTAAGGCATGCCATTTTATGAAATAAGATTGCATATATATTACTTCTTGAACATTTCCATTTATTTTCAGGTGGTCAAATAAGAAAAATGTTCCTAAGCTTGGGGACGTGAACTCTTCATTTGAAGAGGTAGATGCATTCTATTCATTTTGGTAAGTTAGATGATGGCCTCAGCTGCTCGTCACGGTGTTCAAGGTGTGCAACATAAAGGGTTTGCAGACCTGTTTGTATGTAGATTGTTGCCCTATGGTCTGTTCTGGCTGTGTTAGGTCATAACATTGCTTCACAGCTATTTGGTGCTTTCCATAAACCATGCTAGATTTATTCTAGCTACAACACCTGCGTTGTAAATTTACAGTTGCAGAGGGATTTTGGACGGTGATTGGTCAGGGTGGCTGCAAACTGAGCTGTCCCACATAGTAGGAGGGGGGGGTTATTTCACTTGTGTTTTCAGTGGAGGTGTCCAGCAGGTATTGAAGCTCCTCTAGTAAAAGAGGGTCTGATTAGTCTGAAAGTCACAGAGCGTATGGCTTGGCTCATCTACTAAATATGGATGCCTACATAAATGATTTCTCTCTTAATGCTGCTGTACATCTCCACTGCCTGTACCAGGAGCTTACACTGTGAAGGTGATGGTCCTGCAGAAATAGGAATTGTTAGTTTCAATAGCATTGACTTAACACAGTGGTATCACTGTAGGTGCAGTATAATTATAAATGACGCCTTATAAATTGTAAAAGCTGTGTAAGTGCCTACCAAAAAACCTAATATTGAAGAACACTGTTTGTTTCTAATAGTTTTGCTGTTTTCTATTTTTTTTTTATTAATTCTTGTTATTTTTTAATTTAATTTAGGTATAATTTTGATTCCTGGAGAGAGTTTTCTTATTTAGATGAAGAAGAAAAAGAAAAAGCAGAATGGTATGTAAGTAAAAAGAAATTTGGTAGGAGAGTGAGAGACTAATGGCAAGTTGGAAAGTCTTGCTGTATTCAGACTATAAAACAGAGGAGGAAAGGCTGCTGAGCTGAGATGGGGTTCTGCTCTCCCAGCTCAGTAGTCAGCTGTGGATTTGAACTGGACTGTGGGCTTTTGGAATTTGTTTTGGTTTGTTTCTTTTAGTTGTGAGATTGAATAGTTCTTGGGGTGTTTCTAACATACTTTGAATTTGTTATGGTTGGGGGAAAAAAAAATTTAAAAACGTTTGTTCATTGAAGTTCAGGTTTGTTGTTCTTAACCTGCCTGAAAAGTTGAACCAGACCCAAAACAGAGTAGATGAATAAGCAGGCAGATATTGTTTCTTTCTCCGACTTCGTATTAAACTGTGCTGAGACAGGCAATGCTTTCTGGAATACAGAAGAATTATTTTTGATGGCTTGATGTTGTTAAAAATTGCATACTTCTTGGCATAGTGATAGTAGCTGAATTACCCAGACCGTGTTGCTGTTGGAAAATACATTATAATCTATTCTTATAAACACAGAACATTTAAATTAAAATAAAGCACTGAATCACTTAGTCTGACCTGTATTTCACAGGACACAACCTTTCACTCAGTCACTTCTGTATCTCCATAATTATACAAACCTCCTGTTCCATGTCTGAGCAGAAACCAGTTTTGTAGTTAGCTGCAGCAGTTAGCCAGTTCTGTGTCTAACACTGGTGCCATACTTAGGCTCAGCTGGACATTTGTTTCTCTTATGCCTTTTTCTGCACTTAATTTGTTTTCCTCTTTCTGGAGTCTTTCCAGAAAGTTCTCCTGTGAAGGTTCTGTGAAGGCATAATCAATTCTATACCAGTTGTATTTTTGATAAATTATTTTCTAGGCTTCTTATTGGAAAGTTCTTGAATTATTTGCATAGCCCCTGTACTGTACACAATTCCAGTCATTCCATGTCTGCTTTAAAAATGTTTAGACCAGCAATTCATAGCATGCTGTACTTAAGAGAAGCATGTTTTGGCTTCCTGTTCTTCTTTTTGTGATTCTTGTCATCCTTTCTTGGCAAAGGTTATGTTGCACATCTGTTCTAATCCTTCAGTCTGTTACTGACTCCCCTATTCCTATGGGGATTGTTTCCTTTGTTCCAAAGGATATTTATCTGCATTTGGTTGTATGGATGAGTAATTCATGGAAAGAGTTCTGTACACACACGTTTACTTGACACGGCCTGTTTTCTGTGAAATGGTGATAATTGGCATTAATTATACTGCTGCCCTTTAATTAAACTGTGTACTAGCATTTCAGTTGTTTTGCTTGGGCTTAATGTTAGGTCAGCAAATGGATTGTATTTTGGAAACAAAGTCCATGATGCCGTTCCTTGTAATGAGAGGTGAGATGCCTGTTTTGTCAGGTGTTCGGCAGGTTTGTTTGATTGTTTAAACACTCAGCACTTGGGACACCATCTTGGGGCCTGGAAATTCTTTTTTTGAAGTTTATTGTTGAAGTATTCACAGAAAAGCATCTGTGTGGGGAATCTCTGAAATAGTTTGTTGCTGAATTTCTGACAGTTACAGTCTGTGTGTTGTGCATTAGTGCTGAACTAACTACGCTCTCCCTTTGCAGTCGAGATGAAAGAAGATGGATTGAAAAGCAGAATAGGGCAGCCAGAGCACTGAGAAAGAAAGAGGAGATGAACAGAATTAGGATACTTGTTGGTGAGCACACAAACTGCTCTTGTCAGAGAGATTTGTTAGCTAACAGCAGAAAAGCTCTGTTTTTCTTTTGTATGTGATGTTTCCTTTCCTCTGCCAGACAATGCGTATAGCTGTGATCCCAGGATAAAAAAATTTAAGGAGGAAGAAAAGGCAAAGAAAGAAGCCGAGAAGAAAGCAAAGGTAGAAGCAAAACGAAAAGAACAAGAGGCAAGAGAAAAAGTAAGTTAACCACCTGGTTTATTTTGAAAAAGTCTGATTCATTCACACCTGACCTAGAGGCTTCAGCTTCTAGATGTGTCAGAAAGTTACTGTTAAAGTTATATTGGGCTTTACAGATGCATTGTCCTTGATCCCAGTGTAACAGGCAGTACAAGGCTGACAGCCTTCTGAGAAAGAGATGAAAATAAGGAGCATGGATCTGAAATGAAAAACTTACAGAATTGGGTTTTGTTATTGCATATACTCCCTCTGTCTTAAAGGCAGTCGCTAACTTCTGTGACCTGCCTTCCTCTAACATAAAGCAAGCAGCTCTATCCACTTTATGGGTACGGTCTGCAAGCAGTTGCTTGCTGTGAAACACTTTGAGGTAATATTACCTACTTGATTAATATTAACAGCTTGGAAAATACGTCTCTGGAAACAGTATTCAGAATGAAAGGCTTGGGGATTGTAGGGTACTAAAAAGTGTTTTCAAAGACAACACTGAAGTATTGCTGTACTCCAAAATATGGAAACTGCAGATTTTAATATTGAATGACCTTATAACAGCATGACTTTGCTTTGTGTATATTTTTGTGTGTTTGTTTTGTGTTGTTGTTTGTTTGTTGTTTTTTTTTTTTTGATTGCAGCAAAGACAAGCAGAATTAGAAGCAGCACGGTTAGCAAAAGAAAAAGAGGAAGAAGAAGTTAGGCAACAAGCATTAGTAGCAAAGAAGGAAAAAGAGATACAGAAAAAAGCAATCAAGAAGGAAAGGCAAAAATTGAGAACAACGTGCAAGGTACTTCAGTGTTACCATAGTGAAATCCAGGTTATGTGAGTGAAATTATTATGCTTGCTTAGATCAGAGCTTATCATGCGCTTGTTCTTGTAGTCAGAGATGGGTATGGAAAGTGGGTTTGCTAAACTGCAGAATACTAAAATGCGTACTTACCGTGCAGTTCTGAGTAAGGCTGACCAAATAGGCCGAAGCACAGCAGTGACTGAAGAATGCTGTGTGTTAAGGTTTTGTCTGAAGGGTCAGGACTAAAGTTCAAGAACTTTGCAGAACATGTATTTCTGCTTCCAGAACTGGAATTACTTTTCTGATAATGAGGCAGATTGTGTTAAAATGATGGAGGAGGTGGAAAAACTTTGTGATCGTCTTGAGCTAGCAAGGTAAGTTTTCTTACTCCCTATTCCTGCTCGTTTTGATATCCACCTTTCTACTAGTGATGCATTGTAATTTAATCATTTATTTTTAGTCTACAGTGCTTGAATGAAGTACTTACATCCACAACAAGGGAAGGAGGAAAGGCAGCTGTAGTAAAACAGGTAATTATATATCCTCTAGGAGGGGAATGAGAGCAATCTCAACCGATTATTTTACAAAAGAAAAATCCTGCCTTTACTATTCATGACCTGCAACTGGATCCACAGAAGGTTTTAGATGCTGTAGACGCATGGAAGGGCCAGTGGGTTGGATGCCAAAGTATAGGAAAAGCAAGACACTTGTGCTCAAGATTCACAAACCTCCAGGAGGATCTGCTTCAATTTGCCAGGAAAGGAAATACATTTGGAGTAACAAGGCTGGACCCATGTCTTGCAGAGAGAATAAGATGCTTTCTCTCATCAGCTTTTGAGTAATATCTGCGAACTTTATTATGGAGAAGATCATCTTCCCCTATCCCAGGGTTAGGTTTTCTAATCAGACAACCAAAAAATTAAGACTGAAATCTCTCTTGCACTGTGTATGATTTAATCCAGTTTCTCAGTATCCAGGAGAGTGTTCCAAAATAGGATAGTGACCTTTCTGTCCCTCTTTAAAGCTGTTCTGCTTTAATAAAAAATATCTAAGGTAGTTTTCCTTTTGCCAGGAAGACTTAATTAAGAGACAGTGAGAATCCTTCCAACAGGTGTAAGCGTGTAATGTTTTAATGTTACCAGGAACGTACTGTACATCCTGTTATCTACTCAGAAGTAGACATGTGAATGGTATTTAACTGCTGTCTCAAGATGTGATTACAGTTGACAAGGATGTGTGATAGATAAATGCAGTTCTGCTAACAAACTGTACATATGGCCACCTAAGCCTGAGTAAACAGTGGGTAGCTGAAGTCTCTGTTGTTACAGTCAATGCTAATTTAGCTATCCTATTAAAGCTTTCACTTGAATTATAATCGTAATAATTGAGAAGTTCTGGCATAACCAGGGTTAGGTAGCAGTTTTACTGGAAGCTTTGGGAGTTGTACTCAGAATGGAGGTTGAACCATTGCCACTAGCCAGTTTAGGTTCTTAATCCTTCTGTGGATCTGTCTCTTGGTGTCAGATGTTAGTGTGGATATTCCCATTATATTCAGAAATCTTGCCTTAATCCTTGTGTTTCTTAGTGAACTTGGGATGGACTTCTACTGTAGCTGCTAATCTGGGATGGCTACATTTGTCCACATGACAGACGGAAAGAATGCTGAATCAGATGAGCTTTTCTTCATTCATGTGCAGAACAGAAACTAAGCAAAATTCAAGGCTCAAAGCAATTCCAGAGAGGGGGGTTTAGCATAGCACCATGCAATGTTAGCACCATGAAATGTTTCTTTCTTAAAAATAAAAATACTCATTTACAACTCCTCAGATAGAAGAAATAAATGAACAAATAAGGCGAGAGAAAGAAGAGGCAGAGGCTCGTATGCGCCAAGCAACGAAGAGTTCAGAGAAGTCAACTACAGGTGGCGGAAGTGGGAGTAAAAACTGGCCAGAAGATGATTTACAGTTATTAATTAAAGCAGTGAACCTCTTCCCAGCAGGGACTAATTCAAGGTACTTCTTAGTTCTGTTGTTAAAAAAATAACTAATAATTTTAAGTAAATAACAAGCATAATACAACTTATTTTCAGACCATCCTAAATATGTCAGTAGGACATATTAAATTTCCTTCTTTTCCTTGGCTGTTGAACAGCATCTGGTTTCTCTCCTTTTAATACTGTGCTGTAAATGTGTCTGGAATTACTTCTGGCCCTATTTGTTTCACTCAGCTGGGCCTCAGTCCATCAGCAAGATTGTGCCCTGCTACACGTTTGCATAGGGCTCATGACAGGCGCCAGTCATTAAAGCCCAGAACAAAACTGGAACAGTGACTGTGATCCAGCTGGGTGGGAACACAAGCATGTAAGCTACTTACAATAGTCCCACAATGAATGTGTTGCTGTTTCTCTTCCATGTGTTAGGAGGAAAACACATAAAAAGAGCTAAGTGCCTCTTCTCTCTTTGGGAGAGAGCTGGGAAAAAAGGAAAGGCTGGGATTGACAGAAAGCAGTGTTGGTGATCACTTCCTCATGCCTTAAATCCTTATCTTTCCCAGGATTGAAATACCTTCTTTCACATAGGATTCACAGATTTGAAGCCTCTATTACCAGATTTGGATGCCTACTTTAAACCAAAAAACAAACAAACCCAACACTTAGGGTAGTGATAGGTATGGCACCAGTATTTGTTTCTGTACTGTGTACCAGCATTCAAGAACAGCGAGAGCATAGGCCTGATCTGTGATGCTCCTGTCTGATCAGGTGTACATCTTCCCCTCCATTTTCTAAGATGCACAGTGGATAATTCTGGGGCTGGGTTGGTTGTTCCAGCTCTCTCCTGCTGAATCTCCCTTGTCTGGTGTTTAGGCCCTCTTTCAAGGGGAATTGGAAAAAGTGTTAATAACATCCCTGCCATTTCAATGGCAGTGCAGTATTTTATATTGGAGTTGTTTAGGGAATTCAGATAAGCAACAGCCAAGCAGTCTCAAGGACTGTAGTTTTGCACTTCTACACCTACGTTCTACCCCCTTGCCTTTTATGTCTGAGAAGCCAAGAACCTCACACAAGCTGACTGAATTCTTAAGAGAAACACAGTATTTAGTGACTAAAAACTTTTCATATTAGTTACTGAGAGTTTTCATGTGTTTTAGTACTAATAAATTTAACTTAGGAGTTGGCATGTGTTCAGCTGCATACAGAAGCTTGATTGTAGCTTGTACAAAGATAAGCAACTATATTACGTGCTGTTTTTCCCCTTTCTGTCTTTGTTTTAGGTGGGAAGTTATTGCCAACTACATGAACTTGCACTCTACTACTGGAATAAAACGAACAGCAAAAGATGTCATCAATAAAGCAAAGAGCCTCCAGAAGCTTGGTAACTATATTTGCTTATTTTTGTACTAAGATGGTCTGCATATTTGTGTACAGCTCCATCTTCTTCAAACAGCATGGTGTGTCTGTTGGGAGAAAATGCTCTGTATATCCCAAAAAGAAACGTAGCTCAGGTGGAAAACTTAGAGGGGCATTTCTGTGACTCAGTATTTCCATCTTAATAGCTATCACATTAAGTCTTAACCTTGTGAGTGAGTCCCTGAAATTCTTTTAATCTAACTCGATGCACCTGTAAATGTCTAGGACCTTTTTCTATACTTTGAGTGAGAGGAACTGTCCACCCAGCTGTGATTCAACACAAGTCAGATAAATTAACACTGCTTTTGTAGGCTCTAGGAGCCTAGAGAGCTGGGATACTGAGAAAAGGCTCTGGATTATATTCTCAAGGAAAAGCAAAACCACTATACTAGTTACTACTGCTGCTGTAGGGGGAAAAAAACAAACAACAACAAAAAAAAACAGCATTAAAGTTGTTTCTCTGTGCCACATATCTATATAAGGAGGCTGGAGGACTGCCTGTGTTCCTGACTGCCCTTGCAACAAAGGTAGTCTGGGTAAGGCAAGAGATCTGTGCTGCAGTCCTTACACAAGACAGCCCCTTTCACTCACACTGAAGCAGCACTTTCAGGCTTAAGTTTACGTGCAGGAGGTATTTATTTCAGCAGCATAAAGTGAAATAGGAGTTGGAGGGCCTGACACTTTGAGCAAAATGTATTGGGCCCTGAACATTATTTTTATCTACCAACCTCTTTGCCATCATCATAAAGGAAGCATGAACTGGGGCTTTTATTTTTTGTTATTCTGTGCCTGTTAAGATACGTGCTACACTGTTTTTTTTATTATAGCTGGCTTCTGTTTTGTTGTAATAACTATTCTGTTTCTCATAGACCCTCATCAAAAAGATGATATCAACAAGAAAGCATTTGACAAATTTAAAAAGGAACATGGTGTGGTGCCTCAGATGGACAGCGCTGCCCCCTCAGAACGATTTGAAGGTAAAAGTGAAAAGGGAGCCCTTCTTGCAGAGCTGTCTCCTCTGTGCATCTTAATAAGAAAGTAATCTATAACTTCAGACTTGCTTACAAAGAAACTTTAGTAAGAAGGTGATACAAGCTCAGTTACTAGATCTATTTGATAATTTCTCATACGTTTAGTTCAAATCAAGGTTAACTAAGCAGTGACAGTTGAAATGCTTCTTTGTGAGGCAACAAACTAAATCTGATTTTGAGATCATATGCTCCTCATTTTCAGGAAGCAGTAGGCATGAAGGGATGTCTTGAAATACAGGATCATCCTACAGCTAAGCTTTGGTTTCCTGTTAAAGCCCAATCACCTCCAATCAAACCTTCCAGGGTCTTGCAACAGACTCTTCCCTTACTGAAAAACAAAAGGAAAAGCAACATCGCTGCCCTAAGGATGCGATTTCACAGGACAGCTATGGTTATCTAACATCTGCTTATCTAATACCGTCCAAAGATTCTGTGCTGTATTCAAAGATCACACGTGCCACTTGGCCAGCACTGTATGGATTTAAGATCTATTATTTTTTTATTGGTATTATGCTTATCTCAAAAGTTTGTTACTGAACTTTTTTTTGTCATTTTTGCGTATGAAAACAGGATCACCTTTAGATTCATCCCCTTGGACTACAGAAGAACAAAAACTTTTAGAGCAAGCATTGAAGACTTACCCAGTAAATACTCCTGAACGATGGGAGAAAATAGCAGCAGCTGTCCCAGGCCGGTCAAAAAAAGACTGCATGAAGCGATATAAGGTAAGGTTTTTTTACCCTGTAATCTAGGTCTCATGAGAATTGATTGTGTTTACTGTTGCCCTCCCTCCCAGGCACTGTACCTGACAACAGCAAGCTAGCACAAGATGGAGCTTTAGAGAGAATCATCTTTTTTGTAATTTGGCCCCAAAAGGTTTTCTTTCCCTGAAAGTAGTGAAGGTGGAAGCTGGGAAGAAGAGTCTGCCTCTTAAAACTTGTCTTAAATGTGACAAGTTATTAGAGATTGTGAAGTCCTACCCATAGTCCCCTTTGTATTTTGTGTTATACTACAAGAGAAGTGGATGAGCATTGACCTTCAATACCATGTCAGTATTAATTAGTTTCTTTCTAGGATAAATCATGTTACAGTATTAAACTGTCCAGATTGCTCACTATCATAGAACCATAGATTGGCGTGGGTTGAAAAGGACCACAAGGATCATCTAATTTCAACCCCCCTGCTATGTGCAGGGTTACCAACCAGCAGACCAGGCTGCCCCGAGCCACATCCTGCCTGGCCTTGAATGCCTCCAGGGATGGGGCACCCACAGCCTCCTTGGCCAACCTGTTCCAGTGCGTCACCAGCCTCTGTGTGAAAAACTTCCTCCTATCTAACCTAAACCTTCCCTGTCTCAGTTTAAGACCATTCCCCCTTGTCCTATCACTATTCGCCCTCGTAAACAGCCGTTCCTCCTCCTGTTTATATGTTCCCTTCAAGTTCTGGAAGGCCACAGTGAGGTCTCCCTGGAGGTCACCCTCTCCAGCAGCTCCATCTCCTTCCTGTACTGGGGGTCTCAGACCTGGATGCAGCACTGCAGATGGGGCCTCCCAAGAACCCAGTAGAGGGGGACAATCACCTCCCTCTCCCTGCTGATCACCTCTTTTTTAATGCAGCTCTAGCAGAGTGTTTTAAACTGCCTGCATAGTTAAGCTGTGCATTTCAATAAGTTGTGTGTTTTTTTTTTTCCCAACTCTCCAGGAACTCGTTGAAATGGTCAAGGCAAAGAAAGCTGCTCAAGAACAAGTGATGAATGCTACTAAAGTCAAGAAATGACTTTTACTGACAATCTTTGTTTTATAATAAAAATGCAAATACTATACATTTTTTTCATTACTTCCTTAAGTATACAAATACACAGGACTACAATTGGTGTTTGAGTTTTAATCTTTTCAAATACATTTCTCCCAGCATAAACACTATAAGGAGATAGTGGTATCCTCTTTATTCTTTTTTGCTTTTGAAGAACTGAAAGTTCTTGTCATCCACTACTCACGAAGCCAATACATCCCACTGCAGATCTTGTTATACGCTGGAAGTTGTTCAATTGGACCTGGAATTTAAAGAAAGTTGACCATGAGATGACACATTCTAAACTGTTAAGGAAAGCTGTAGAGGGGGTTACAATAGGGGAACTTGTCAACATACCCAGGGCAGCAACTGCAGGATGCTTATCATAGATGTACTTTGTGCAAACTTCTCTAATAGTCTGGGCATTAATAGCCTAAAACAATTAGAGAGGCATCTTTATTACCAAACCTGAACAAAAAGTTATTAGCAGCCCAGAGGAACAGGCAGCAAAACAGTTTAAACCTTCTGATAAAAACAGTCTAACCTCTGTACTGTTGCTTCCTGTAACAATTAAGAAACTTAATTATTACAGTAGGGCCTAATTAAAAATTTACAACAGGGATGCCACTTACTTCAATTCTTGCCTCAAGTTCTGGAATTGGAATTCTGCGCTTATAGCACAGCATTTGTCTTCCAATGTCTTCACAGATTGGGGTGGAGCCTAAACCAGGAGAAAATAAGCTTCAGTTATCAGCATACAAATGCAGGAAGGTTAAAAAAAAAAAGCAGTTCTGTAAGTCTCACCATCAAGTTGTAGCAGCATATTTGTCTTCAGAAGATTTTTTGCTCGAGCTACTTCATTTTCTGTGACACTTGTACAAAGTCTTATCCTAAAAAATAGTTTAGATCCAAAAGCATTACATAAAGCTGACCTGAGGCGTGCAAGAGGGCTCTGTGCCTCTTTACTGCAGGCAATCTACCCAAGCACATCTTTTCTATAGGCAATGCTGATAAGAGTATTTGATATAAAAACAAGCCACAGGATATGCAGAAGCAGTATGATAGAAGTAGGAAAGGTTTTGGAAGCATACCAATGTTCAGCCTAAGATCAAGCTTTTCCCCTTAGATGAGCTGTTTCCTTTTATTAAGTGAATGTTTTGAGCCACGTGTGGTTCATACTTGCCAGTTTGATAACGGCTGCTGGTAAGCTACCAGGAGCCAAGCAGTTAGAGGTAATTAGCCCAGATGGCAATCCATTACTTCCTGGCTTTTGGTAAGATAGCAAACAGTGTAACTACATCACACTGCATAGAGAAGACTATTAGAAGGACAGAAGGATGCAGTACTCTTAACCCATTACTCTAGCACAAGGGCCCACAGCTTCTCTGGTGTTAAACTACAGCATGCAGACAGCTAAAGCAATGATGTTTTTATTTATGAGCTATTTACTGAGCTCTCAGAATAATGGTATGTAAGTGCTACATGATGGAAAAAGACTCATTTTGTTTTCTTGCAAGTTCACCCACTTCAAGCTCTTAAATGTCTATCTCTAATTACATCTTCAGTTCAAGTATTAGAATTGCACCTATGAGCATTTTTCAGTTTAGATATAAGGTTTTAGATGAATAAAATCATCTATAGTCCCAGGTTTCAAGATTCTGTACATAACAGCTCAGCTACTTTTCACATCACTCTCCTATGTGCTCCTAACACCTGGTGTGTCACGTGGGACAGTAACTACAGAATCGTTAACTAGTAACAGTATTTAAAGGTAATTGTCCATTCATTATGCTCATTCATTATGCTGAACATTTACTCTTTCAGTTGTCAAACATGCAATTCATGGCACTGCACGCTGGCTTAGCAGCATTCTAAAAAGTCTAACATTTTCATACCTGGTCTCACATTGAAAGTCAAAAAGAAAATCGTTGCCATTATCTTCCTTGTAAAAGCACTGTTACTAACTACAGTTCACACTTATCCTTCCAGGGGAGAAAAAGAAACCTAAACCCAGAAGTGTTCATTCTAAGTGAAAGTGCCAGAAACTGGCTGCTGTGACTCTGCATTCCATGTGCTGAAGTTCAGAACCAGATGCAGTTATTTTTCCCAGGCAAGCCTAAGCAGAGAAATATTCTCATCAAAGAATTCCTTTTTTTTCCTAAAGCATGCTCATTCACAAAAAGACTTTTGTTTTAGACAAACAGTTGTTTGCTTACCACTCTCTCTGAACAAAATGCACCATGTCCTGTACAGTCGACGGTTCACAGACCATATAGAGTCCCCACAGCCCTGTGTCAGTGTAGCAGGTGTTGAAAGACTGGAAACTATGACACAGGTTACCATGGCAGGCAATCTGAGCAAGTTTACTAGATAAATTCTGCTGAGGCAAGAGAAAACATATTTCATGAATTTTCTGAAGGCTTGTTAGTGTCTTGTTTTCATTTATATCATGACAGAACATGCAGTGGTATCAGAAGGTCCAGCAGAAGCTACATAGTCCAGTATCAGCTCTTCATTGCCATAGTTTCTTCCCATGCATGTAATCTCACACTTCCAAATAACAGCCCAGATTCTAAGCCAAAATCATAAAGCCACACAGGTTCAAGAAAGGGACAGCTGGCATTATCCACACGCTCTGATAATGTGTAAGGATGAACCATTCTGCTTCTGGTGAGGACTGTCAGGCCTCAAATCACCTCTATTTTAGTGATCTAGAACCACTTCCTAAGATTTTCGTAGATCCTGGGCAATAAATCCTCTTTGACTACCAGCTGGGTTTCCCTTATCCTTTAATGAAGGACTTTTAGAAATAATATCATAAAGTAATAGTTACACCCTCAGATATGCTCAAATCCACCTGTGCTGGCAGAACCCCATCAGGCAAGTCTCACCAACCTCATTATAAGCAGCAGGGTGCTTGCAGGTCCACTTACCACTCCTCCTCCAAAGGAACGATCCCAGTTACCTATCAGAGTGTTTGCTACCATAAGGGGAATGGTATCTGGGTCAGACCAGCCAGCTGCTTCTACAGCGATGGCAATGTGCGCCAGGGGCATCTTGTCATCTCTTATACGAATCTGTGGGAGCACGTGAAAGCAGATGTAGTACAATCTGCATGTAGTAACATACATGAGAAGTTAAGCATTAGGACACAGACGTCTCCACTACACCAGTATTGCAAAGCAGGCACACAGAACCAAAAATTAAAGGGCACAAAGTTACGTTAAACATCAGCCTCAACTAGTTGCACTCTGGACATTTTGTAACAGCTTGCCATGTATACACAGAGGGCACTACAAATTGTTTTATGAGAAAGAGCAGGAAGGAAAGATGATGACTTTTCAGGATCTGAATACAGTTGGGAACGTAACCCAAATGCCTCCATTCTTTGCCATATCTCTAACAAGAGGAAATGTTCCAACAGTGAAGGCAAGAGAACAAAAGAAAAGCAGCAGCAGGAGTAAGGCAAGTATTTCTTCCAGGAATCGATGGAGCAGAGAAAATGGTGGAAGAAGGGTTGCCAAAAAGAAGTTGGTAAGTAAGTGCTGCTTTGGAAACTACATACTCCTGTTGCTGTCACTGTGTGCAAAACAACTGAGCTCTCATCTGCATGTGTCAGTTGTGCTCCAATGGGACAAAGGGCAGCTCAAAAAGCCACCAGACAGCTTACCTCACTGCCTGTGAAGCTACATGGTGGAAGGGGTGGCAGTCCTCCTTCTGGAGCAGATGGCAAGTTACCGAAATGGCATTTTGCTAGGTCAAGTAGCTCGTCATGACAGACCCCTGAACAAAGGTTTTTCACATACTTTGTAATGTTACTGTGTAAACAGTTCATTTAAATTGCTATACCAAACAGTAAGGTTCCACCCTCTAATCCGACACTTTCAGATTGCTCATAGCACTGTTACTCAGCATAAAATCACAATCATATTCCAAATCAAACCGCTCTCAATTTCAAGCCTAAACACTTTTTCTCGTTTGCTTTTTTTTGCTACTCCCTTTTCACAATGACCTCCTCCTCCCAGGCCTTTCTTCTCAAGCTCACATAGAACAATGACCTCACCCTCCAATTCAATTCTCCTTATTGATTTAAGAATGTTTCTGAAATTTTACTGAGGGGAAAAAGGGAACAGAAGTTCAAAGGCTACAGAGGCACAAACTGAACAGGCAGGGCTAACAATGAGCATCTGGGACCTACTAAACAATGGGCAATTCACCATGTTGTTCCCGGGAACTTAAATGACCATGGGTTTAAGCACAGTTTCACATGATCCAGGGTGAGTAACTCATACCAACCTCCAGCAGCAGCCAGGACTATTCTGGGTCCTTTGTAATGTGTTGTTATGTACTCCACCAAGTCATTACGGTTTATGGATCTGCAACAGTCAAGGAATCATCACTAGCATGTCAGTAAAGTTTATGACAAGACGAAGAAATAAAAGTACAGAATGATATATTATCAAAATAATATAAGTTCTGCCAGTGTACAGAGCAAAAAGCTACAGTAAGGGCGACTTCCTAGAAAGGAAATAGGAGCTTCATACATTCTGTCTTTCCGAGTTTTTACAGCTCCCTGATAAGGAGTAAGAATTACGACTCTACTCCATGTTGATCTCAGGTGGAGCCAGGATCCACCACTGACCTCATGTCAGTTTTAAAATAGCATATTTGGTGACCTCCTCATCTGCACTGCTGTATACAAGTGTAGAAAAGAGCAGTGTAAACAGAGGTTTATTTACAACAGTGCCTAACACCTGACTGATGGGAAAAAGGAGAACTTCCAATTTTGCATCTGGTATATTTTTTAACAAATAACAAAAATAATGGCACATAAAGGAGGTGTGCAGTACACACATGAAGTTCACGTCCACTTTTATGACTGCATAAAGGGGCAGTAGGGAAGTTCTTACAGTAACACCCAGTGCAATTTCATATATCTTCCAAGGCCAAAATTTAAATGAAAGTCATTCCCTGCATTTTCACAGGAATCTTCTAAATACAGAAAAGTTACCCCACAGTTAAAGATGGCCACAAACTTGGACATACTTGATGTTTTCAGTGGGTCCTAAAATTGTCCTTCCGAGGGCTGTTTTCTGATAGGCTGTGGCATGAAGGTAATCAAAGACAACTTCCTGTAAATTGGTTTCAACCTCCTGCATCTCTCGGAGTATAACTCCTCGCTCACGCTCAATCTCTGCTTCTCCCAGGGTGCTGTTCTGGATTATGTCAGCAAGGATTTCCACAGCTAATTGAGATGGGAATGGAAATTGAATTTTCAGACTACCAAAAATATCTGGTTCCAGAAGTAAAAGTCAACTCAAAGCAGGGGTGGCCCAACATTCACTAATATCACTAATAAGAGCTGCGGTTTGGAACTTGACAAATTTAAAAAATGTACAAGCTCAAAGGCACTTCCAAGGGCAAACCCAGCAGAAATACTTGTAGTATCAACATCGCTTCTGCCACAACCCTTCCCAAACCTGCACTCTCACATTCCCATAAGCTTAAGAAAGTACTTTTTGCCCAAGAAAGAAGGGATTGCCAGGCAGCAAGATCATCGTTCTCATGCTTCACCAGGAGCTGGATAAGTGTTTTGTTCTTTGCTGCTTCTCAGATTAACAAAAGCAGTTACCTCTTGGTAAATCTTTGGAAAAAGCCTTTGCATAATACACTGTTTGTTCCCTTGATGTATATGCATTCAGATGTGCTCCCATGTTCTCAATCTCCAGTTCAAGGTCTAACTGAGATCTCTTTTTTGTACCCTGAAACAAAACAATAAGGAAGTCAAACTAAACTTTTGAATCCACTTGCTGACTATTAAAACTGCTTGTCTGCAAAAGTCAAGGTGAATAGAAAGAGCCTTCTGAAATGAATACTGGCATACGAATCTCTCCAATATTTAGGCAGACCTAAATCCTACTGTGCTCACAAATTAAAATGAAAAGCTGGGTTATGTGTCTTCTAAGAACATATAAAAAAAATTAAAAGCAAGTTAAAAGTAGACCTGGTACAAATCTACAGTTCTGTATCAGCTACACAGGACTAAAAATTTGGCTTTGCTTTCTAAGTGGAACCAAAATCCAATCCCCCTGATTTGTAAACTGTATTTAGACAATTCTGACTAAATTCCTATCACTGATCTCTACAGATAACTAACTTAGAAATTTGTTGTAAATTTTAAGCCAATACTCATACTCACCTTGAAAGCCATATGCTCAAGAAAGTGAGCAGTTCCATTGTTCTTCTCATTTTCATACCGGCTTCCAGCATCAATCCAAAGTCCAACCTCGATGAGGATAATAATTTTATCAATCAATAATGCAATTTTGCTGTTTTTACTCTATGAACTAACTTAAGATTTTTTAAGACCTACTTTTAAATTGCTTTTTCTGTAAGTAAGCCAGAAAAAAGAAAAGATCTTCACAAAATTCTAGTCACAAAACACTTGCAAAAGTTATGAATCCTATTTCTCTGCTCCTTTTAAGAACAATTGCTAATAAACATTTATAGACTCCAACAATGTTCCATAAAGAAAAAAACAAGAAGTTATGAAAACATGTACAAAGTTATGAAAAAACAACCCTTTACAGGTTACTTACTGTGCATGTTGAAAGCCCAGAGTCTTCAGAAGCTACCTGCAAGCCATTCTCCAGAGGACTCACACGAGTCTCAGGAACGTTTAAGACTACTTCTGTTGCTGCCTGTGCAGCTCTGAATCTGCCTTTTCCCACATGTACACACTGTAAGAAAAAGACATCAGTCGTTCTTAGACTGTAAGTAATACCACAGATTCGTTTCAGTTGGAAGGGATCCTTAAAGGCCATCTGGTCCAACCCCCTTGCAGTGAGCTACAGCTAAATCAGGTGCTCAGAGCCCCATTCAGCCCTTGGGTGTCTCCAAGGACAGGGCATCCACCATCTCTCTGGGCAACCTGTTCCAGTGCCTCACCACCCTTACTGTAAAAAACTGCTTCACTGCATCCAGTCTTAATCTCCTTTTTAGTCTGAAACCTTTTCCCCTTGTCCTATCACCACAGACCCCGCTAAAGGAGTCTGTCCCCTTCTTTCTTACCCTCTTTAGATACTGAAAGACCACTCTCAGGTCTCACAGAGCATTCTCTACTCCAGGCTGAACAGCTCCAGTTCTCAGGCTGTTCTCGTAGTGGAGATGTTCCAACTCTGGGATCATTTTTACAACCCTCCTCCTGGCACGCTCCAACAGGTTCGTTTCTCTCCCCATACTGAGGGTTCTAGTCCTATCCTATCCTAGAATGCTCTTCCTAAAATGTATTCCTGAACTTAAATGTAAGTTCCTGGCTCCTTCTTTAAAACATGCATTTAAAAAAATATTAAAATTTAAAAAATTAATTAAAAAAAATCTCAAAATTATTTGTCAGTACTTCACACAGGAATACATTAACCAACTCAGAAGAAAAAAAAAAACACAAGCATCACAGAATATCCCAGGTTGGAAAGCACCCACGAGGATCCCTGAGTCCGACTCCTTGCTCCAGACAATGCCACCCAAAAAAACAATTAGACCATATATCTGAGAGTGTTGTCCAGATGCTTCTTGAATTTTGGCAAGCTCTGTGCCTTGACCACAGCCCCACTGAGCCTGCTCCACTGCCCAGCCACCCTCTAGTGAATAACATTTTCCTCATATCCAACTTGAGCATCTCCTGTTGCAGCTTCATGCTGTTCCCTTGGGTCCTGTTACTGTCACCAGAGAGCAGAGATCAGTGCTGCCCCTCTGCTCTCCTCATGAGGAAGCTCCCCTCCTATTCTCTGGCCTAAACAAACCAAATTACTTCAACTGCTCCTTATACATTTTAAGGCAGCCAAAATGGATTAGACTGCACCTGCTTCCCTCCAACAAAATGTTCTGCCAGAAAACTATGTTGCCATCATCAGCCAAACACCCTCAGTGCCACGCTTGTTTCCCAAGTCCAGTAATAAGAGCCTACAGGAAACTGAATATGTCCTTTAGCACTTGAACTCCTCTTGAGTTCTTGTTTTCTAAAGCGAAAGGAGGTTGTATGGGCCTATGTCTAAGACTGCAATTCAGTCATCTGCTGTCCAGAATAAATCTAGATATTGAAATTGCCACCTTGTAGTTAAAGTACATTAATCCAGAAGAAAAGTTATAAGAAATGAACATTAAGAAATCATTAAGAAATCACAGAACATCTTGGGTTGGAAGGGACCTTAAAGCCGCCCATCCCCACCCCCTGCCGTGGGCTGGCTGCCCCCCACCAGCTGCCCAGGGCCCCAGCCAACCCGGCCCTAAGCGCCTGCAGGGATGGGGCACCCACAGCTCTATGGGCAGCTGTGCCAGGGCCTCACCGCCCTCTGAATAAAACAGTTTCCTCCTTACATCTGATCAAGATCTCCCCTTTTTTAGTTTTAAAACACACCACTATCTGCCCTTGCGGGAAGTTGATTTCTCCTTAAATAAACATTAGCATCCTTTAAGTACTGGAAGGCCGCAATGAGGTCTTTCCAGAGCCTTTTCTTCTCTAAAGGGAAGAAGCCTGGCTCCCGTTTGGTTTTGTTTGTTCAGCTGGTCTCAAAAGCCTCCCGAGACGCACAGGAAGCACACAGCTCTGCCGACACGCCCCGCCCCCGGGGGGCACGCAGCCGGTTGCCGACACCTCCCGCCGCCCCAGCGCCTCAGCTCCCACGCTAAGACTACAACTCCCGGCGTGCACCGCGACACGAGGCCTACAGCCCCCCGCCCCCGCTGCGGCAGCCCGAGAACCGCAGAGAGCCGTCGAAGCGCCGGCGCCACCCGAAACTCCCCACTCTATTCCCGCTCCGCCGCCTACCCGGTTCCCCGAGCCGCACGGCCGAACGAGGCGAGCGCACCAGGGCAAGAAGAGCCGCCGCGCCGCTAAGCGTCCCGTAGACGCCGCCATCTTCGCCAGCCGGGGAGGGGGCCGAAGCTCGCTTCCGGCGGGCGCTGCGCAGGCGCAGAGCGCCCTGATTGGTGTCGGGCAGCCGGGAGTCTGTGCTCTTCGCAAAAGCAATGCGTCGCCGTAGTTAATATCAGGAGGATGCTCGAGCAAGCCATGTTCGGGGTCAGCTGCTCCAGAGGTGTTCGGCTGTAAACTGTGAAACAGGCTTAAGGCTTAACCGCTCTCCCAACTAGTGCTGCTCCACAGAACTGCTCTGTACAGGACAGTCAGTTTCCCTCCTAATAAACTGTTATCGGCAGTTTCTCGAACGCAATGTTGGATGTTTTCTCTGTGCAGTGCTGTGTGTGGAGTTGATGCCTGCTGTGCTTCCTGTCATCACACAGCACTGAGTTAGGATCACAGAATCACACAATTGTAGGGGTTGGAAGGGACCTCCAGAGATCATCCAGTCCAACCCCCCTGCCAAAGCAGGATCCCTACACCAGGTCACACAGGTAGGCGTCCAGGCGGGTCTTGAATATCTCCCGAGAAGGAGACTCCACAACCTCCCTGGGCAGCCTGTTCCAGTGCTCCGTCACCCTCACCGTAAAGAAGTTCTTGTGCACATTGGTGCGGAACTTCCTGTGCTCCGATTTCTGGCTGTTTCCCCTTGTCCTGTCTCCACACACTGCTGAAAACAGTCTGGCCCCAACAATTTGTGGCCCTCTGCTGGACTCTTTCCAAGAGGTCTTTTTTGTACTGGGGAGCCCAGAACTGGACACAGTACTCCAGATGAGGCCTTACCAGGGCAGAGTAGAGGGGGAGGATCACCGCCCCCGACCTGCTGGCCATGCTCTTTTTAATGCACCCCAGAATGCCATCGGCCTTTTTGGCTGTCCTCCAGCCTTCAGGCACCTCCCCTATTCTCCAAGACCTCTCACAGATGACAGAGAACGGTTCAGCAATCACCTCTGCCAGCTCCCTCAGCACCCGTGGATGCATCCCATTGGGTCCCATGGATTTATGAACATTGATGTTGCCTAGATGCTCTTGGACCACTTCTTCTCCGACTAAGGGGAAGTCTTCTATTCCCCAGACTCTCTCACTAACCTCCAGGGGCTGGGATTCCCAAGGGAGAGCTTTTTCACTGAAGACAGAAACAAAGAAGGCATTCAGTACCTCCGCCTTCTCAGCATCCTCCGTTACCAGAACACTCCCGTCACTTAGCAGGGGGGCCACATTCTCCCTAGTCTTCCTTCTACTGTTAACATACTTAAAAAAGCCTTTTTTGTTACCCTATCACCTTTGCCAGATTCAATTCCAGGCAGGCTTTAGCTTTCCTCATCGCATCCCTGTGGACCCTGACAACATTTCTTCCCAAGTGGTCAGACCCTTTTTCCACATTTCATGGACCTTCTTCTTCCCTTGCTCATCCACACAAGTTTCCTGCCACCCTTTCCTGATTTCTTGCTCACAGGGACACACTGATTCTGAGCTGGGAAGAAGAGCTGTTTAAATGTTGACCAGCTCTCATAGGCCCCCTTACCTTCTAACACCCTGCCCCACAGGATAGCTACAAGTAGGTCCCGGAAGAGATCAAAGTTGGCTCTCCTAAAATCCAGGGTAGCAATCCTGCTTTTCTCTTTGCTTCTTCCACTCAAGATCTTGAACTCCATCATCTCATGGTCACTACAACCCAAGCTGCCCCCAACATTTACTTCCTTGACAAGACCTTTCTTATTAGTGAGAATAAAGTCCAGCAACACCCCTCCCCTCATCAGTTCCTCCACCACCTGCATCAGAAAATTGTCTTCAACACATTGCAGGAATTGTCTGGGCCGATAGCTGGACTAAAGCCAGGCATTTCTCATCAGGCAGAATCAATCCAACTAGGAAAAGTGTCACGGCACTAACTAGATCAATCTATGCCCGTGACAGGGGGCAGTAGGCCCCTGTCCCCCTACTCCCACTCCGGCCCCACACAAAATGGGAAGGAAGGAGGGGGGAAATAAAAACAACAGCGGCAACAATCTATGGAGGAAAACTTATTTTACTAACTATGATATTGGAAATGCAAAATAACACAATATAATAAGATCTAATTGAAATTGAGACTAATAAATAAGATAGGAGAGAGAGTTCCGGAGACCAAGTCAAACCCGAAAAGCTTGGAATGGCTAGGAAACACAACCTCCAGACACCCACTGCAAAGCAGTAAGAGAGCACCCCCTCCCCCCCTCCCCCGGAAGGGTCAGATCCCATGACTTCCGTCATGTACAGGGATAGGTACATGGAGCTGGAGTATTAACACTTTAGTTCCAGTGCACTACATGATGTGTTGATGTGGAATACTGAAAACCAAAAAACGTAAAACCATGACAAAAAGCCAGGCTGATAATCTGAAATCTTGTTTTACGAAGTGTTCTGAATGTCAGGAACGTGTCCAAGAGGCTGGACTACCAGGAGGCTTCATCCATGCCAGGAGATGCAGTTCCTGACACAGGGAGCAGCCCCATGCAAGCCGTGCTGCAAGCAGTCCCTGGGCACTAAGGGCACCCAAATGCCCAGCACTGGGCATGGCCTGCTGGAAGGGACCTTGGCAGGAGCCAGGGTTGGGCTGGAAAGGGCTCTAGCAGTGTGCTAGTACAGGCAATTCCATCTCAGAACCACACATTCCATGTTTCTGGGCGTGCTTTGGGTGTATGAGTGTAGATATACATGCACAGACATGCAGAAAGCAGTGCTGTCAGTTTTCATTTCCTCTTTAAAATGTTTACTTTTTCTGCTGGATTTAAGGGCTTTTTACTTAGCTTATCAAATTCTCTCTCAAAAGTACACTTTTTTTTTTTTACTTTTTTTTTTTTCACTATTCTCCTAACTCAGGATCTCCCCTTTGTTTCACACTGAAGCACACTACTTGTCACAACCTCTGCCTCAGTACAGACACCATAAAGCTTTTCTACTGCTGTTCTGCGCTGCTCCAGAAAGAAGGCCATTCATGCCTGTGTTCTGTGCCTTGTGTTTTCCTTTTTAATATATGCAGCCAGTGTCTGAAAGAGCTGAGTGCTAAGAGTGCTACAGCCCTCAGTCCTCTGTCTCTTGCTCACAACTCTGTGAGCATGTTGTCTCAAAAGTGGTGAGAACTGAGGATCTCTGAGCTCAGTGTGAGCTATCTCCTACATCTACCAAGATCCTGTCATTCAGAGCTAATTCATAAGAGCTGTCAGAAGTGGTGTTCCTTCCCCACTGAAATGTTAATTTTAATGTAGATTTTAGGTGACAGTATTGCCACAAATCACACACAGCAGCGACAATTGCTAGTAGTTCCTGAGCTGTCTCAGAAGTTGATTGAGAAGGCTATTCACAGTTATTTACAGTGCCAGACTCCAAATCATGAGGCAATGCCAGAAAAGTCACCATACATAATTGTTGTTGTTGTTGTTCTAGAATATTTTTGTGTGTAGGCAAATCCCTTAGCAGTTCACAGTGAAAATAAACTGAATGCCCTAAAACCTTTGCACTGTCACTGCATGTGCTGTGTGCTTAAGCAGAGGCTTTGATATTGCAGAGGGGATCCAGTTTCTGTCACAAGGACAGAAGCGCACAAGGACTGCATTATAACAGTAAAAGCACAACGTACTGCACACATTTAAAAATGAAAGTAGAAACTATTGTCAACACATTTATTAAAATACAAACCTAAACACCAAGAAACCAGGTGTTTCTGAATTCAACAGGGAGCCCTTGATTGCATTTGTAATAGTCTCTGTGATTTAAATTTTTGCTGTTACTGTTATTTTGCTGCCCATACTGCTTTAGTACCCTCGTAACCTATGTCAGAAGCCTTTTCAGCTGCAGTGTAGGCACATCCTTTCAACAGAGAATTTGCATTGGAGGCAAATTAATTTCCGTGGAATAGAAAATCCATCTCTACATGAAACAGGCCACACTTTTTATTTTTTCCTTTCCTGTTTGGTTTTTCCCTTTTCAGTTTATGCATATTCAAAAGATCCTTCCAGTTCCAGCATTCCTTGTTTCAGATGCATCTCTGCCAAGCTGTAAAATAAAAAAGCAAAGCATCAAACTATGCATTTGAAAATTAAAATTAAGCTTCTCTTCCATTTTACAGTTAGATCTAACTGATCTCATTATGCTGGGATTTATCTCAAAGGCATTTTACCAGACTTCACTGAGCCATTAGCTATCCTGGAAATTTGAATCCTTGCTAGACAGAGAATTACAGCTTAAGATAAACTGATTATCCTTATATTATGTCTCCTACTTAACAAAATAGCAATGTCTCATATGTAAATGCAATCTAAAATTTAGCATTCAGCAAAGGTCATTAGAGAGATGCAGCTTCAAATCAAGAAATGTTGCTATTCAGCTAAACATGCAATAAAAGAAAACAGATACTGGTGCTTTAACTGTATGATCTGAATATATAAATACAATCTAAGCACCTCTGAAACACTACTTTTCAAATTGTTTTAACAAAATCTTTTTACAATTAGACTATTTAAAAATGGGTTATTATAACGAAGGCTGCTCACAATACCCCTATGGTTTAGGTAAACAGTATTACCTGCAGCTTCCAATGGAAAAACCTTCCTTTATATCTCTTCCACATCTAACTCAAGCAACAATGAAGCAGGAGGACCAGGATTAGCAAGGGAAGTTCTGAATAAACAATGTCCGTGTAATTTATCCTGTATTTATCTATATGGTACATAAACAGTTCCATGCAGGTTTCAGGATGCCATGTAGCCTTATGAAGTGGGTAGATGACAGAGATGAGATTCTCAGAATGACAGTCTGGTTCTTTCAAATTCAAACTACAGATTTCACCCTAAGAAAGAGCAGCTTTGCATTTTACACTAAGTAGCTCTTCTAGATCAGCATTCCTCATGAACAGTACAGCATTTTTGGTTTTTGAGCAGGTTTTAGTGTCCAAACTGGTAGGAACTGCACCAAAAACTGTAATAAAACATGGTCTGAATTATACAATTCCAGCTAATTTTCTGGGGAAATTTTCTGTGCTCATTACTGTACAGTAGCGACCAAACCAAACACAGAGTACTCAAAGACAATGTCATTCCTGTGTTTCATGAAAATGAGTGGCCAGGAAACTGCAGCTGAGGGAGAGGCTGTGGTATCAACTCACATTGTTTTAGAACCCACACTGGGGAGAGATTGTGTTACAAACACCCAACTTAAAAAAAAAAAAAAAAAAAAAGGATCCAGTTTTTCCCAGTGCCCACATATCTGACTGGTTGCTCACAGAGAAATGTTTCCACCTCATAAAAAAATGCCATTCGGTAGCAGTGGAAGTGATATAAATTGGAAATCTACATGTTCCTACCTGATTCATGTGTGTGTCAACACAGAGACTGAACTTTGAAACCAGCATGGCTTTACTTCTGGACTAGAATGACAACCTTGATACGAGTAAAGTATGATTATACCAAACGGATTTTCTTTCAATTGTATAGATAAAATACTTCTTTCAAAATAAAGAAGTTCCTGCCAGCAGGACACACTGCCACGATCAGGTTGCTATGGAGGTTGTCTGAAAGCACTGTACTGACTTGCAGATTGATTCAACTTCAGTCAGCAGGCAGCGGCAACTCAGCATCAGAACAGCACTGCTCAGGAGAAAGACCTTCAAAACTGCTGAAACCAGCACGCAGTAAAGGCATTAACGATTGAAATTGCCTGCAGCTAAACTACTAGTTAGTGCTGGGTTTGCTTTTGTGGAGTCATCATGTTCGCTGCTTATTTACAATTCGCTATGTTTTTAAAGCAATGATATAGTATTGCACCTAATGAACATGCCGAAATGCTGCTGCCAGGAATTGCGTTTAGCTTAGCCAAGCAAGTAGAATTCAAACAAATCTAAAAACTTGGACTAAAAAAAAGATTCTTTTTTGGAGAGGAATTTGTGTGTGTGTGTGTGTGTGTGAATAAAGCTATGCTGAGTATAAAAATCAAGCTCTATGTATAATTTTCATGTCAGATGCTCACTGGCATCGAGCTAATTATTTTTATCATTACTTCCTATAGGTTATCCTCCAGCTGATTAAATTGCAAATAACTTTTCAATCCCATGGCTTCTGGGCAATAAGTGCAAGTGCCTACAGGCCACTGACATCAGTCTTTTGCACTCTTGAGCTGTAAGGAAGTCTGCAAATCCAACATGGAAACCATCGGCTGAATTTACAACATTTCATTTGCGCATTAAGGGAGAAGCTCCTTTGAAGCTGCTGATTAAAAACTCTCTTCAGGGAATATTATAGTATTTCATCTGACTGAAGTTCTTTTTCTCTTAGTAATATTTGTGCTCTGAAATAAGAAGGGAGGACTTGTCACCAAGTACTAAACAACTCACTACCTGAGTTCTGAAGACTTTTATCAGAGAGATAAAAGGAAGGAGTTTGGATAGTTAATAACAAAGTTCTCTTTCCAAGAACAGTATGCCAAATTCAATTTGATACAGCAACTCAGTAGGAAATTACTGTGGGTAAGTTCATCTGATTTAGCAAAAGAGATAGGTTTTTTCTCAGCTTTTAGCAGGCTTCCTACTGAACAAGGATCTTAGAAAACAGTTTTTGGTTTTTTTTTGCTTTTGTTGGCGTTCTATAAAAGTGTTTCATCTGCATCCTTCCTTGGCTACAGCCACATTCAGGTGAATTGCTTTATATAATTATTTTAATTTGATGTTGGATAACTTCCCCAAACTCCAACATTCATTTTAACCTTTTGCCAATCTTATGGAAAAGTCACTTAAAAAAAATTTTTTTCCAGAAAGTAATCAAAACGGCACACAAATTGCTAGAATAATTCAACAGTATTCTTTCTATGTTCAGACACCATGCATGTAATGTTGTGAGCATCTTTTCTTAAGGATCTGTGGAAGGAAACCTATATTTTTAAGGAAAAATGCTGTTAATGCTACTCTTCGCAACTTATGATATAGTACTTAATCTTTCAATCTTTGATCTCTGTAATCTCAGTAATGTTTAAGAATGTGTTAGCGAACATAAAATTCAGACTATATAGTTTAACACAGCTAATAATACAGCATGAATACAGACCTACCCATTGTAGCAACTGATTGAAGGCAATTTTTATTTAGCTACCACAGTTCCCCATTGCGACTGAACTGGGGAAGCAACATATATCAGTATTCAGCTTCATAGCTTTATCCAACTTCTTAGCTAGTTTAAACCTTGCACTGATTTCCACAGTGTTGTACATTCTCTGATGTCCATGATGCCACTATGGACTAGCTGAATTTGGTATCTTTATTGATGATCTGGATGAGGAAATTGAGTGCACTCTCAGTAAATTTGCAGATGGCACCACGTTGGGAGGAAGTGACAATCTGCCTGAGGGTAGGAAAACCCTACAGAGGGATCTGGACAGGCTGGATCACTGGGCTGAGGCCAATGGAATGAAGTTCAGCAAGACCAAATGCCACGTCCCGCACTTTGGTGACAACAACCTAATTCATTGCTGCAGGCTTGGGGCAGAGTGAATGGAAGACTGTGCAGGGGAAAAGGACCTAGATGTGTTTGTTGATGCTTAGCTGAACATGAGCCAGCAGTGTCCCAGGTGGCCAAGAAGACCAATGGCTTGTGTAAGAAATAGTGTTGCCAGCAGGGCAGGGTGTACCTGTATTCAACTGCGGTGAGGCCACATCTTGAGTACTGTGTTCAGTTTTGGAACTGAAGAAACTACAAGAAAGACATTGAAGCATGTCCAGAGAAGGACAGCAAAGCTGTTAAGAGTCTGGAGAATAAGCCTGATGGGGAACAGTTGAGGGAACTGGGATTATTTAATCTGGAGAAGAAGATACTCAGGGGAGACCTTCTTGCCCTCTACAACTACCTGGAAGGAGGTTGTGGCAAGGTGGGGTTCAGCCTCTTCTCCCAGGTAGCAGTGATAGGGTGAGAGGGAATGGCTTTAAGTTGTGCCAGGGGAGGTTCAGGTTGGACATTAGGAAAAACTTTTCAGAAATAGTGGTCAGGCACTAGAATGGCCTGCACAGGGAGGTGGTGGAGTTGCTGTCCCTGGAGGTGTTCAAGAATTATGTACACGTGGTACTAAGGAACATGGTTTAATTAGCAGCTTTGGTGGTAGGTGGACAGTTGGATTAGATGATCTTAGAGGTCTTTTCCAACCTTAATGACACTATGAATTGGAGTTCTCATTCATCCCTTTACACTGGACTAACCAGCTCTTTCAAACTAGTTTTCCAAACTCTCTGAGTAGCCAACAGGACAGAAACAAGACAGCTCCAAAATGTGGTTATCCACATTTTGTACTGTGGAGATCTCTGTTAGAATGGTTACTCAGAAACGTCTGCTGGTGGCACTTATCTCTGAACTAATGAATAGTTCAACAGGTAAAGATAGCCAACTTCAAGGCAGATGCCTTTGGGCAAAGCAAATCTTATCCTGAGCTTCAGGCTAGTAGCGCATTCCAGACCTCACTTATCTGAAGATCAGATCCATACATTTTATTAAATTATTAGAAGGTATTACACAGACTGTAAATGTATTTACTTAAGGGCACAAAAGGCTGAACTTATATTTTGTAAGGATGTCCAGCAATGTACAATAACCTGGAAATTCATTAGAATCTTTATTAAAGTTCTTATCAATAATTAAATATAAATTAAAACTATTGAGTATTGTCTGTGTTATTTATCTTTACATTAAGTTTATGTTTTGATGCTTGCACATATTTAGCATTCAAGATGGTATAGCAATAGTAGTTTTTGCTTTTTTTGTGTGAAACAATTAACCACACTGTAGAAACTATCAAGAGAAAAGTTAAGAGTGTTGACAGATGCCTGGAAAAGAAGAAATTGAGATTTTTGTCACTTGAAAAGCCAGCAGAAGGAGCTTGAGAATGTGGGAGAAGTTTGGTTAGATATTTCTTACATAATCAAACAGCTAACTCATTGAAGTTGATATTTCTAAAATTCAGTTAAACAATTGAATTGCACTGAGTTTATTGGTGCATATCTCCTAAGGTCTTTTTGTAGATTCTTTCAGATTCACTGGTCTTTTTTTATAGCTCTCTGAAAAAAGAAAAATTGGAGCTTCTATAACCCACCATGCTCTCATGTCCCAGATAGATGCCTTTCTCAAACCCTATTACAGCCCAGAGTGCCAGGCCAACCACTTTTCATGGGAGATGACTGCTTTTGCTGGTTATTTTCTTCCCTACCATTTTCCCATGTTTTTCAGCTAACTCCCAGATGTTTGGCAGTCAGTGCAGAGCAGGAACAGCAAGCAGGCTGCCAAACATCTACATGTCCCACACACTGTGTATGCAAAGCTTTGCTGTGTATTTTATGCCCACTGCAGTTCTATAGAACATGTTCCATCTTCTCAGAATCCATGCAACTTGAGCCACATATTCTCATAGAATTGTCAGGTCTGCAGTGCAAGAATTTCAATGCCTACATATTACTGAGTTGGCTGTAGACCTGCAGCAAGCCTGAAATACCCAGGACACGTTCAAATAGATATACATGTCTAAAGATCCAGCATACCTTGCTTCTTTTCACCTCTGGAACTGAAGATAGTGATTAGGAGGTAGGGAGAGTACCTGTGTATCCCTAGAACATACATTTCTTTCTTTGAAAATCCAAATTAACTAAGTATATAAGGAGGAATTGGGTTAATAGAAGAGGTCTTCATGGCAGATGAGCTGCAGTATGAAAACAAAAAGGCTTGGAGTAGGAATCCAAGTGACAACTACTAAGTAGTTCAACAGAACGAGGGGATGGGACTGGCAGTTATTCTTTAGCTGGTTTCAGTCATTGATTGGATTGATTCTATTCCATCAGAATTCCATGAGAATAGTAGTTGCACTACTTTAAGATTTAGTGATAATCTTGTGTGTTTCTGACCACAGCTATCAGTCATCCTAATAGTCTGTTAATGGAGGCAAATCTTTTTTTCCATATTATATAACATTCATTTTATTCTGAAACATTTGTCCATGGTCAGATATAAAAAATGAAACCAGAAAGCCTAAGAATTTGCTACCAGATGCACAAAGCACAAATCTCACTGCTATTCCTTTTCACTTCCCCACTTTTCTCTTTTTTTCAAACAAGAGAAAGTATAAAACCATAGAAGTATTTCCTAGTCTTGGCTTTTTAGCAGTGAAGTCATTTACATCTCTTCTTTTTAAATTACATGTTAAGCATCGGGATTAGTTTTTAGTGTAATGGTAGATATAACATGATTTAAAAGTATTTATTGAGAAACAATCTCCCCAGAGTTTCTTGAAACTATCCTTTTTTATTATTTTTCAAGGTTTTCAGCAGACTCTGGAGGAATAAAAGGAGTATGTGGCATTTACATGAAATTTTTATTTCATCCATATAAGATCCTCATAAATTTCTCAGGAATGTATGCATCAGCTCTCTTTTCCTGCCCCAAATCATGCATACTTGAATATGGAAAACCCATCCGCCCAGTTTGCAATAAAGCACGAGGATCTATGTGCATAGTTAAGATTCACTATCTGGTCTTTACAGGCAGAGATTTTAAAAGCATGAAACAAAGTTCAGCAGAGTCAATGAGACACTCTGATGTAATTCAAAGTACCCACATTTAAACAGACAGATTGCATAGGACAGTGGCTGATTTGCAAACCAAGCTGTATTCCCAGTTCCCTAATTACTGATTAATTTTCTACTAAACCCCAGTGTAATGTAAATTTCTTATTTTTACCCCCCCATTTGTGCTACTTTAGAATACCTCAGCCTTGGCTAGTGTCACATCTTCATTGGGCTTCTGCTGTTATATTTTCGGTGTCTGAAACTCATACTGATTTCTTCCATTACAAACTTTTACAGATTTGAAATAAAGAGAATAAAATTCTGCCCAGAAAGTCTGTCCTTTTTTATCGGAGAGGCTGCAGATTTTTATCCAACACATCCCACTTCAGACTCCTAATTGCTTCATGTTAGACCATATGGACTAGCAAGGCATTTTAGTCTAGTGGAAGAGTTGGTCTTGAGTTTATTTCACCTGCCTTTGAAACATATATGAAACATAAGAGCTTTGTGTTGCCAGTAACATTCTTTGATAGTCACTGAAGAGAGAAGAAATCCTCTATTTCACACATTAACAATTCCCATTTCTACAAAATGGAAGATAGAGTCCTGGAGAAAAAGCCATGTGTCACTGTGTTGTGAAGTCACAGAAATCTGCATTTTTCAGACAAAAAAAATTACTATTCTGTGAAAGGAAGAGAATCACTGACATATCTTGGACCTTAACTACAGCTTATACTTGAGGCTGAGATTTTTTTAAATTTAAGAATTAAGTGGAAAGTACATTCTGTTTTGCCCTTCGTAAAGGTGTTTTAGCAAATGTGCTTTTTACGCCAAATATGACACGTTAAACACATGACCATGTGTTTAAGATACAGAAAATATCAAGAAAAGCTATAGTGAATCATGTATAAGACTGTGATTGATTTCTTAGTGTGAACTAGCCCATTATCCTCTTGTCTTAGTTTCAGCTGGGATGGAATTGTTTTCTTGAGCGTCTGGTATGATGTTTTGGTTCTAGAAGAAAAACAATGTTGATAACACACCAATGTTTATAGTTGCTGCTAAGTAGTGTTGTTCAGAATAGAGATCATTCTCAGCAAAGGGCCCAAGGAGCTGGGAGGGAACAGAGTTAGGACAGCTGACTTAAACTGGTCAAAGGGATATTCCATACCAGATGACATCAAGGAAGGAGTTTTGACAGGAGTGGGAGTTCATCTCTCTTCTGCTGCTCAAGGGTTACCCGGCCATTGGCTGGGTGGTGGTGAGCTTGCGCATCATCTGTTATGTACATGTATACATATATATATATTTGTCATAATTATTATCCTTTTCCTTTTCTCTGTCTTAGTAAATAGTTCTGTCACAAGTGAGTGAATGAACAACTATGTGGTGCTGAGCCACCTGCTGGGTTAAACCACAACACCTCTTTTACTGAGAATCTGAAAAATGCTAGCCCTTATCTATATCACCATTCCTGTTGTCTCATTTTCACTTTGACTGAAGCCTTCCTGTACAATCACCTCTCCTACTATCTGTTGTATTTTTTTATTATTTTCTTGTTTTTAACCTTTCTTTACCTCCTTGCTTTGACTTCTGCAAATGCTTGTACATTACATATTGCTTTGATGTGTAAATTAGAAAAGAAGGGAATAAGACTTCCAGGTAGAAAAGGGAAAGAACAAGTAAAGACATCATAGATCAATTAAGAGCTCTAAATTGTGTCAGATTGATATAATTCACCTATTCATTCTCTATTATTTCTCATAAGTAGTTGTTTCATTCCTGCTCTAAATAAGGGATGATTAAAAAGAAAGGAAATGATCAAACATTCAAATGGGAAAAAAAAGAAGAATCCAAAAGGCAGTTCTTTAGCTTCACCTTCTAGTTCCAAATAACAGAAAAGTAAAGCATTCCTAAGCAGCTATACAAAGAATAGATTATTTATTCTACAAAGAAACGCTAAGGGAGATGGGCCTGTTTAGCCTGGAAAAGAGAAGGCTCTGGGGAGACTTCCTTGTTGCCTTCCAGTACTTGAGGAGAGCTTATAAGCAGGAGAGAGACTTACTTTCTACATGGGCAAATAGCGTCAGGACAAGGGGCAATGGCTTTAAAAGTAAAATAAGGGAGATTTAGATTGGATGTTAGGAGGCAACTGTCTGTTCAAAGGGTGGTGAGGCACTGAACAGGCTATCCAGGGAAGTTGTGGCTGCCCCATCCCTGGACGTGTTCAAGGCCAGGGTGGATGGGCCCCTCAGCAGCCTGATACAGTGAGTGGCAACCCTGTCCACAGCAGTTTACTCAGAGGCTCTGTAGTCTATACTGGATAAGCTGGCTGCTGCTGATCCAAGTCAAAATTACTGTAAGGTGGTTACTTATGAAGTCATTAGCCTGTGCTCTCTGTCATCTGGAAGAACATGGCAAATGGAGTTCTGAAGAAGCCTGTCCTGCACCTGGCACTGTTGAATATTTGAATTCTTGGCTTTGATTACAGAGAAGAAAAGATATTAAACAAGGTTTAGATGACCCTTGTACATACAGAAATTGCAGGAACTATGAAGAATAGGATCAAAATTAAAACCAGAGAAATCATCTGGAAAAAAACAGAATGTTGTTCAGAATGGAAGGTACTATTTAAAAAATAATCAGATGAACAGAAAGACAATGAAATGTTACTAACAAGCCCCTCTGAAAAGGGTCTGAGGTAGTATTTCACCATAAACCCAACAAAACAATGCTGTTATGACACCACATAATGCTGCAGCTGGCACAATGGGATATGTAAACAGGTATAATAAAAGACATTTATCAGCACTGAGAAGAAATGGAAAAAAAAATTGGCTCTTTTTATTTAACTAGATAAGGAGATGCAACTCCATTGTCCTGTCTACTAAATTGGAATTTGAAGGAAAAAGTGTATCAGTGTCATGTCTCAATTTTTCTTAAACTATGTTAGGGGTTTTTTTGTTTGTTTTTTGGTTTTTTTTTTTTTTGCTTGCTAAGTCAGTATTGTTTTATCTAGTGTTAGTGTACCCCTGGTAGAAGTGAAACATATGTGAAAGCTGTGTTTTGAAAATAGTTGTTTAGCTTAAATCACATAAGCAGCAGGGATAAAAGAACCCTCTGATTTGTAACTACTCATTTTGTTTAAATGACAGGAATGGCAGAGATAAGAGAACCCTTTGTTTATCTTTTTCTGTTCTGGAGAACATCTCTTACTATTGCTCTGTAATCATTTTGTCCAGGTCAATTTATGCTTTCTAAACTCCTTGTGTTCTCCTTGTGACACAGGTGCACTGACATCAGGATTTAGTTTCCTTTCAGCTAGCCTTGAAAGCAAGCTCACAATCTGACCTCTTTATTTCAACTCCAAAGAAACATATTCCTATTTTTGTAGAGGTCTTGGTGAAACTAGGGGAAGTAGCACTTGAAATTTCCACTATTTCTATGATTAGACAAATAGTGGAGTTAAAAATCAGTAAGAGAACACTAGTCACTCACTACTTTTTCACAAAGAAGTAAATCACTTGTTATTCATCTACCTCCAAATCCATAACATTGTGGTTTCCATCAGCTTCCATCTCAGGAGGTAGAAAGCTTCCTATTTAGAAGTAATTTTTGTTTCCATTTTAGACATAGTTTTATCCTCTGCTTATGTTGTTTAGGTACTTTTAATACTAACTCTTATCATTCATTAATTATCACAATTGTTTCATAATCTGACACCAAAAGAATTTTCATTGAAAGAAACTTACCATTGTGCAATACAGTGCTGTATTCCTAAGTCAATTATAAAGTTTTTGAAGAAAAAAACTATACTAGAATATTTAAAGAAGCATGATTCATCTCACAAGTTATAAATAAAATACATAATCATTGTATCCCATTAAAGAAATGGAGAAATAGAACAACACTAATTACCTTGAAAAAGTATTTAATTTACCTTCATGGAATTTCCTTTGCCCATAAACCACCATCAACATTTATTTATGCATTTTAAGTAACAACTCGGGACTTCTGTTCTTGTTTTGCAGATACGAAATTACTTAGTTCGGATTCATTTGTTTTCCAGTGATATCTATGATTGCCTTCTTTCACTTATTCAGTGAACAGCTGTGTTGACTGATGTCTGAGAAATCAAGTTCACTCCCAGAATAATTCCATTGTCATCAATTTAGTTGCAGCAAGAACTAGTTTGACCCATGGAGCTGAGTATATTCTAGAAGGTCATACAGCCCGTCAGTAACTCAGGCAGGATTTAAATAGAGGATCCTCCCCAACCTCAACTCAAATGAGCCTTTTTTGACATCATCATCATGTCTACACATAGAGTGACATTTTGTCAAATGCCACTCTGAGCATTGCTCATCTGCTGGCACACCAAACACTGACCTTCCTGGCTCTTGTCACATGCCCTCATTCTTCATTTGCATTTATTTATAACCCTCTCCTCTGTTCAGTGCCAGCTGTTAAAGTCAAAGCGGATTTCCTTTCCCTCTCCCTCCTGGGAGCTGTGGATGAAGGAGAGGTTTCAGCTTCATTTCAGTAGGGAGGTCAGCCTGGGAGCCCAGCAGCTCCCATCAGTGCCACAACAGCCTCTTAGCAGCTGAAAGCAGTTCCTGCAGCATGCAGTATGACTGTGTGGTGTTACTGACAATTATAATGCTCCAGTTACAAGAAAAAGCCTTGCTGAACGTAATGGCTTGGATTACAGAATATCTTGAAGTCTCTTCTAGCCCTGTGTATCTGTGATGTATGTACAATAATGCTACAAAAACAATTCTCACAGGCAAGAAAAAGAATGATCCTTAAGTGAATATTTCCAAGAACTCTCAAGGTAGCTTTGAATTATCTCACTGTTACACATATTTTTTTTAATCGCATCTATTTTCCCTACAGTAACTCTACTGAATTTAAAAAGTCAATGTTTTTTCTTGTTTTTCATTTCACTGTATATTTTTCACTGCAATATAAAAACTAGCTCACTTGAAATTACACAGAAGTTCACAGCATTAGCTGATTCTAACCAGGTCAGACTTACCAGCCAATTTCAAAAATATTAGAAAGAAGGACAAAAATCTGAAGGGCTTTTAATGGATTACAGATTCTTAGAGCATTCCTTTGCTGCTTAGTAAAAGTGGACAACTCAGCAACCTTCCAATTCTTACCGGGATTTCTTCATATTAGTCTCCTTTTGCCTGTGGTCTGGCTTTCAAAGAAAGCAATCATCAAAGATTTGTGTTTGCTGGGTTGTTCTAAAACATTTCTTCTGGTGAGTAAAATGACCAAATCCTCAGAACACACAGTAGTGCATTCCAAAAGTAAGCCTAATAGAGTCACGGTTATTTAAATTCCTATTATTTTCTTCAACATCAGTAGCTAGTCAGTGGAAGGAGACTCAAATTATTCTCCGAGTATGAGAAATGCAGGTAGAAAACAGCAGTGTGTGTTAAGATTAGGGGCCAATTGCCAGTGGGATCATGCTGCCAGCTAGTTTGCACAGGTGACCAACTGGATTAGCAACAGCTCATGCTCTCTCTTGCCCAAGGAGATGGTGAGGAAAGCATGGAGAGGGGTGGGTTCACATTGGCAGGGTGAATGTACAGAACACTGAATAAAACTGAACAGAAAATCCAGCTTCTCTAGCTCCATTCTTTCTGAAATAGCCTACTTATATAGGACTCTATGATTTGATGTGACACTGCCTTTCTGTAAGTGCTCTAGAATCATACGAGTAAAAAGTGGCCCGAGTTCTTTCACTAACATCATTGATTTTATTCTGCATTGTTGTCAGAGGTACTAAACTGACTCTAAGCTCAAAAAAAGAGAGACAGCATATTCAAGTTGTTCCAATCCTAGGCCCCTGGAATGAATATGTCACTATTCAGCAGGAAATAAACATCTGTACACCTCCAAAACAGAGTGTCCGTAAGACTTAAAGATGTTATGTTTAAATATGAGAAATAAAAGAGTTCCAGTGCTCCACAGTTTTGTAGGTAGCTCTGATAAATCATGTAGAATAAATAGCTGAATTGACCTGTCTCACTCCCAAGATCAGCTCATTCTCTTGGTCCTCTTTGGAAATCATCATGAGAGCAATCTATTTAGGATGCTGCTGGTGAAAGCTCAGGCCTATGCACTCTTCAGGAATCTTCCTTGGTCAGTCTAAATATTCCTTCAGTAGTCTATGTATTTATTCTGCAGATGTAAGCAGCCTGGAATACCCCCACCAGCATGTTTTCACCATGAAGCATGTCACAGTACATGCTTCCACAGACCCATACTGTGCCTCCTTCCTTTCCTACATATCTCCATTCTGTCCCTCCCCAAGCACTTCATAGCACTTCCAGTGCACCTACCCCTTCATTTTCAGCATGGCCAGGCTAAACTTGGCAGGATGTATTTTTCTCCCACATCACAGAGGACTGTCTATGGGCCAAAGAGTACAGCCAAAGAGCTACACTGAAGGCAGCCAGACAATCTTAAGGACCCATGCCCCTCACTCCTTTGCTGATGAGGGTGTGGGATGACAAATATCTTTATTTACCACTCGTAAATAGAAGCACAGAACTAAAGCCAGGTATTTGTTAGAGTCACACATCAAAAACAAACAAACAAACAAACAAACACAAATCCAAACAAACAAATAAATAAAAAAAATCCCTGCAAAGACATAAGTGACATGAGAATAAGGTTTATTAAATGTACAGTGATCTGATCATATCAGAAATCTATGTAGAGGGTATAGTTAAGATCTTAGCAATCACTGACATTCACATTCAAACCATGGTACTATATGTAAAAAATGTTCACCGATGTAAAAGGTAGATACAATCAATTACTGCTTGAGTCTAAAATGAATGCCAGAAGGGCACCTTCTGGTAATGCATTTGACACTAAAACCAGTTTGTTGTCATCTTGCCTACAGTGAAAGCAGTACAATGATCTAGGCTTCTAATTCATAATTGAAAGTCAAGTCACTCATAAAAACATAACCACACAAGGAGCTAATATATATATCCTTAATGTTTTGTTTTTTTTTTTCCTCCCCTTTTCACACCAAATGTACTTCTTCCTATTCATTAAACCTGTTAATATATCCTACTCTAGTTACAAGTTCAGTCACAAAAGTGCAAGGATTGTTCTTTATGCTTAGTGCCACTGAAAAAAGAATGCAAATTTGACCAGGTCTTTTAGACCCTGTAATTGAATTTCCTAAATGAATTTTAATCACAGTTATTTCACAAAATGTTATGCAATGTTACAATTCATTACAGGTATTAACCATAACAGAATCAATTCCTAGTGCTGCGTGCTTGCAATGAAGTTGCCAAGCTTCACTGGTTTTAGAAACAAATGCAACAGTTTTAATTTCCTCTAAGATACAAGGTTAAATTTTAAATCAGGCATTATCTAGGGCAAGATGTGTTCCAGTAAAATGGGGCAGGACTTCAATCCATATACATTTATGTTTTATAGAGTTTGAGTACAAATCAAAACATCTACGAGGCCTGTTTATCCTTAGACATGCTGATAGGAAACAAAATGTTCAGGAAAAGTCCGGTGAGAAAAGTCAGAAGGAATGAACTGGGATTTTCCCTCTTGTAAATCAGCAGCAAATCTGCTTGACCAAAGGTAACAAATACATGCTGTTTTTCCTTATTCTGAACAAGATAACATGGCGGTATTAGACTTCCTCACCTTACAGAGGTTAAGGGAATGGCAGATTAAGACAAGATAAGGCTTGTGTTTCTCTTCCTCCAAGATCTTTAGACCTTCACCTCTGATCCTATGTAAGATTTTCCTACCATCTCATCATCGATTTCTGAGCTTCCAGATAAGGTGCATATAAACATGTCTGAACTCCAGGTAGCCTCTGAATCCATATTGCCACTACATACAGTCTCTTTTGTATCATACATACATAGCTCTGTTCTCTACCTTCTGTTGTATTACATCCTTAAGGAGGTATGGAAAGATTTCAGAAGTACCTGTTTTACTTCTCTGAGATCCTCTGGACTGGTTCCTGAAAACCTCACATTTCCCACTGGAGCCAGGTGTGAGCTGTTCACGGGGGTGGGCAGGTGTGAGACAGTCATCTTCATCCACTGTGTGAAGAAACTGTCAGGAGAGGAAAGAACAAGGGCAGTGCACAGACCTGAGAGCTGCTCTTTGAGATGGAGGTTTATGTGGCTGTGCTCCAGCAGTACTGGGTTCAGGAAGCCCTGGTTCTCTCCGATAATAGATGGCACTACTCCTGAGATACAAGGTTAAGTTGCAAAATCAGGTATTGTCTAAGGCCAGATGTGTTCCAGTAAATAGGGCATGAACCTTGAATTCAGCCACATTATCACTAGGAATTATTAAATCACTACCAAGGTTTAACAACCTGTATTTTGGCTCATGCCAACAAACACTCTCCCTCCCATATAGTGTCCAATCACAGCTGAAGCATTGGTGGGGTGAGGGAACACTGAGCTGCGAATGAAGCCACGTGCTCTTCTGGGCTAGGGAAATATATGCACTGTACAATGGGGCTTCAAGGCTGAAGAATGATCCTGGACCATTACTAGCACAGATGCAACCTAAATGTCTCTATTGCAGTCCTAGTTATTGTCTTCCTCCACTTACAGTTTGGCAGCCCTGCCTATGGCAGAGGGGTTGGAGCCTGATGATACTTAAGGTACCTCCTAGCTCAAGCCATTCTATGATTCTATGCTATCCTCTAAGTAGAAAGTAGAAAGTAAAGATACTATCATTAGGGAGTATTTCACTTAATATTTAGAAGCATGGTGGCTTTCTGGTTCTGATTTTTTAGTAGTTCTCTAAATTCCTTCTCTGTAGTCTCCCAAATGGTCAACTTCTTTACCATGAAAGAAGTTTGGGTCTGTAACAGTAACCATGACACTTACAGTTACTTCCTTAAGTACTGTACATTGACTCCGCGTCAATTTTGTGACTGTGTCAATTTAAAGTTGCCAATTTTGCCAATTCTGTATCTACTGATCATTCTTGAGCTATTTTGTTTTCTAGTTCCCATAACATCCTTCAGCCATCAGGCTTCTGATGTGAGAAGTAACCCAGAAAGATTTTCTAAAACACATCTTGAAGCTCAGTGAGAATGTTAGCTTAACTATTTTTTAAAGGGCTATGCCTAGATTGGAGAAATATTTCAAGTTTAGGTATGATTTAATTAAATGTTAATGTAAAGCACTCATCTTTGTGTATATGCATTAGCTGGCAGTGTACCCCTCTTTCACAGGATAACTTATCATCCAACGTGTTCTGAAACTGCTTGTTCTGCCCACACCATGCCAAATATCTTTTCTTCTTTGACTTCTCTCCAAAACAGCATGGGTACAATGAGAATGGTTTCCTCCCCACATTATAATTAGAAGGGCTAGGTTAAATCTTTCCATTTTGTCCCAGCATGGGACAGTTTTACCAGAGAGACTTTTACTAACCTAGCAGACTTCCTTTTGGTGCAACATTTATATGCCAGTAAGAAATTTAGTAGAGATACTATCAGAGTGGTGAAAAATGTCTTTGCTGGGATAGTTTATTCCACTGAGAGATCCAGCTCAGACTGTTCCAGTGAGTGTGCTTTCCGATGCTACAAACTGCATCTGCACTGCCAGAGAAAACGTTGCCTAGTTTATAGTGAGCCTAAGTCTAATGGGGTTTGATGATACTGATATTCTAATGTTAACAAGAGATGAGAGAACATGTTTAATTTTATTATCTTGGAGGATTTTCACAACCAAGATAAGACAGCTCAGGAATAAAGCTATAAAAATGTTTTATTATAAGAATTTTGGCTTTTTTCCTTCTTCAGATTGTGCTTCAGTTACTGACCAAGACAGCAGGTACCTTCCCCTGACACAGCTTATGTCAACTAACTAAATTACACTTTGTGAATAAGATATCAATTCTACACTTCTAAGTTCTAAACAAAATATTGATAAATTTCTGCTGCATTGAAAGTGAAACCCTTCATCAAGGGAAGATTTATAGTCAAGTTAGTTGAGCTGTCTTGCTCATGATTAATTCATGCTTTATCTCCAAGGGAAATACACCACTGCGGATACGATTCACGAAATACCAACTGCACGATTCTAATTAAGATATACGTTATTGTATTAAGCAGTTTAAGCTATGTTAAGGAGTATCTCCTTCCAAATGGTTAATGAAATGATATACCATAAAAACTTCCTCAATAAAATAGGATTCTATTTCAGCTGTTAAATTTCACTGTGAGAAAATAAAATGCACTGACCCAATAATAATCTGTTTGATTGATATTCCTCAGTATCTGTGCCTCTCCGCAGTACACAGCAGCTTCTCAATTCATTTATAGTGGACATACATAGGGCCAGTCTGAACAGTAAAATTACTAGAAATGTGTGCCACTGAAGAAAATAAAATTATTACAGACCAGATGCCAAGAAAAACTCCTACCTCATTCACAGATGCCTGAAACCTCCCCATCTGTTAGTTACTTCTGGTCCCCAACTTCTGCAGAATTTGAACATCAGTCCTCTAGGCACATTAACATGTGTGTGGTATTTTACAGGTCAGACAGATCTCTGCTCTGAGTTTGCACAACTTGTTGAGCACAGATGTCCCACTGGGACTTTTCCTTGGTTTAAGTGCATTTGTGCACATAAGACATTGAGATCAAAACATACCAAAGCAGCAGGACCAGACTGAGATCTTAGATGGCTCGTGGGAGTAGTGAAACAGGAAATTAATTTAAAATTCTGGTTCTGCTGTGGAACACCTCTCAACTTTAATTTTCTCATGTTGTGCAGACCAGGGTGGCAGAGTAGGTAACACATATTAAATACAGACTTTTAGCTGTGCCAGAACATACTTGAACAACTGTATAATTCTTCACTAGGAAAAGAGATGTTCCCCTTTCAAATTAAACACTGTGAACACTGTATTTTGTACAGACACCAGTTGTCTTTACTTACAGCCTTCAAATGCTGACATCTGTATTTGCAGTATAGACAAAACACAATAAAGCACAGCCTCCTCCACTATGGCTTATGTAGCACTGGTGACATAGAAACAACTTCCAAATGACACGTGCGTGCAGCTCTGCCTACAGGGAGACATTCAGTTGACCTTCAGCATAAGCATCCCAAATCCATTACTGCTGGCAATCAGATACTACCGGTCTGGAGGCGCTTGCCTGCTGGATTGCACAAATTGCTATGCATAGGCGTTAATTATTCCTAACCTAACAGGCATTGATTGTAGCTATGAAGAGCAGCTTTATCATCTAACTCATGTAGTCAGCCTTAGATTCTATGAAGTAAGAGTAGAAATAACTTCAATCCATATACATTTATGTTGAATGAAGTGTGAGTACAAATCAAAACATGTACAAGGCCTGCTTATCATTAGAAGTGATAAATGAAATGGGAATGAAATGGGGAATGAAATGGGATTTTCCCTCTTGTAATACAGCAGCAAATCTGCTTGACCAAAGGTAACCAATACACACTGTTTTTCCTCATTCTGAACAAGATAACATGGCAGTATTAGCCTTCTTTGCTTTACAAAGGTTAAGGAAATGATAGATTAATAATGAAAAATGTAAGAATCATGGAATGGTTTGGGTTGGAAGGGACCTTTAAGATCTTGTAGTTCCAACCCCCTGCTATAGGCAGGGACACCTCCCCTCCCTCTAGACAAGGTTGCTCACAGCCCCATCCAGCCTGGCCTTGAATGCTTCCAGGGAGGGGGCATCCACAGCTTTTCTGAGCAACCTGTTCAGTGTCTCACCACCCTCATAGTAAAGAATTACTTCCTAATATCCAGCCTAAATCTGCCCTCTTGCAGTTCAAAGCCATTTCCCCTTGTTCTGTCACTACCAGCCCTTATAAAAAGTCCCTCCCTGGCTTTTCTGTAGGTTCCCTTCGGGTACTGGAAGACCATTTAGCTTTTCCCTTAGTCCCCACAGGGCCTTCACTTCTCTAGAATGAAAAGCCCCAGCTCTTTCAGCCCATCCACACAGGGGAGGTGCTCCAGCCTTCTGATGACTTTTGTGGCCCTCCTCTGGACCCGCTCCAATAACTCCATGATCTTCTTGTGTTGGTGGCCCCAGAACTGGATGCAGTACTGCAGGCGGTGCCTCAAAGAGCAGAGCAGAGTGGCAGAATCACTCCTGTCAACATTCTTGTCACCCCTCTCTTGATGCAACTCAGATACAGTTGGCCTTCTGGGCTGCAAGCACACATTGCTGGCTCATGCTGAGTCTTTCATCAACTGGCACCCGCAAACCCTTCTTCACAGGGCTCCCAAGCCATTCTCCTCCTAGTCTGTATCTTCCTCACTTCCCCCAAGATCTTTAGACCTTCACCTCTGATCCTATGTGATATTTCCCAACAATCTTATCACTGATTCCTGAGCTTCCAGATAAGGTGCATATAAATGTGTCTGAACTCCAGATAGCGTCTGAATCCATACTGCTACTACATACAGTGTCATATACGCATAGCTTTGTTCTCTACCTTCCATCGTCTTACATCCTTAAGGAGGTATGGAAAGATTTTAAAAGCACGTATTCTACTTCTGTGAGCTTATTTGTCCAGACTGGTTCCTCAGAACCCCTCGATTCCTACCAGGTGAGGACTGCTCACAGGGGCTTGGCAGCGGTCTAAACTCACTGCGTGAGGAGTTTTAACTTCCTAATAACAAAGGAAAGAAGGAGGATAACGCAGGGGCGTGAAGGCTGCTCTGTGCGAGGAGGGGCCGCGCGTCCCCGTTCCAGCGGTGCGGGACTGAGCGAGCCCCACTTTAACTGTGGCAGCCATCGGTGGTGGCCGGGCTCCCAGTTCTTGAGAGAACCAACTTCAGGAAAGTTTTCGCTACGGCACCAGTGAGAGAGAGCACGCACGGTCTCCCGGGCGGGGAACGTTTGCGGACTATCGGGATCAACCACAGGGCTTGGCCGGCTCCCAGCCCGACGCCGCCCGCTCCGGGCGCCGGGCCCCGCCGCCATCTTGTTATCGGCGCCCTACACGGCCGGGCGGGGGCGGCCGCGCACGCGGGGCCGGGCGCTGCGCAGCTGCCGCCGCCTGCAGCTCGGCGCGCTGCCCTCGGCGGCGTGCCGCGCGGGCGGGGAGTCGCGGCCGTTCGACAGCTCCTGCCGGAGAGCCGCGGAACCGCCGCGGAGGGGGTGGAGCGGCACCATGGAGGAGGAGGAGGGAGAAGAGGACGGGACCGCTCAGGGGCAGCGGCCCGGGAGGTGAGCGGCGCGCCGGGGTGGGGGCCGCTGCCCCGCGCCTTCCTGTGGGCAGGGAGGGCTCTGCGGGCGGGACCGAGCGGAGCCGGCGCTCCGGGAGCGAGCCGTGCGGAGGGAGCACCTGCGCCCCGCCGCCCGCACAGCCCGGCCGGGATCCGAGCGGCCGCGGCGGCGCACCTGCTGCCGGGAGGGCGCGGCGGCACCGGCCGGCGGTGCGGTAGCGGGGTCCCGCCGGGCGGGGAGGGAGCGGGGCAGGGCGAGACCGGGCGGCCGGTCGGGCGAAGTTGGGCGCGGGGTGTGTGTGGGGGGGGGGTCCTCGGGCCGCAGCCCTCCCGCTGGCCGCGCTGCGGTGCCTGCCGGCGCGGGGCCGGGCTGCGGATGGGTCCCCCCGGCTGGGGCCGCGGGCGCTGCCCCGTCCCGCCGCGGGGCTGCGGACCGCGTTCGCCCCGAGGAGGGGTGACGTGGAAGGACAAGTCCTGCTTCATCCCCGCCGCCTTGCTCGGGTTTCCCGTGAGCGGACGGGAGGTAACGCTGCAGCATCGCTCCCGGAGCGACGCGTTACGTAACCTCCCGGCTAACGCGCTCCGTGGATCTGACGCCTCGGCGACCGCTGCCGTGGAAAGGGACGCGCGGACGGGCGTCCGGGGCCGGCGTTCCTTCTGCTGTGTGGTGCAGCCGGGAAGTGGCGGATGCTAACAGAGATGTAACGTAGTTAGCTCAGTCAGGTAATCTGAATGGTCAGTAATTATCTCTAGTAAAGGCTTAGGCAAGGTATTCCTTGAATATCTTTGGCTGCGCGCGGTTGTTGTCCGTGTTAGACTTCAGCTGAAGAGATTTTTCTAGCGATGACCGTGGTTTATTTTCAGGCACCAAGTAGCAAGTCCGAAGCAAGTTCTCAGCCTCTCATTTGAAGTACAGTTTGCGTTTAGGAATTTCCTTTTTATTTTTCAAATGACGCCAAAGAAAGTGACATGAAAAATTAAAGGTCAGAAGGGGGAAAATAAGTGATTTCATCACTTTTCTGACAGAAGGCTTTTGAAAATGGCCATGGATTTTTCTTCACAGTAGCTACTTTACCAGCTAATGAGGTAGGAAGCCTGATTAATTTTACAGATATGAACCACAAATAAGATAAGTCCCTTACTGCTTTGAAAATCGTTGCAGCAATTGCTTGAGAAATGGCTGAGATAGCCTGAAAATGGCATCCCTGTCACAAGAAGATAATGGGGGGACTGAGAAGCCCACTCTGATGTGTGGTGAAGAGGAGGAAGTTAGGGTTGGAAGTGGAACTGGTACAAATAGCAGCGTATGGGGCTTTAGCTTGGTCCGAATCGAAAGAGATCTGTGGCCTTTTGAAAAGGAAGCATTCCGGTATTGTTATTTGCTTCCCTTGTGTAGGTTAAGTGGATTTGAGGAATTACCTCAGTAGAAACTTACTGTTTCCTTAACCTCTGTAAGCCTGAGATTGCAACAGAGCTGCTAATTTGCAATTCAAGTTGTTGTTTTTTTTCCTGTAAATGAGAAAGCAAATGTTTTGTCTGCGATGAAGAAAATGCTAACGCTGTCATTAATTAGTGCCTTTATGTGTAACACATGCAATGAAATTATTATTTGGTTTTGGTCACATCTGTGAATCCGTTCCTGATATCAGTTTGATTTTTTTTTTGGTCGATTGCTGTACGTTTTTAGCTTGTAGTCGGGATCCCTATTCTAACACACTCAGAGCACAACTGTGGTAAATCACTTGGTCATCCAGCCTCTACGTGCAGCTGGAGGCTTGAATGAAAGGGATTTTTTATATGGCAGGTGTTGTACGTGGTTTGAATATTCTTAGAAAACCTTGGAGTTGAGTCATATTATTTCTTGTTTGCATGTAATACATTAGTGCATACATTAGCAGCTATATAAAGGAGGTATAATATGGATTTAGATAGCCTATAACTGCACCGACATGGATAGCTCTCGCAGAGTTGTTTAGCAAAGAGAACTGGATGTTACCAAGTGACACCATGAGGACACATGGCTGCAGTCCTCTGGTGTCCCCGTTGTGAGAAATAAGGTTTGGTGTGGTGTTGTGCAAGGGAGTGGTGAGGATTAATGCTGTGGATGTATACTGAGAGATTTTTCTTGGGTAAGACCCGCTAGCGCAGTTGGTGCTGGTGGTGGAACTGTCTGCTGAGCAAGGTTTGTTGGAAGGTGTCGATTTTTCACTGCTTGCCATGTTTGGAAGTGATTTAATTTGTTTACGCTGAAGGCTCCCATGCTGTGGGCTGGTTTTTGAAGGAAGTTTTCAGTGCGGTTCAGCTATTTCTGATGATGAAATTGTGGCAATAATGAGTTGTTTGTGAGCATCTATTTAGACTTGTTAAAATGAAATACTTTGTCTCCTGAAAACTCCTACGTATTTAGAATGGTGCCTTGAGAATTAGTAGATGGCTCACGTTTATGTTGGAAATGTGCCTTGCCTCCTTCAGAGGGGGAAAACAAACAAACAGCCTTAACATGAACGCTTTTGTTATTGACTAACAACAGAAGCACTTCACATTTCTTTGAGAGTAGTTGGGTTGGCCTCCTGTGGTTGTGAGGATAGAGAAAGGCTGTTTTATATGGGGGAGAACGGTGATGCCTTGGAATGTTCCCAGTTTCCTTCCGTATTTGTGTTCTTCTGTATCTAGTGTTCTACTACTTATCATTCAAAAATTGTGTGTTTGGGAAGGCTGGTCACCTCATAGCTTAACTCTTGTGAAAGGTGGTCTTTGAACAGTTGCATTCAAGAAAAACATTTGTTCAGTAAAGAAAAACTTTATTTTCCTTTCATTAAATGATGTGAAGATGATTTATTTGGATTTCAACACATCTGAGATCAAACGTTATAGTTTTGTCAAATCCATATGGCTAAGGGGAATGTGCATGTACATAGAAAGAGAGAAAGGATGTTATTTGGATAAGCAGAAATTGAGCATATGGTGAAATCCAAGTGTGAAAGTAGATTAGAAAAGAACTTAGGGAAATATTTTTATATTACATAGAAAACACATTGGATACTGTGCGCTTAGACTTTGAACTGAAAAGAGGGGATTAAGTGAACCTGCATTTAAATATGTATATAAACAAAAATGTGTGTCTATTGACTTAGCAATGAGAACTTGTTTAATGCTTAGGCATTGCTGCACTTACTGGATAACTGAGGCTTTGCAGGCTTTAAAGGATTATTTTCAGTGCGAGCCTAGAGAAAGTTTACATAGCAGTTTGTTCCTTTCTGGCGTGGAGAGAGAGAGAAGGAAAAAAAGAAAATTAAAAGGCTTTGTAAATGAGGTGGAGATAGCGACTGAGGAGCTGCAGACATAAAAATACCAGCACTGAATAGAAATGAACTGCTTCAGATCCTGCTTTGCCATGTGGATCCTATGGATGAAGGTGTTGGCAGGACTTCTGTGCACTTTTATGAAGCAGTTCTTACCTGCCTTTCTTTCTACCATAGTATGTTCAGATAGAACCTTAGTCTCGTTAAGTGTGGCAGCGTGGTGGTGTTTTGTTTCAGCCATATCTAATTGATATAGGATGTTAGGCAGGGAGCACTCTGCTAAGGGTTTAGAACTTCATTGTAGTTGAGAAAAACCTGCACTAACAGCACAGCATCAGCATCACATAATGGTTTAAAATACTAAACCCAAGCTGTGTTGTCTATTAATGCATCTGAGTAGCTAAAGTGTGTTTGTAAAAAGTTGTATCATCTCTTCTAACTGTAAGCTTCGTGCTGGAAGGGTTTGTGTCTGTGATTAATTGTGTTCACATCAGGAGACCAGCTAATGAATGGCTTGTCCACTCCAGCAGGCATTTATGCAGAGCTGATGCCAGAACACAGAGCTGGGACTGGATCCTGTGGCTGGATGGGTAAAGTGAAGGGTTTGCTCTTTTAGAACAGCTTCATTAGAATTCCTTGCAACTGTGAGGGGCTGTCCATGGAGATTATCCTTGCTGCTGGAGTCCAAAGGTTATCTGTACTCAGCTGTGTGCATGGGCTGTCTTCTGGTATTTTTCTGTTGACTTTAAAAATCGTCTGTGTTTTGAGTCACCATCCAGTGGTTGTTTTGCATGCCATTCTGCAGCCATACTGCATGAACTTTGCTTCTGTGTGTGGTCAGCTGGAGGCCTTGTAGCACAGCAGGCAAGAAAATTTTAATTACAGCTCCAGAATGTGCATCCCCCATTCTTCCTGATGCATTAAGTAGAAATAGGAAATGGGTTGTTTAGAAAGAAAGAGAGTACAGTAAAACACTTCACAGTGAAGGGAGAGTTGACTCCTGCTTTCCTTCTGCCTTCCCCAGGATCAGCACAGAGCAGTGCTGCTCTTACACCGAATCTTAACAATGGTCCCTTATGTGTCCAGCCCACTAGCTTTATTTTTTTGTTGTCCTCTATTTTTCTGCGTTTCTCTCTATATAAAATGTATGTTTTAATACACCCATTAACTATATTATGTATTTTATATGTGGTCTAAGACGGTTCCTTTTCACTCATTGTGGTCCAGGCAAGCCAAAAAGCTGGACACTCATTGTAGACTGAGTTTTTAAATGTGATAGCCACATGCCTGTTCTTGGAGACAGAGATTCAAAAGATGAGGATAGAGAAGGAAATAATTTGCTGTAATAGGCATGTGTGGGTAAAGACACTGGAGGCTGGGTCTGTCATCTCTGTTCATATGCCTGTTTCCTATAGGCAAATACTATCATGTAGCATCATAAATTGTAGAAAATACACATGTTGCAGCAAAATTCTGTAATGTTAAATACAAGGCATAAACATGTTGGGGGCTATAAAATCCTGTCTGTATTGGAGTGGGACAGTCAGCCAGCTGGGGCACCTGGATGGCAAAGGGGTGGTTGCTACGAGTTATCCCATTTCCAGGAGGAGGCAGCTTCACGCAGTTTGTGCAAGTCCAGCACCGAGAAATAGCTGGCTCCAGGTACTGCTGGTGGATCTGACTAATACCTGTTTGCATTTGTATCTGAGGGCACAGGAGGATGTAGCTGATAGCACCTGTAATTGCTGTGAATAACTTCCTGTTGGCTTGGCACCCTCCCCTGCCTCAGCCAGTTTGTTGGTGTAAATCCTCGAGTGCTTATACAGTGGTCTGGGTGGAAATAAGGGCTTCTGTAGGGGATGGAGTGGTGAGGAGTGGGTGTCTGCTGTATCAGCTCCTTGGGGGGGTTCACCATGGGGACACATGTTTGCTTGGTTTTTTTGTTTGTTTGTTTTTTGGGTTTTTTTTGGTGTTTTTTTTTTTTTTACAAGCTAGAGGAGTACTGAGTACAGAGGTGGGCTGGCTGGCAGCGGTGCCTGCTGAGGCAGTACAGCTGTTGTAAGTTGCATCACACTTGCTTTGTTGGTAATTATTATTGTTATTTTTTTCTCAGTAATGACTAAATAAAGCTGTGTATTGTTGGTCCTCACGTCTACATTCATCCTAGTTCTTAGAGGTTTTCATAGAGAGGGCTATTTCTGCTTTTGTTATTAACTCAGTTATTCGTCTTTCTGTAATATCACACAAAGTCATGATAGTCAGGATACTTGCAGGTAGTTTTATGAGCAGGGAAGGACAGCTTGCAGCTTACAGCTGTGCTTGCAAGAAGGGAAGAAGGCTGTGGTAGCATGGGTTTGGGGGAGGATTGTGGTTAGTTTGAAAATAACCTGGGGAACAGGATGTCCCACAGAATGTCTAGCTGGCTCTTAAAATATCAAATAGTTTGAATAAAACTTCTGCAGTGCTTGTTCTTGCTTGCAACTTTTTACTGGAAATCTTAAGTAATAAAAGTATTCATAGATCAGCTATTGCAAGCTTGAGATCTTCTTTGTGTGAAATCTTAAGACCAAGAGCATCTGGAATAACTGCTGTTGCAACTGGCCTGGACAGCCTGAAGTACTTAGCAATAAAGGTTTAAAGGCATTCAGAATTTTCCAGTCTCAAACTGTTCATTAATTAATGCAGAGAATTTCAGACTTAAAGGAAAAATAAAAGCACAGCCAGAACTTAGCTGGCAGTGACTTGATATTTCAGTGTGCAGAAGGCTTTTTTTTTTTTTAACTGGTGTGCTGCATAGTGTTTGCAAATACCTCTTAGCTGAAATCCTTTTTTCATTTGCAAGACAAAAGCATGCTTTTTGCAACCATGCAACATGTATATTGAAAAGCATTTTCTGAGTCGTGTAGCAATACAGAGCTTGCAGAAAGTTCTTACTTTGAAAAGACTGTAGTGGTATGATAAAAGCAGAAACCAATTCAGTTTGCTGAGTACCATGCACTGTCCCTTTTAGGTAGTGCACAGTGCAGCACAATTCTGGGTGTGATCTGTATAGAAGGACGGCAGTTAGAAATGAACAAAGATCAATTCTTCAGAAACAGAGATTAGTAGGGGTATTTGAAAAGCTGGGGAATGTTTGCAAGATAAGTATGATGTTTTGTTGGATTCCAGTAAACTGTGGTTTTGTAGAAACTCTTTCCTTTGTGGCTTATGAATTTGTTAAATAAGGACCACGTTCCTGTGTAGAAAAGGATGAATTTGTTTCAGCAGCCTTCACAGTTAGTGTGTCAGTGCACACCTAGTACCTTGTCAGGTATTGAGCAGCGACTGATAGAGAAGGCTGGCTGGAAGAGGTGGAGACCCGTGCACTAGTTTGTGCATTGATGTTTTTCTGCTAATCAAGTTAAAGTGGTGTGGCTCTTAAATCTCTACAGAGAGCATTTTAAAATAAAAGTTTTAATAACAACGCTTCTTGTAACTTCAGTGTATCCTGCTTTCAAACTTCTTTTGGAACAAAATTGAGGAACTATTAGAATGTTTACATAAGCTGTTAATTATTTTCCTAAATATAGAAAAGGCTTAAAGCCAAAATATTTCTATCCAAGCTTTCAGTTATACAAGCAATGCTAAAATAAACAATTGATACCAAATCTACTGTCATAAAAGCTTTATCCTTTTTTTTTTTTTTCCCAGGAATAAGCATGTTTATCAGAATGTAAGGCCTGATTTTCCTTGCCATGTCCTGCCTCATCTACAACTTCCTTTGCTTTGTGGGTTCACAAGGGCCCCTTAGCATTTGCTGCTGGAAAACCAGTTGTGTGAGCTTTGCGTTTTGATTCATGTTGTGTTTCATCCTATTTATCCAAAAGGGTTGTTCCCCTCTGTCTAGGGTACCTTCTGGCACCATGGGTTTGGCATGACTCATGGGCTCATACACTAGTTTGTATGTGATTACGTGTTTCTTTTTCTGAATGAAGCTAAACCAGTGAAGCATCCCTGCTTGTGGAGGTCATAGAAGCACAGAATCATAGAATGGTTTCTGTTGGAAGGGACCTTAAATACCATGTAGTTCCAGCCCGCTCTGGTGGGCATGGTTGCCACCCACTGGGTCAGGTAGTTGTGGAATGGTCCTGTTTCTCCCTGTCTGAAACCACTGTGCCAATCCCTTTACCCTTTTTTGTGGTAAGTCACCTCATCCTGAAGGATGAGTTCCATATGTTAAGAAATCAGTTCAGTGCTTTTAAGTAGGAGCTTTCCTCTTCCCTTAAAAGCATGAAAAATAAAGATTTCTCATAGAACTTAATACGATCAAATACTCTCCAAGGGCACCAACCCCTTCCTCCTGCTTCCTCTGGCCCCCACAGCTCCAATCCAGTTTGATTCTGTAGTACCTCTGTCCTTATAATTTGGCTGTCAATACAGTGCTTAAATTCTTTGAAGCTATTTGCCAAACCATTATTTTTCTTGGAGAAGAATTCATAAAAGCTGGTTGAAATATCAGCTCATTCCTGACTGCTTAATTTTTAACATTTAAAATATAACTTCAGAATCTCTTTGTTGTTAGAGGCTTTCTTTTGCAAAAAGGGTAAGAGTCTCCTTAAGCTAATGACTGGTTGAGTTTCGTTTTTAGCTAATAGTTGAAATATATGGGCTTTCTAGAAACGAGTGTACATTTTTAATAAGAAAAATCAGAGTTCTTCTACTCTATTCCTTAAATATTCTTGGAAAATTTTACTAGTTTAAGTGAAACAGAAGTGATCTGGCAAGACTGAAAATTCAAAAGAATCTGTGGTTCATCAGGAATACTTTGTCAGTTAATAGCTGGTAAATTTGTCCTTATGCATCTAGAAGAGTTTGAAGTATTCTGTGAGCGCTGATGTCTTTTCTCCCTTCAGTTGCCAATGGAATACTAATGAAAGTAATGTATGTGCATCATGTGGAAAATATCTTGGCAGACATATACCTGCAGTGCCTTAAATGCTTTGGCATTTTCTTTGTTTAATCAGCATAGTTGATCCTTTCTTCCCCAGAGGCTTATTCTTTCAGAATAAGATCAAAGGTTTTTATAAAAGTGTAAGCAAAAGCAGAATTCACCTATTTCAGAGATGAATGAATAGATAAACAAAACTTGAAAATAAAACCTTAGGCACTTTGCTGTCTAATATAAAATGTCTTATAGGAATAATAATTACAGTAGTCATATATATTTTAAAATCGGACTCCAAGATGTTAACAAAAGAATTTCCTGGAATTAAGTATCTACCTGATTAAACTTCTTTGAGTTGTTTTCACCACATGTTGTGGAAGAGTAGATGTCTTATGCTGTGCCTGCGTGCTTTGCTAAATTAATAAGTTGGCTGGGTGCTGGAAATGCTCTTTGAAGAATGGCACAGAAACCCTCCCAAGTTAAGCAATAGTTAATGTATCCATTACAGTTTCCTCATATAATCCATTTAGCAGTTTGTGCTTCTTATCACTTATATCTGTTTAAAATGGCATAGAGAAAGTTGGGTGGCTGTTGAAACGAAGGCTGATTCCAGCAGGCGTTTTATGGAACAGAGAAGACAGCTTGTATCAGTAGTTACAGCTAATATTGTGATGCAGATGTGACATGCCATTGCTAAATAGAAAGCACCTAATAAAGTGATTTCAGTAAAACTACAGGGAATCCAGAATAAAAGGCAAATTAGTTAAAATGTGGTTATGACCAGGAGTGTTACTTCTCAGAAGTGTGATCAGGAATGTTGTCTGAATGTTGATTGAACAGTTGTCGTGCATTCACAACTGACATCTCACCTGCTGTTCTTCAGTCGATCCCTGCCGAAGTAGCAGGGAAGAGCTCTGCATTTGAAATTGGCACATCACAAGGAAATGCATTTGAGTTTAATTTGATGATGCTTCTTATCACTTAGCAAAAACCAAGCTGCAACATTGCAGTAACATCTATTTTTTTCTGTAATTATGAACTTACAGAGGGATGCAGTGAGTCCTGCCTATTCAACTACTTAAAAAATACCACATTTAAGGGGTAATTTTTAGGAAAACCATCCTCTGTATTTACTTCTGTTCTCTGAAAGCTTTGCTTGAGTGGAGTGACTTTGGTACTGAGCATCTGACCGGTGCTTCACTTACGACTATACCCACTGAAGCCTGAATAGCTGAGTTAATGAATTGTTAGACAGTCTAAAATGTGTGCTGGAGAAAAATTTCCACAGAACAGACTTCACAATTTCTAATTAAAACTTGAAAACTTCCAACATGTAGGCAGCACATCACACTGTCTTTCCATTGCTAGTTGTCTTCTAGTTCTTAACAGATAGAATTTGTAAGTACTTGAAAGGAGATAACTTTTTAAAATTAGCCACCTGTTTTCTAAGTATTGTCAGAATACTGAAATGTTGACATTAAATATAGAAATGGAAGCGTTTAGCTTTGACTGAATTCATTTTCAAGTAAAATCTGAATACTTGTTTTCTCCACCTTGGACATGCAGAGGTCAATGGAACTCTGTACTCCTAAGCTCCCCAGCAGTGCAGTGCAGTCTGGAATAAGAGCTTCTGACTGCCAATGTGAAAGTTTTTTAAGAAATGCCCCACATGTATGGCTTCAAAAAAATAGTCTTTTCTGTTATTTCCTCACTTCTTTTTTTTCCTCTTCATTTCACAGTGGGATTAAGAACAGGCATTGCAGACATAGTTTGTTATATTCCAAGCTTCTGTGGCCATATGAAATATGTCAGTTCAGTCAAATTTTTATGAAACTTGTCTTTGAAACAGTTAATCTTGCTGTTACTCCACTGAAGTTTAACTTTGTTTCAGACAAGATAGGACCAAATAACTCTTCTTATTTATTTTTTTGCATGCATGTGTGTGCATGCGTTGACACATCTTGTAGTCAGAAGCAGTGTCGTTAGTGCTACGTGAGGCTGCTGCTCTTACTACACAACAGTCACTATGTGGGCAAGTCCTAAGGTGCTCTGTAGTTCCAGTGTGTCTCTTGGACGTGCTTGATGGATCATGTTACATCAGGCACTAAATGTCAGAAGTGTCAGGAGGGACATAACTATTCTTCCCGCATGTGAATTAAGGACCCTTCCCCCTAGCTCTTGCAGTGGGTAGATAATAGCACTTGTATCCCAACTGGTGCATACCAGGGAGTAAAATTCTTCCTGAACTACAAAGAGATCTGATGTCTACTTGCCACAGCATGTTTTTGATGTCTTTTGTGTAATAGCAACAGTTTAAGAAGCTTGTTTTGTTGAGAAAAATACAGTAGATCATAAAATAGTGGGCTTGTTTCTAGTGTATGAGAACATTCAGTCTTACAAACATTGATGTTACTCCAGAAAAATATTGATTAATTTAAAATGTATTTTAGTTCTCAAAAAAATATGGATAAGAAAACAGAAGAGCCCGTTCCATCTGCATCCAGCCAGTACCCTAAGGAAGCAGTGAGGAAACATCACAACTCAGATCGAGGATCCAGAGGCAGTGACTCTTCCAGAGCCTCCAGGAAAAGCTTCAGGCTGGACTACAGGCTAGAAGAAGATGTAACGAAATCAAAGAGAGGCAAAGATGGGAGATTTGTCAACCCATGGCCAACATGGAAGTCACCAACCTTGCCCAATGTTTTGAAATGGTGCCTCATGGAAAAAGATAACAGCAATGTGCCATCTTCAAAACAGGTAAGTGCTTACATGTTCTCTGCTCGTGGTTCAGATTGTTTTTTTTTCCTCTACTGTAACATCTAAAGCGGGACAATTTCTAACTAACCCATTGGACAACTTCAGGATATTTCTTGTTGGTGTTGTTTTTCTGATTTTGTAATTGCTTTCTTTATCCTTTTCAACAGGAGGGATAATCCTTTTTGCTTCAAGTTTTTGCCTTTCAATTAGTTTCTGAACCTTTGATTTAGTTCAATTTGTGTTTATGAAAACAACAAAAATAACCTGACTCAATCATAAACTACATAAACAAGTGTAGTGTTTCCACTTTAATGGGCGTTGCATTATGAATCATGCAATGAAACATCATCCATATTTGACAAAGTAGCTGTGGCATATATCATCACAATTTTTTTTTTTCAGACTACCATTAAATATATCTTTTTTTTTCTTTTTAATATACTGAATAGTTCCTTTCTTTTACTTATGGAAGTGTTTGCAAATCTATGTTTCTGTTTCAGTAAACCAAGAGAAAAAAATGCATATGTTAAAACTAACCGGAACAAGTATTTGTACTGAAATATTAAAGGTACAGTGCCAGTTTACTGGGGAACATCAGTATTTGTTCTTTATGTGTGTTGCTTCTATCAGATGTGGTGTATAAGGAAGGCCCTAAAAAGCAGAGGTTGGAGAAGCAGCCTCTGAGAGATGCTTCATTGCCATGAAGAGTACTGGATACTGGAAAACCACTGGTTATCTCTGTGGCTGCAACAATGTTAAGGTTCACAGTGTTAGGGCTAAGGTTTTGAACAGGGTTACTTCTTTGTGTGTTTTCTAATGTGTTTTCTTAACCTACAGAAAAGCTGTGCAGAAGGGTACACAGCTAGGGAAAGTACTTTTGAACCAACAGGAGTTAGTAATGCTTTTAAGCATCCTAGGAAGCAGACATAAGCTATAAATCTCACATGTGGTGTTTAGCAAGTAGCTTACATTTTTTGTTTGTTATCTTACGTGAATTACCTGTGAAGGAAGTTATCTGATCAGGTTTCTGACTGGGAATTTGTGTTACTTATTAACACAGCCCTGAGAAAATTTGAGATTTCTTTAAGGTTATGTGGCACAGACCATTCTTAAGGGGGAATTAATCTTGGATGTAATTGTTCTGCAGTAACAATAATTCAATTTCAGAAAAAAGCACAACAAACCTAGTTTGGTCTTAGGGTCCCCTCCAGTGATTTACTCTTTTAAAATGGTATCCTGCTTCTATATGTTATCTGTATTAACAGCAGTTGTCTGGGTGTGTTGATCTTTAGTCACATTTACGTATAATTCACAACTTGGCTAGTTTCAATTGTCTTTGACCGCTGCCCTGTTCTGTATATTTGCAGTAGCTGTAGTCATTGCTTCAGCTCTTGTCAGCACGTGAGAAACCTCATCAGTGACTGAGAAGAAGGCAGTGCTCAGGTTTACTACCATGTGTAGAATGCACAGCTTTGATGGCAGTGGAGACCTGCAGTGCTCCTCTTTAATTTAGTGGTTATTCCTGCAATAAAGGATGATTACAAAGAAATCTGCACCATCCCAGTTCTCTCTGACCCAGCTGGGATTAATTTTAGACTAATTTTATTGCTTTGCATCTGAAATTGTTGGATTAAGTACTTCTAATTATTTAGTAGCTTGGTGAAATGCATCAGAAACAGAAAAACACAGATAGGGATCGATGAAATGCACTCTTTAGGTCCTCAGCCATATTAATGCTTGTTCTAGCTTGTTCCACACCTAAATGAAGCTGTAAAGCTCTTCTGAGCTTGTTTAAAATTCAAACTAGGTACTCCATACTTTATTTAACACTGCTAGATAACAAAAGCCTTAGAAGAGATTCCTGCTCCAGTTTCCAGCTTTTTAGCATGTTTGGTGCCTCCCGTACTGAGTAGGTTTAGTTTATCTGTACCAAATGCTTTGCATATGTTTTTAAAAAGTAATAATCCAGGTATTTCACTGTTGAAAAACTGTATTATAATTGTACTTTCTCAGTAAGCCTCTAGCATTATCCAGAATGAATATACTTTTTGTATGTTTATTACAGGCTTTATTAAAAGTTCATTGCTTTTTTTTTTTTTTTTTCCCTCCAATTCCATTGAAGTGTCTTTTAAGTATTTGGGTTTTGGATTAACAATATAAATTGTTCTTATTTCTGTAAAATCCAGTGGTATTCCAGTATGTGCTAAGCACTAAAAATCCTGAGCTAATTAGCTAGTCTTTCTGAGACCAGTCATGTGTTCCTTCCTTCCTAATGCATGCAAGGAGAAACACTCCAGCCCAAGTTCTATGACACAATGAAAGAAAACATTGTAGAAACATTTTCTTATTCTAGCAATAACGATAGGATGGTATTAAGCACATCTGCCTCTGCTGGTAGCTGATTTGAAATTGATGCTATATTTCAAAATTCTGTTATAATTCTTGTAATATTGCTGTTTCTGGTTGGTTTGATAGAGAACAAAATGTGCTGTAGCAGGATAAAGGTTCTATAAGATTATGTATTTTGTTCATTATCCCATTGCACAAGTTTTAAGAATTTCATGTGAAGTATACTGCTAATAAAACTTGTGGTTTAGTTTGTTCTTATGATTTGAGAAGTGGTTACTTTTACTACCTGTCTCCTTCCCTTCTTGTTGAAGTTGAAGGTGGCCCTGGGAGGAGGAATCGGTTCTTGTAACTGAGTCTCATCTTGGCTTGTTCAGAATGAAAGTGAAAAAAATTTATATTCAGGCAGCTCCTTGCTTAGTAAAATACTGTCAGGCATTACTAATACTAGCCAGAAAATTGGTTGATATAAATACTGAAGCCAATATGTAGAATGGCTTCACTTTTACTCATCTGATGGGAAAGCCAGGTAGTAAAATTGGTCTCGCCTCCAATGCAAAGTAATTTGTAGTCTGATTTTAAAAACAAGTACCTAAAAAGAATATTTTCCATAACAATGCATTTACTGACGTATATTGTGTTACAAGAATTATTACATTTCATACCTGGCTTTAATTTCCTTGACATAAACTGATGTATTGGCTTAATCACATCTAAGGAGGGAAGGGAGGTTGTGGTGAGCTAGGGGTCAGCCTTTTCTCTCGTGTAGACAGTGATAGAACTAGAGGCAATGGTTTCAAACTGCGCCAGGGGAGATTCAGGCTGGACATTAGGAAATATTACTTCTCGGAAAGGGTAGTCAGGCATTGGAATGCACTGCCCAAGGAGGTGGTGGAGTCACCGAACATGGATGTGTTCAAGAGACGTTTGGATGTTGTGTTGAGGGATAGGATTTAGCTGGGGAGTATTGGTGATGGTTGGACTGGATGATCTTTTAGGTCTTTTCCAACCTTGATGATTCTGTGATTCTGTGATTCTGTAATTTCATGAGTTGACCTAATTCCCGTTCTTGAGACTTATGCTGCTTCTGTGTACTTAGAAGAAAATGTTTCTATTTCTTTCTTAGAGAATCAGTGGCTTTTCTCAGTCTAATAATCATATTTTGTTCACTCTTGTATGAGTTAATTGACTGTACTGCACCAACCATTCAGCTTTGGAGGTTATCTGTTCAGTAACTATATGTCTCTTTCATGAAGGTGGTAGTACAACTTTTTCAGTAGAAATGTCTCGTCCATTAGCTCTCAGAAAAGCAATTTCATGAATATTTAATTACTTACAGTAAGATTGCAGTATCTCCATCTCAACATATGCCTCCAAATCAATAAAATATTGCAGGGAAAGTAACTTCCCTGAAGCTCTCAGGACTGTTTTAGCAAAGAAAACCCTAGACTCCTGAACGATCACAGTGTCATCTGGGCTTTTAAGGGAGCAGAAGCTTAGATCTATATAGGCTATCTGGTAGTGTTAATCTAATGCTAGAGACAGAAGGCAACAACCATCACAGGGAGAATCTAACCAGGAACCAGAAGTGCTGGGACATCAGCATCAGCATTAGTAGGTTTCTTAGCTTCTCTTGAACTCTCTTCTCTTGAGAAAGGGAAATGAAAATGTGAACAAATAAAAGATTAATTTAGGAGGATCTTGCTGGGAAAATAGACATCTGTGTTGCAGTTCTTAAGTTGTCTAAAAATATAAACAAATCACAAGTCTTGACTGTAATGATTTGTGCCTTGTATGAAGTTTTTGTTTCACAGCCAAATACATTCTGGCATGTCTCATGCATATTTTGTTCTTTTTTCTGATAGGAACTTGACAAAGAGCTTCCAGTGTTAAAACCATACTTTGTTCAAAACCCAGAACTTGTTGGAAAAACAGGAACTGGTATGAGAGTCACGTGGTTGGGACATGCCTCAGTTATGGTGGAAATGGATGAACTGGTATTTCTCACTGACCCCATCTTCAGCCAGCGGGCTTCTCCTGTGCAGCTGATGGGCCCCAAGCGCTTCCGACCACCTCCGTGCACGGTTGACCAGCTCCCCAAAGTAGATGCTGTTGTCATCAGCCACACACACTATGACCATTTGGACTACAACACTGTAAAAAGTTTAAATGAACGCTTTGGCAGTGAGCTGCGCTGGTTTGTGCCTCTAGGGCTCTTAGACTGGATGCAGAGATGCGGTTGTGAGAATGTGATTGAACTGGATTGGTGGGAAGAGAACTGTGTCCCTGGTCATGATGCGGTGACTTTTGTCTTTACCCCTTCTCAACACTGGTGCAAAAGGACTGTGACAGATGACAACAAGGTTCTGTGGGGCAGCTGGTCTGTTCTGGGACCTTGGAATAGATTTTTCTTTGCAGGAGATACCGGATACTGTGTTGCTTTTGAACAGATAGGTAAAAGATTTGGACCTTTTGACCTTGCAGCCATCCCCATTGGAGCTTATGAGCCAAGGTATGAAAATCTTATGTTTTGGTCAAAATAGGCAAAAGAGACAAATTACCCATTTTTTTTAGTTTTGTCATTCAGCAACCAGAAGGTGGAACAGAAATGTCTAGTTCACTTGCCTGTGTATTTGTATTTCTGAGAGGTTTTATTCTTCAGTCTTAAGTATAGCAAGGATGAATTGACTGAGTTCTATGAAAAATGTTGAGTCAAAATCTGGAATTACTAGGTGACTTTTTCTCTTAAATAGCATTGCTCAGTCCATGTCATTTAGGTACATACAGATTGCTGTATTTTTCCCTTGCTGAAGTCCTTCTGTTGCTTTTGCAACTTATCTGGAAACAAAGATGAATCCTTTCTAGTGTGTGAAAGCCCTGTTTATTCAGGAATCCGTATCCTACTTATCCTTACCATCTACATGGGGTGTCTACATTTTTTTAGATGGTAACATTCATAAAATGCTGGAAGCAGAGCATGTATAGTCTGGGAAAACAAGAATCAGAACATGGTTTTAAAAAAATAAAAAAATAATAATAATTAAAAATATATATATATATACATATAGTGTGTTTTTCAAAAACACCTAGGTCCCCTTCTAAGCTTTCTCATCACTCCCTTTGGCTATCTTCTGAAGCACATACTTTTATGGTATGTGCTACTAGCATGAAATTAAGTGTAATTTAAATCTGTCACCTTAATGCCCCCAGGTATCAATAGTATGTCCTTATGCTATTAAAATTATAGGTAAGAAAATAACTTTCTGGGGAGTAAAAATACATGAGCTGCTGTTTTGTGAGTATGCTGGTATTTTCCAGCCCGTTGCTTTCGAGTGTTCTGTATTTTCTTAAGGCATATATAGTCTAACTTTCTGATCGGGCAAATGTGTATTTTTAGGTTCCTTGCAACTTATTCCATGAAGATATAGAAGAAATCTGGTGACACTAAAAATTTACATTGTTTTTTGGTAGGTGGTTTATGAAACATCAACATGTGGATCCTGAAGAAGCAGTGAGAATCCATATTGATGTTCAAGCAAAGAAGTCTGTAGCAATTCATTGGGGAACCTTTGCTTTAGCAAATGAGGTAAATCTAAGCACTACATATGAGCTCAGATTTTCTAACTACACAATCATTAATGATATTTCCTTCATGCAATTTAACCCATGTATCTATAAATATATAATGTAATATGAGTGAAAAGTTGTTACTATATGTACTGTGCATCAAAACAGTATGTTGTTTTTCATAACTAACGTGTAAAATAGTTAAGATTAATTTGAAGTATAGATACTGAAACACCTGGAGATCTATTAGCATTATTTTTTAATGGTTGAATTTATTTCTGATAGAAAATCCTGTCAGAGAGAGAAGCATACTGGGAATCTTATGCTATGCAGCATCTTTGAAGTCCATTCTTTGTTGTTGAAGGATTTAGATACACAGAAATAGTTACAACTGTATACCTTCTGGTTTAGGGAAAGTAAACATATTGGGTAGTAGAGTTCTCCAATTGAACACCTTATTAGTTAATTTATTTGCCTACTTTTTATTTAGCCTAAAGTTTAAAAAAAAAAAACAAAAACAATATGGGGCAGAGAAAGATTGAAGCAGACAGGAAAGTTAGTCTGTAATATGGCATTTCAGTAACTTTCTCTTCTCTGAAGTTTGAACCTTTGAGTCATAGACTGATTCTTATGACAGCTCCTCTGTGTCCTTTCATCTGAAATGGGAAAAGAAATCGATGCAGTTGAGAAACCTACAAGTCTTTAGTTGTGAACATTCCATATTGAAAATAAAGTAGATATGATAGTGCACTTGCAGTCATTATAGAATATTCAGACAGAAAAAAAAAAACAACAAACCAGCAAATATCTGCTGAAGAAAGTGTTTGTATAGGGATTTAAATAGCTAGAATATATCCTGTAGAGTGAATAGTAAACATGATGTCTGACCGCTGAGGAGCAGGGTAGACAGGGGAATTCATTGCTGAGTTTACTTTTTTATTGCATACATCTCTTGGAAGCCGTAAGAGTTGAGTGCCCTTAGTTCAGTATAGTTTTTATGCACCTTGTCAGTCTAGTAAATGCATTGAAGGCTGTCTTTGATTCATGATTAATTATCAGCTTCTTTTACTGGCAAAACATGGAGAAAACTTGGTTATCTGGAATTGTTGTAGATTTCTGCCCTTGCTCTGTATCACTTGTTGTAGTAATTGGTTACCTGAATACTGTAACAGTGACAAAAAATAAAGTGGAAGGCAGGAAGTCTACATGTACTTGGAGGCACCTTGTCTGGTAGCTGTTTTTCAACTTTCATTGCAACAGTTGCACTATTACTTCTTGTAACTTTCTTCTGCTTCTGTTAACTATGTTTACTTGACTTATAACATTTTCTACCCGAGATATTTTTAATGCTCTGTCACTAGTACTTAAAAAACAGATCAGTTACTTCAAAACAGACAAAAATGGATTATTCTCCCTTGAGATGCCTTTTTAAAAATGTAACAAATACTGTTCCCCTGAACGTTATATTTACTATTGAAATAGCACTATTTTGTAAACATTAAAACTGGCAACTTTGTTGTACTAACGTGAGAAAGCGCCATCTACTGCCTATTAGCATTTTCCTCTCTGTGTTAGGAATATCTAATGACTGTTTCTGCCTTTAAGAGATCTATTTACATTGAAAAGGACTGAATTTTGGATGATAAGTTATGCTTTACTAGATACTGGATGTGTGTAAATCGGTATTCTTATTCTTCAAAAACTAAAAACGAAACAAAACAGTTCAATTTGACAAATGTATTCCCTTTCCTTTTTAGGTTATAGTTAATATGTAAAGCAGTCTTTTAGAGTGATGATACTTCTTTTTATTTTCTTGCCCACTAAATGTGGTAGTGATGATTTTTTCCTTGTATTGTTATTTTTCTAGTATTACTTGGATCCTCCAGTTAAACTGAATGAAGCTCTTGAAAGATACGGCTTGAAAAAAGAAGACTTCTTTGTGTTAAATCATGGAGAGTCCCAGGACTTGAGTACAAACGATGGGTCTGAATAGTAAACCAGCAGCAATTCCTTGTAAGCCTTGTTTGATTTGAATGAGTATTTAATATTGCAAATGTTAATTTGATGTACTTACAGAGTAGATTGAGTTAATTGGATTTTTCCAGTTTTGTCAGTTTCATAACTGAAGTTCTCATACAAATTTCATTTTACTGCTTTTTTTTTTTGTTTTCATTTTTCAGTTATATTCATTTTATTAGTTTGTTTACAAATTTGGGGAGGTGATCCAAACACTGGTTTAAATATGAGATATTGTTTGGATATAACTTGCAGTTTCAACTCTTACCTACACCAGTGATAAACATTTTTGTTATTTTTTCCTAAACTCTTCATCTATAACAGCAATAATACCTTCAGAACAGGACACAGTCTCATGATTAATGGCTGATATTAATTATTCATTGTTATATCTCACTCGTTAATCGTTGATTTTCAAATTATGTCCTGTTCCTCGGTAGCTTCACAACATGTTGTATGGGGCATCACCCAATACATCTGTGTTATTAAAGCACAAGCACAGTAAAATCATTATTTTACTGTGTGCTTCTACATTTTCATTTACTGAGGAACCACAAAAGTTGAATTTTAAAATGATCTAAATAAATGTGCCTTTAATAGAGAGAGCTTCAGTATTGCAACATCCATGTGTAATGCTTAATGATGACCAGAGTATCTGTGCACTTTCATTGTTAACGTTTTTAAGTTAGGCCTGAACATGTCTAAAGTAATTTTCTTGTCAAATACTGCACATGAAATCGAAGAGTCCTTTAGTGGCACTTGTCTTTGCATCAACTCAGCCAATTAAATACGTTTTTTTTCTAAAGTGAAAAGCGTTAAGGGCTGTGGTAATTTTTCTTATAGCTTCCTTATAATCTTCAAGTTGAATGAGAGACTACAAAACTACTTGCTATTGTAATACTTGGCTGAACCTATCTGTATCAAATTGCCATGCTCGTTTACAGAATTAAAGCCTATTGTTGCCAAAAACAAAAAGTAATAATGGTTGTTGTTTTGCTTCATAACTCATAAATAACTTGTGATATACTTTTTTTTTTTACTTTCGTGTGTTACATCTTATGTTCATACTTCACCAAGATCAATAAAAACAATAAATTCCCTGTGATTTTAAGGCATTGACTTCTGCCAACTAATTAAAACTAGTCAAGGAGATCTCATGCTGCAAGTAAGCTTCAGTTTGCAACAGTTACCTTTCAGAAGCCTACAGTAGGAAGTACTAGAAATCTTAAAGAACTTAATGCCAGCAAAGAACAGCACAAGGAGACAAAGATGAATTAGCCTAACTTAATGCTGAGGAAGGCTTTTGGAATAGGTAATTAAACTATATGTAAGCAAAAGTATCTTATATTCCTGTAGTGTGATTCATATTTAACAAACATCAAGATTTCTTTATTTGAAAAGGTATTTTTACTGTGAATCTAATAACCACAATGTGTTCAAAACTGGTTTAAAACTACTCTAATAGTTTGGTTTTGTTTTGTCTTTTGTGTGTTATGTTTTATGTTCATATTCCACCAAGATCAATAAAAACAATATATTCCCCATCCTTTCTGCAAGGATGTTTCAGACCAAGTCTGTGCCAAGTCTTTTTTGGGCCTTTTATTTACACAATGGCTTCAGTAATGACTTGGATATGTAGTGTCTATTATGTGTAATATTTTGGAGGAGACCAAGTTGCTGGATACGTTTGAAGGACATTGAGTTTTAAACTCAATTGTTTTTTTTTTTTCATTTCAAAACTATTAGACTGTATTGTGTAAAATTGTGTGTTTTAGAAAGGAAAAAATGAAACTGAAGGAGTACCTATTATATATGTAGATAAGCAGCAAGATACAAGGATCAGAGCCTTAAATGTCGGCAATGATGTGTTTTGGTTTAGATGTACTCATTTACAGTATTTTTATGTACAGCAGTGACAGTTGTTCTACTTGGTGCTGATAAGATTCCACCAAGTGTGGGGCAGATTAACAAAAAACAAAACCCTTTCATGAAGACACATTTGACAGTCTTGCATTATTTCCAAATACCTCAGCAGTATTGGCCTGTGAAGAAAAGATTTTAAAACAGGTATAGACCAGAAGAAGGCTGAAGCAACAATGCAGTATGTTTCCTTGTGTTTTAGATAAAGAGGACAAGGGTCATTTTAATTCATTCATATCCTCTGACAATTGACAGAAACTGTTTTTAGGTTGGAGAATGTAGAGGAACATCTCCACTGCTGAGATTAAGAAAGGAAATGTTGATAAAATCAGATGATATATCAAGAATAAATTGATGTCTTCCTGCCTTAGAAGACAAAGGTGGAATAAGTGACTCTTCAGTGTCTGACCTAGACTTTCTTTGCTAAATACAGAAGAGTAAGAAATATATATAAAAAACTAGCAAAACATTAAGTGATTATAATATAATTTGTGTATTGCAAAATGGACTATTCTTGGACCAGTGGGAGGGAGAAAGAAAAGTTCACTGTAAGTGCAATGATGGACAGAGTTCTATTTGGGATTCATGTTAATGTGTACTTCTGCCTTAATGGCAGTTGATGAGTTAAAACTACTCGTATAGATTAATTGGCTTTACCTGTTCATTGATCAGGGCACAGATAAGTTGTATTTTCCAGGTCATATTTTTCTTGTAGCTTTATCTATTTAGAAAGCGTTGTCTACTAAAAATAACTAAAATATCTAGTGAATATACAGAAAGAAAAGGTAGTGTTTTATTAACAGTTGAGTGTATGTATTAACTTTAAGATGAAGCATCTGATAACAGTGTAGGTAATATACTTCTCATAAAAAAAATAGTAGAGGGTGTCTTCATAATGTGGCGTTCTGGAAGTTTTAGTAGTCTTGTTTTAGTGTACAGTATTTTCTACTACATGTTCTTTATTCATCAATGAAACTTCAGTTTCCTTTGCAATGTTTTGTTAATTCCATTTAACTTTGAATTAATGCTGCAGTGATGATTGAAAATGTACGGGAGCTAACTCAACAGAAGCACTTGTTCTGATAACATTCCAGGAACAGAACTCTCCATGAGCTCTCATAAAACCTCTCCATGCAGGCTTGAGGGCTGCTACAGAACAGGAAGCTTTTATAAAAGTGTGCATGATACTGCTCTTTCTGGCTTCTTTTAACAAAGATAAAACAGAGTTGCATTTGCAGATTCTTTGACAGTAATATACTTTGAAAAGTATGTCTGCTTTCATTTAAAGCTATCAGTCCTCTAAGGGAGATAAAAATCCTTTGATTTTGTTAAAGTATAAAAACATTTAATCTCGTGTCTGACTGCACCGTAGTTTAACTAAATGGAATAGATGTACTAAACATATGACTACATAATTTTAATATGCACTTTTCATTGAAAATACTGTTTCTGCAGGAAGTCAGTGATGGTTTGGCACTGTTTTTCAGATTTTCTGGTATTTGCCTGCAGCTGTTTAACAGGTATCGGAGTAATAAAATGGAAACAACTAGGCTCTGATTACTGAATCTTTAGTGCATCATTATAGAGATGCTATTCAACAGCTGTAACTATCTAAGGCACAAAAATTCTGATCTTAAGAATATCTGGATAGACTTTATTCATAAACTTAAAATGTTCACTGTACATGTAAAAGCTTTCATGTTTTAAGATGTGCCTCCCTCTGTTTACATATACATACCAGTTGTATAGTGGTTTCTCAGGTTACTTAGCACTGTTTCTTATCTTGCTTTCTACCACAAATCTGTTATACTCTACAATATGTTTAATATAGAGTCTCTTGTAATTGATTTGTGCTAAGTACCGTAGCAAGATTCAACATTTTTTTTAACATCCAATCTTAAGATTAGATATTTTTCAGTCACTAGTAAATTACTACTGTGTTAGTAGTCTCACAACTTGCTCTTTCACATCTGTGTCAGGGTGATGCAGTAAAGATGCCAGCTTCTGAGCAAATGCAGTAGAATCCCTGCAGAGTATAGAGAAAACAGAGTCTTCACTGTATTCATCCTCTATTGTGATGCCGCCTTCCATGTTCTTTTTCAAGTTTGCTGCAAATACCAGGGCTCTGAGCAGAATATCTGTGTTTATACAGTTGTCAAAGAGTAACAACAATGATGGCACCTAGGACATTAAATAAATCATCCATATTTAGTCAGTGTTAAGTACATCTTGCTAAAGCTAACTGTAAAAAAATAGAAAAGAAGAAATCTGCACCTAAACAATCTTAAGTCAGAAACCTTATGAAATACCAGAACTACATATGCTGAGATATTGTGCAGGAAACCTGCACAGCACTTGTGTTTACTCTTTCAGTTTCTAAAATAGTGGTCTGGAAGCTTTCTGTCTGTAAGAGAGCCTGCTTTTCTTCAAATAATGTTACTTTTGCTTTCTGTGGTGATTGGAATGTTTGTTAAATATGTCTGATAGAACTGAATAGGATACACTTTTAACAGAGGACTGAACATATGCCTACTCTAGAGTCGTTTTAATTGTGAAAATGCAGTAGCATCTAGACTAGTTCCGCTTCTGGAAAATACCTCAGAAGTAAAAAGTTTGCCTTTTAAATCAGCCACTGCATATTTAAAGAAACATATTTTAGTGAGGAGGAAGAAGGTACAGAACCATTCCACCCCCAAACCTTTTGTTTTTGGTATGAGAAAAGGATGCAACTGAAATAAACATGTATGTTAAGCCAGCAATGGAAAGTGTCAGATAAAGTTCTCCATGAAGACAAGTGATGCACAAGAGAATTCATAACACCTAGAGAAAAAGGTTTATGGATGCATTTGAATAAAGAGGTGGGGATTTCAGTGGAATTTAATTTTCTTAGGTGGATTAGCAGTTGATAAGGGAAAGTGAGAATGGGCTTCTCCACCTTCACAGAATCACAGAATTATCAAGGTTGGAAAAGACCTAGAAGATCATTTAGTCCAACCATTACCAATACTTCCCAGCTAAACCATATTCCTCAACACACCTTACTGCTATTCGGCTCTAAACTAAAAGAGGTTTGGATTAGACGTTAGGAAAAAAAAAAATCTTATGAGAGCAGTAAGGCACAGGTGCAGCTGTGGATAGCACATCCCTGGAACTACTCAAGTCAGACTGGATGGGGCTTTGGGGAACCTACTGGTGGGTGGGAAGGGGGCTGAACTCTGTGATCTGTAAGGTTCTTTCCAACCCAAAATTTTCTGTGATTCCATGATCTGAAATATTATACAGGAAGTATGACCAAGTGCCTTCAAGTGCATATGCCCTGTACATTTGCAAGTAATGTAATTGTAATGCACCACAATCTAGAATGCTAACCTGTGAAAGAATGTATACTTCTAATTACTTATATGAACCAGGTACTTACTAAAATTTTACTTCAGAGTTACATATAAACTTGGATTAGAAGAATTTAAATGTATTAAACATACATATCTACACATATACACATAAATAACTGCTAAAAAAATAACTAAAACCTTACTTGAGCTTTGAGAAAATGTCTTGTTGTGGCTGGGTTTGCAGACAAGTTCACAAGGACTTTCAAAACTTGTATCTGAAATGAGGAACATGCATGATTATAGCAGTCTCCAGAACCAAAATGTGTGAGAAGATATTAGTGCTCCCTGGCACCTTTGTCATGCCTCTCTACCTTGAGCATACCCCACCACTTTTTAGTGTAGTCCACTATCTTCTGCTTTCCTTTATTCTGATAGTCTCCAAACACAAATTCTCACCTTCTCTCAAAAAACCTGGATTTTTCACTAAAGCAAGGAAAGTCATAAAAATCATTCTTTTAACACGGTCACCAGACTGGAGTCCTTACAGTATAGCCTGTACCATCTTCTTTTCTAACATGAAAAAGATTATAGATTTTGATTTTTCTCAGGGTTTAAGCTTTCACATAATTACATCTGTAAGGCTTATAAGTTTGAAATGTAGGACTGAACTTCCTTAGTGTTTTAAAGGCAGGAGGTGAGACTGTGGAAGGAGATGTTAATCTAAAGAATAAGCAATAAGGAACATGCGTATCACATTTCTAATGGACTGTCAGCTATTGCCAATAAATACTTGTTTTTCAAAGCACTCTCTAAACTGCTTTATAAAAACAGTAGAAATGAGGCAAGTAAAACAGCTTCATAAACTGTTTCAATATCTAAATACCTGTGTCCTTTCAGATCCTTCTGAAAGCAAGTGAAGAAAGCATGGAATCTTGTTTATCATCTTATAATGATAGTCATTAGTAACAGACATATTTGTCAACAATCGGAGTCCAGCTAGCTGCAGATCAGAGTTCAGAGGAGCTGATTCAATGTTCTTACAAACTTGCATAATATACACCTTGGGAAAAAGAGAAGATGAAAAGGAAAGACATTTCTTTGAGACAAGCAGATTTTTTTATTCACAAATAGCATCAACCGTCTAGCAACAGGAACGTAAATACCTACTGAACACTGCTTGTTGAATACATAATGTGATCAAGGTACTTAGAAACAATCACTTACTTATGTTTTGTTTCATTTTTAATACATACAAATACTGTGATCTGATAGAAGCAGACAGGCCAGACTTACACTCCCTAACTTTCCTGGAGCATAAATTACTCTGAAAACTCAAATTGCTTTGACACCATCTCAGAAGTGGCACATTTGCTTTATTTTGAAAATCACCTACTTAAGGTAAACAAAGTCTTAAATGTTCAGAACAAGCCAAGAATAAGGTTTAGTAAGAAATCCTTCCAATTATGTGGCCCATTCACTGCAGTACATCTCGGGAATGGTGATGACAACTGACATGGCAACTACTATATACAAAATTTTCTTCTGAATGACATCACACAATGAAGCTCTGGAGCTCTGACTAAGAAAAAAATTACTTTGCCTTCATGAAAGGAGTTGTTTCCTACCTACAGGTCTATATAAATAAATATTTGCCACGGGCAAGCACTACTTTAAAAAAAGTTGCTCAGCACTAAAGATGCTATAAATGACAGTGTGTCATCAAAGCGTCTTTCTATTGCGCTAATGAAAAAGCATCCAAAAATCTTCAAATCTGCATGTAAGCTCACTGCTTGGACATTTCTTGACCAAATAATGCCAAGAGAGGCTTTTTTTCATGGCTGGTTCCATCTCATCTACCATCTACTGTATTTATCAGCAGGACTTACTACCATTATTACAGACTTTTTTTTTTTAAGAGCAAAACACCATGCTGAGAAGTGGGTCAGAGACAAGCCTGAAGGATCAATTACAATTTTCTCATCCAGTTCCCTTGCCTAGCGAGTCATGTGAGACTCAGAATGCTACCCATCTTATTACTCGACCTTAACTGATGTTCTAGGGATATTTAGAAATCACTTTGCCTCACATTATTTCCCTATAAACCTAACAGCAGAATCTGTTTAGCTGCACTTGGTGAAAGCTAAGTACAGCCTGCCTAGTTTCCTTGGTGCTTTTTCAAAAAATAAATTGCCAGTGATACAAATGCATTAAGTTATCCGTTTGGCCTTAGGGTGCACAGATCATCTACAGCTGATGACTCTCATGTCTAACCTCAAGACATTTTAGCATCCTCCCTCATATTTTAAAAATATGCTGAAAGCCCCACACTATTTCTTGTGTCTCAGCTGCTTTTATTTTTTTCCTTGTAATAAACTTACCTGTATCTCTTCCTGATTTTTAATATTCATACTCAAATTATTAAGTGCATTTAATGCTTTTTCTCTAACTGTGGGAACACAATCCAAGAGCATCCCTCCAATTACGGAAAGGCCATCCAAATTTCGAATTATATCCTGAAATATAAAAGGTACTCAATAAAATTGTTGCAAATTCTAAATCAAATCCTGAAAGCTTTACTCAAAGTTTCTTTTTGTGCAAAGGGAATTGTGTGAATTAAAACTTTTAGAACAGACTACTCTGTTTAAAGTGTTAGTTTGTTATTTTTTGTATTATGGTTGCATACAAAAATAAACTATGGTATTTATTTTAAAACTGCCACCAGCTCATAGTATCAAAATCACCGTGGAATATAATTTCATTTGACAGACACCAACAGCATACAACCTTCTGTAGAGTTGCCCATAAAATAATAGAATTTTGAAGAGCTCGCAAATTAATCAAGCTCCTAAAGCAGGCAGAATAAAACCTGTTATATTTTGCTAGTGCTTAATTGAAGAAGGATTTGATACAGCTTGTTAATTGTAAGATGTGCAATCATTAAGCTGCATGCTGACTTGGAATCTATTAATTCAACTGAAATTTTGAACAGTCCTGCTTAGGGCCAAAGCTTTTCTGCATCATATTTCCAACTGAATCAAAGAGAGCTGGATGGCAGGGAAGCTGCTGCAAATTGCACACAGCTTTGTAAACAAAGCTACTTGAAAACATTTCAGTTGATTTCAGATTGGATCCTGAGATTATTTTACTTGTCTCAGATTCAGCCTTTTAATTAACATTATATAACTGAAGGCAACAAAAGACACGTTTACAGCACTTTGAAAATACAGGACACTGTACAGAGTTTAAGTACATTTAATGTATACAATTATTAAGCACAGAAATCTTGTGAGGCTGATTAATTGCATTCTTTGGACTAGCATGAAATTAAGGCGTAAACATAAAACACGAGATTTAGAAAACAGGTTAATGGTTAACCCAGCTCTCAATCTTGTGACATTCTTAAGCAAAGCAGCACCCTACATTTTCCGTACTGATCGGTAGTGAAATGCTGTTGTTTTCTACAGAACAGTACTTACTTGATTTACAGAGAAGGCAGCACTGTTACTGAGAGTGATTAAAGCTTGCTCCTGAATTAATGGATCATCTGTGGCCTTGAGCAAATGAATAAGCTTCTGTAGAGCATCTGCGTCCATGCTGTGGGGTGATGGAGGAATTTCTTCCATCACTGTTTAAAAATTAAATGATACCAAGTTTGAGACATTTCACTTAGTTAGCAATGAATGGCTTTTTAGCAAGCTGAGTTTTAACTGTTCCAGTTTCTCCCCATTGTCCCTTGTTCTATTGCTGCACGCCACTGAAAAGAGTTTGCCCCCAGTGACTCGACCCCTGTACTTCAGGTATTTATACACAGTGATAAGATCCCCCTCCAGCCTTCTCTTCTCCAGGCTGAACAGCCCCAGGTCTCAGCCCTTCCTCATAGGGAAGGTGCTCCAGGCTCCCAGTTCATGACTGGACTCTGCAGCAGTTCCCTGTCTTTCTCGAACTGGGGAGCCCAGAACTGGACACAGGACTTCAGATGTGGCCTCACCAGGGCACAGCAGAGTGGGAGAATCACCTCCTTCGACCTGCTGGCCACAAACACCTACATGTTCTATGCTTGGATGCACCCAACAACCAGATAATGGCAAAAAGATTTTGCTTTACCACGGCACGACTTTCATCTTTTTTCCTGAACCCTGAGTACTTCTTCTCAAGGTACAAAAAGAAGGAAAAGAAAAAGAATGAGTAACAAGAGCTTGAGGTGTATTTCTCTAAGGTTGATTAACAACAAACCTTCCTTACAAAATTACAGGGAATATTCACCAAACGTTAACTTCTTCCTTGCGTTCCACAAGGTGGAATGTGGAGATCTGTCTGGACATGGGAAGGAAAGTGAGTAAGCCTTCCGACCTGCAGCCTACTGCTTGCAGACGTCACGCTGGCGGCACTGTGCCCGCGTACCGCGCTCCCCTGGCAAAGCCACAGCCCAGATGTTAAGAACGGTGCTGCTCCGCGATGGAGTCCCGCGGTGGACAGAGAAAGGCCGCTCTGCAGGGATCACAGAGCCGTAGGGGCTCCGAGCCCGGCGGCAGCAGCTCCCCACGCTGCGTTACACGGGAAAGCGTGCGGGCGGGTTCTGAATTTCTCCATAGGAGACTCCGGCCGTCAGCCCGCCCCGCGGCAGCGGGAGCACCGCGCTGCCGGCCCCGCCGCGCCGCCCCTCCTCCTCGTCCTCTTCCTCCTCCTCACCTGAGGGCGGCACGCAGGGCGCTCCCCGCCGCCGCCGCCCTCGCCCCGCCGCCCGCCTCCAGAGGCGGTAACAGCAACAGGCGCCGGCGCCGAGCGCGAGTCCCAGCACGGCCGCTTTCAGGATGCGCCGTTCGCCCATCTTCCCCGCCAGCGGAAGCCGATGCGGCATCCGGCGCCGCCCCGCTGCGCTGAGAGCTGCGTGCCCGGCTCGGGTGGCCTGCGTGCCCAGCTCGGCCCTGCTTCGGCTCGTTCTTAGAACAGCAACAAAGTGAAAGTACCGCCGCCTTGACAAAGCGCAGCGCTGTGTCCGGTGCGCGCCCCAGGGACGCGCCTAAGCGCTGAGCAAAGCGGGAGGCACCGCGCCCCCTCTCCCAGCACAGCCGTGTTTCCGTCTCCCTGAACAAAGATGGTCACCGAGCAATTTCACAGGCTCCCTGATAGTTCTCAGGCACCCAAACAGACCCACCTGGAGGCAGCTTACAGCCAGGACTCCCATGGAAACATTCGTAAGGAAATCTTGAGCCAATTAGAGTAATTACAGAGCAGCACACCGGGCAGAGCGAGCACTTCTGAGAGTGTCCCCATCATTCCTTTTGGGTTGTTTTTCTTTAGGCTCGGAAAAGTAAAAGAAGGTGAAAATGAAAATGAAATAATTAAGGTTCAGAATAAAGAGGGTTACTTAAGGGAAAGAACCAGTTACAAAATCAGCCTCTGTAAGATCTTTTCATCCTTTTTTTATTTTTATTTTTCCCTTGTTTCTTAGGTGTTGGTGCTCACTGATACCTACAGGAATTTTTTTTTGTCATTGTCATTTTTTTATGAGGTTCCAGTGTGCTTTGTATGGAGATCAATGAGATGATGCTGGTCTCAGTATTAAGGCATGCCACAGCTAAGCTGAGTTCTATAAACATTTATGTAAACATTCTCAAAGAAAGACATGGAGTCCTAAAGTAGACATCTGCTTAAGTCATTTATGGCTATGTTGTGGTTTGGACATGATCCACACACACTTGGTGTCCAAATAGCCATGTCCAAGTAACTCGGGATTCCCTGCTGCGTCAGATTATTTCATTCCCGTGTGATTTCCCTCTTTCAGATCTGATCCAGATTTACTTTAATCAATAACCATAAAGCATCAGGCAAAATGTAATCCTGCATGTTGTATGCTTAAGATGACTTCACTGTAGCTGTGTTCGTGCAGTGTTTAAATTAAATGTGGATGCAGAGCTGGATCACTGCTTTTCTGACACATGACTCAGCTGAATTTTGAAGGATAGGTTGTTACACATTTAGGAATAGGAATGGGAAGGTCAAAGATTACAGTTGGAATGGAGAAGCTTGTGAGAGAAGTCAGGCATCTGGTCAGGGATAGCGAAAGATTGAGGGTCATGGCCAGGCCTCGTGGTTCACACACCTTCCTTCATCCTTTTGCTCTGACAGGGATAGCAACTGTAGCCCAGACTTCGTGCGCCTCCAGAAGAAGCAATGTTGACAACAGTTGGGCACATTTGTAGATCTATTTTGAAATCAGTGCTGCTTTAGGCTGCAGCCCACCTACTTGGAGCTCTTCCTGGAGATGCAGGCTTTCACTGGCTTTGCCAAAATGCATCCGGTGTATGGTGTAGTCTTCTATTGCAGGTAGATCTGAAATAATAACATTTAATATTTATGATACTGCGGTGACATTTAAGCAAGGTGTCACGGAGAATGTAAAATGTAAATGTTGGTGTAATTTGAATATGCAGTGAACAGCAGAACAAAACTACTGATTCTCAATAGCTGTGTATTCCACACAAGGCTATGGTGTGGAATAGACTGTAAGGGGTAAGAACAGATTTGAAGGTATGAGTGTATTTTTATCAGTTGTTCAGTGTATGCAGAAAAGGAGAGTAAGTTAAAGAGAAGCCTTGCAGACCAGCCTGTATCACAGAATCACAGAATGGACCACGTTGGAAGGGACCTCAAGGATCATGAATCTCCAACAACCCCTGCCACATGCAGGGCCACCAACCTCCCCATTTAATTCTAGACCAGGCTGCCCAGGGCCCCATCCAATCTGGCTTTGAACACCTCCAGAGATGGGGCATCCACAGCCTCTCTGGGCAGCCTGTTCCAGCACCTCACCACTCTCTCTGTAAAGAATTTCCCCCGACATCTAACCTACATCTTCCCTCCCTCAACTTTAAACCATTTCCCCTTGTCCTGCAGTTATCTACTCTTTCAAAGAGTTGATTCCCCTCCTGTTTACAGGCTCCCTTTAGGTACTCAAAGGCTGCAGTGAGGTCATCCTGCTGGCTGTTGTGGGTTTTCTGTGTGTTAGACCTTTCAGAACATGAGAGGGAAAAAAAAAAAAAGCTGTTGTGTTCACATCAAAGGGAAAAAGAAAAGAGCATGAACTAGACTTTATACTAATGATGAATTCATATGGCAGACTGGTACTGGGTTGATCCAGGAGGGGGAGTAGCTGAACAGCCTTGGGACTGGCTTTGGGAAATCTGTCCATAGGAGAACTTTGGAGGAAAGTTATTTAAATGTCTAGATAATATTTACAGTGGTGTTATTTATCACGAATAACAACAGTAACTGTTAGAATTAAAATATTTTCTTTATGTATTCCCTCATCAAGGTATACACAGAAACTTGTGTTTGTATTAAGAACATCATGCTAAGGTTGTAAGTAGTGGGTTGATAAGTATTACCAAATATTCAGTGTGTGTAAACTGAAGACAGTTGTCCTTCATTGTCTGTGCATTAAAAAAATGTTTTGTTTTGCCTTATTATAGTGGTCTTGACTTGTAGGCATGTAAAGAAACAGCACAGACTCATGGCCAAAAGTCTCCATTATTGTGCTTCTGTGTTATAACTGTCAGTGATCTCTCTCCTGACTGCTCTGCAGTTACAAATCTTTCTCAGTTGAGTTGGTATGGTGAGAAAGCCATTACATTCAGATACTGAGTTGACCCAGCATATATGTAGCAGTTGCTTCAGATATATATATATATATAAAATATTTACTCATTTTTACGTATCAGTATTTTATAATAATAACATGACAAAAATCAACATGGATGTTGGAAAATGAAGCATTTTTACCCATAGGGTGCATATGTATGAATAAATGGTTTGGAAAAAATTAAAGATAACTGGCAGGGGAGTTGGAACTTAATGATCCTTGGTGTCCCTTCTGACCCAAGCTATTCTATGATTCTATGACAGTGAGTTCCACAGTCAGAATTTGGGTGATGGGCTTCCAGAGGTTAGACCAGATTCTGAATGGCAGAAAATAGACGTAGAGAGGTAGCACCATCCAGCTGCATCATGGAGAACAGCAGTAGTGGGAAGTGGGTTGAGACAAAGCAAAACAGGTTTTTAAGGGTCAGGGCTGGAAGAAAATCTAAAATTTCAGATGCTGCTTTTGTGATAACTGTTGAGAGCTACTTTACTGATAACCAGCAGAGGGAACCATTAACACAGAGTGCGACCCAGGATAACTTCTTTTGCTTTAATGTGGATTAATATCTCATTAAAGATGCACAGTCATGTTCTGAAATTTTTATCTGGAAATAGAAGCTTTCTAGTTTATAGTATTAATTTAAATAACCGGAGTTTGCCCATATGCTTTTAAATATCAATATAATTCAGAAGATGTATCTGTATGTGAACCCACAACCAAAAATAAATGAGCCATAGATTTTAGATGAAGACAGCTGAAGACAGGTGAGAAAAACTGTTTGTGAGTTATTCTGCAGCATTGCTAAATTGCAGTGCAAATTTGCAAATCTTGTAATCCGTATTTTGTTTTCAGTATTGGTTACAGGATTGATATCTGGTTGTGCTTCCTAATGCAACATATTCTATGCTGCACAGAATTAATCTTGGTCTACGTTCTGTTTTTCATTAGATAAATGAAATTATCCTGTTTTATGGATGTTCTTTCTTGAATGCATTTTTTTAAAATAAAATTTTAGTAGGAATATTTATGGAAATACCACGTATTTTATTCCTGTCCTAAACCTGATGCTTTGAAGTCTAGCAACAGACATATTCTGATGTATGCAATATTCTATTCAAGATATAAATGAAATAAAATATAAGTGATAAAAAATTTGCTTTTATTTTGCAATGTTTTACAAGTAACTTGTAATCTTGAGTTTATTTTAATGGTTTCACATCCAGATGACCCTTTACTGTTACCATGAAGGCATTAATTTACAGTTTCTTTTTCAGGCTCTACTTTGCAGTGTAATTGTTATGCATCCAGAAGACCCACTCATATTTTTAGAGGAAAAGCTTGGGGAAATAATGGAAAAGGGAATAGATGCTGTTTTATGGTATGTAATAAATGTGTGCATGTGTGTGTCTGATGTGGTTTATAATGATGAACCTGGCCTTTTAAACATGCTAATGCCACAGCATCTACTGCTGACAAGAAGTTATAAGTAAATGTTAATGGCCTATGATACTGCAAATGCAGTGAGGCCAATATTGACAGTGTCATGAAAACAGGGTTGGGTGTTTTGTGCTAGTTTTGAATATTTAAGGTTTACGTTCTGTCAATGGTTTATGGGCTGGTCCGGCCCAGTTCCGTGACCAGCAGGGCGGAGGGATCTGCGGATCCGCGCCTCTGGGAAAGGGGAAGCAGGGGACCCCAAAATACTTGAAAACAACAGCACTGATCTGAGGTGGAACAAATGATTTTACTAAATATAGTATTAGCAAAATACAATGAGAGAGAGAGAGAGAGAGAGTCTGTTTGAATTGTATAGACCTCACCACAATGCTGGGGTGAGAAGTGCAGTCCAGTTGAGTGACTGAAGTACAGACAGTGAAGTGCAGATGGCGAAGCGCAGGCGGCGAAGCGCAGGCGGCGAAGCGCAGGCGAAGAAGAAGGATCAGGTGACCTTGCTTGGAGTTATACCCCCTTGCTGACCGCAAAGTCTCCTGGGGAAATGCAGCTCCTCTCCGATGGACGAACACTCGGCAGACACCAAACCCCACCTCCAATGCACCACATGATGTTATGGTGTGGAATACTGATGACCAAAAATCATAAAACCATGACACGTTCTTACTCTTTTTTGAAGTGGAAGTTCATGTACAACTCATGTGGAAGTTGTTTCTTCTCCTGTTTTAGCTTTCATGTATAAGTAATTAATTTCATGGTTCAGATGTATTTCTGTAAGCATACAATCTCTGAGATTACAAATTCCAATCTGATGAAGGTTTTGAATATTGGGAAAAAGTCTTCAATTGGTGTAATGGAAAGAGAGCAAGCTGTACTGACCTTGACAAGAGTCACTACGAAGATAGAGTACCCTCTTTTTTTACTAACTGGAATTCATCCAGTAATGTAGTTTGTTTGTAGGTGTCACAGCTGTGCAATAATTGAATATGATATTGTATGGTACCATCAGGGCTGGGCCATGAGAAAAAACTTTGAGTATTGAGAAGAACTTCTGAGATTGTAACATAAGGGAAGAGGAAGAGAGGAAAAAATGAAGAAAAGTTTGTAGCAATATGAACAACCAGAGACAAAAATTCAGGAAATGAATGGAAGGAGATGGAAAATTTTAATTAACTATGAATTAAATTTTATGTTATATGTAAAGTCTATACTATATAATTATTATTATTATTTTATTTTTAATTTAGCTTAATTGGATTGTCTGCCATGGATACAACCTTTTAGTAAAGGACTACTCTGTTGAGATACTAAGTTATGCAAAATGGTTCACTGTTGTCAGAAAATTGCCATTAAGTATTTGCATTAACTCTGTACTGTGAACAAATCTGCCAATATTAAACCAGTGAAGCACTCAAGAACTTCCTCACGTACTGTGTGCATGTGTCACTTCATTTCAAGTTCTTTTTAGGAGGTGGATCCTTATTCATTAGGCCCCCCTATGAAGGGATCTCAGGCATTGCCTGAAGCCTGGCCATTCTGAATGCTTTCAGACTGACTTTGGTACCTTATGATCACAGATGAAGTCATTGCAGTGAGTGATGCAGATCTGTGCCCTTACTGTGTCCTTTCCACCACGTATCAGAATTCCTGATATCACAGGGTATGTCAGCAGCCTGAACCGCAATGATGAGATTTTATTGCTAATGTTTATGGTGTCTTTCCTTTAAGTTGAAAAATGACTTGATTTATCCTTTAATGTTGGTAAATACTTTTCATTTCTGTTTCTCGTGAATGCATAATGAACTGTGGTATTTTAAAATTTATTTTGATTTTTGAATGTGTTGTCCGCATTTTAAAATGAAAACAGAACACTTTACCTGCCTAGACATACCATCGTCTGTCTGTAACAGAGGGAGACATTACTCCAAGTACTGGAAGTTTGAGATGTCTGTTAATTCAGTATTAGGATAAGAAACAAAACAGTATAATCTGATTGAAAGTGGCTGATGTTATACTGAATGTATTAAGCTCTGACTTTCAAGGTATTTCAAAATTGCCCTAAGAGTGACATTAAGGTGTGGTCATTTGCTTTTGTATTCTGTAAACATTGTAAAATGCCTCCTATAGTCAATTGTAATTAAAGTGATACAGATCTTAATCTTTTTATTAAAAAAGTGCATTTTGTAACTATAATTTATTAACTATGGAGAAAATATGTGTTTTCTTTTCAGGATACTTGCATGTTCAATGTAATTTGGATATGCTTAATGTAATGGTTATATTTAATGTAATTTCTTTCATTTTTGAAGGTATCTGTGTATTGATTCATCTTTACACCCAAAATTAAAGAGGATTGCAGAAACTCACCTGGACACACTTTTTGGAGTAGATGCACAGCTGGTAAAAATCATCAAATATATTATATGCATTAATTCTGTATGGTAAACAAACCTTCTAATACCAAATAACTCTAATTCTGTTTTTAAGATTTTCTCATGTTATTTTTGCTACATCTGATGTCAGAAAAATGATCCTTTGTATTTCTTTCTATTAATACTGATTTGTAGTCTTCCAAAAACTAATTTCATCAGAGGTGAGCATAGCATCTCGGGGGATATTCTTGAAATAAAAGATCATTGCTCCTAGTCTTAAATAACTTTGATTTTTTAGAAGTTCAAAGAGGAGTATTAAAATAAATATGGATTAAAGTCACAAACGATGTACATAGCAATGGATCAAGGGAAGATTTATGCAGAGAGCTTTTATTTAATTTGCTTAATTGCTGGATAAATTTGATCAATTGAAGAGAGAATATGAAGGATTAAAAATAATTTCAGTTAGATTGAGCCCTCTCTCAAGATCACACATTACTTTTGCTTTACATGTTAAGTTAGATTTATCTTTAATTCTGTGTATAAAAACAGGTATGATTTGGCAGTGGAAGTACTTCTAACTGTAAACATAAAATAATACGTGAACATTTATCTCTTTAAAATAGATTTTTTAATTTGTGCATGGACAATATTCATATAAGATTTCATATTTTTGTCTGATTTTTAATATTCATAATACAGAACGGTCTTGTGTACTAATGCCATCAATGAATTGTTTAGATGACTGAAGAATTGTGTACCAAAGTGTGGAACTTTTGTAGCAGAAACTTAATGAAGCTGTATTTTGGGTAAGTACTGCATTTTACATATGAGTCAGGAACATCTTATGAAACACCTTTTGTCAAAGGTGTGCCTGTGTAATTCCTCTGAGTGAGGAAATGGTTTTCATTTTAATGGAACAAAATAAAGAGAGATCAGAGACTTTAGTTTGGCTTCACTTTTCTTCAGCAATGTTATTTCATGTTAAAACTAGTAAATTTCATCTCAGACAGGATCAAAATCTATTGAAACTTCTGCATTTTGATCAACTCTATTTGTTAGGGATATGTCAACGCACCCAAGAATAAAAGCATAGTTTGAGTTTCAGTCTGACCATCTGGGTTCTCTTCTGCTCTTTATTCAGTTTCCTTTGTGCTTGGTGGTAGGTAATTTATACTTTTGGTAATCCCTCTTTTCCTCTCAAACAATGAGGATAGTACTTAGGTATCTTTTAAAATACAATAATCACAAATAAATAAATAAAGATATTCACTAGTTTCTTTGTTATAGACATGTGTATCAAAATTTAATGATCTTTCATTTAGAATAGATTAGATTAGAGATTTAACAATTCCATTTTATTTTGAAATTCATAGACTGTTGATTATATCTGATGTACAGCTCTGTTAGAAGCACTAGTGTAAATTCTGACAAGGGATGACAGCATCATAGGATTGGTAGGGAGGTCAACATTTTACAAGTTGTCTCTGGATTAGGCTTGGTGAGTATTTTTCTAGGCTGATTTTGGTGATCTTAAAGATCACAAGTGTTGGATACATGACAATCTCTGCTGGCAGTTTATTCCAGGACTTCATAATCCTTTCTACTGGAAATATTTCCTCATAGCTGAATTTTCCTTGCTGCAAGGAAATTTTTGTCTTATACACCAGGGACACAGACAGTTATTCCTTCTTCATTTACAGCAGCATTTTGAAGATTGTCTGAGCTAACAGTTATTTTTAATTATCATAGAAATTGGACAGGAGCAATAGAATGTTCCATTCATTAATGCATCCGTTATATATTTTAAATGCAAAATGAGAGATTTTTGCAAATGCAAGTGATAGATCTGATAAGATCTAACTTATTCAAAAGCCCTTTCAGAAAATCAGATGAGGAGAAATGCTACACTCTAATGTATCAGCAACATTAAATGTAATCACATCTTGTTACTTAGCATGGAACAGAAATGAGATTTTTAGCAAAGTTCAGAATTGTTAATAACAAAAAATAACCCTTTTAGTTGTCAATTCAGAAGAACACTTCAGCGAATCCTTGCGTTTATAAATTTAATTAGTATAAATACTCAAATATCCTTTCTTAAATATGGACCAAACATTAAAGAACAGTGGATGACAGCATGCTATATGATTGTAAAAGCAAGCAGGATTTTGTTGTGTGATGATGTAGAAATTAAGAAAAAACAGAAAAATTATTAAAATGAATAATAAATACATATTTTATTTAAATTACATAAAAAACAGCTTTTATATTCAGAAATTTATATTGATGAGCTTGACTGCTTTGTGTTTCCAAGTAAACTGCAGTTTTATAGATTTTACTGCATTCAAATTGAGTTAACCATGTTAAATTATTCATTCTGTTTCATAATTCAGAGGATGGATAAAATACAATTTGCTGAAAAAGAAGAAAAGAAAAAAGGCAGAGCAGAAGATGGCTCTGGCAGTAGTTCATTATGACATCCAAATATTAAAAACAGTTACACAGAAGTGGAGCGTGTGGGTTTGGATTCACAAGGAAAAAATTGCATGTAAGTCTACACAGTTATTTTGCATAAGGGAAAAATCCATGTCATAGAAGAGAAAATAAATTAAATATGTTTGGTCCAGTGATGTATCTGCCTTTTTGCTGGGTTTTACTGGTATTGCAAGATGCTGTTTGTTGACTGACCTGTGTCTGCTTGGTTCCATGAATGCCATGAAAGGCAGAGTTTCCCTGAATAGCTTTGCTGGGACAAGTGGTGGTGGTACACTTCTGTAAAGACTGAGCAGTGATGCTGATGAAAAGCAGGTATGGGAGGTGGTAGGAAAGTGGAGTGTATGTCTAAAGTACAGGGTGGTGTGGGCCAGTATTCTTTTCTGGGAAGAGTACTGTGATAGGGATAAAATGGGAGGAATCAGAGAGTCATAGTCTTGGCATCAGCTAGAGGGAATCTTCATGGGAGGTGGAGAGGGAGTGAAGGCCAAAATGAAAAGTCAGAAAACAGAAAAAAATAAATGCTTTATTTGCTCTGCCTGAGAATTTATTTTAATTCCACAGATCCCGTAGATATGTTAGTTTATTTATCTATTTATCTATTTATTTATTTATAATGTTTCCACACAACAGCTATTTTAAAGGTAGATACTATTAACATGAATCCTTTCAAACAAAAGATCAGTAAAAGTAAATATTGGGACAAATGTGCCACCTGTACCTATGGGCTTATGCTCAGATAGTTGTGTATGGCTCACACATTGCTTTTACAGAGCTGGAGTGCCATGCTATTGTCTCCCCTGTTCTTTGCTGTTACTGATTTCTTTCTTCTCTTCTAGTTTAAAATGTAACTATTATCTTAATTAATCTTATTATCTGTAAGTATATCTAGTAAAAAATTTAAGTATTGCTTTCAAACAAGGCAGCTTTTGTTAATTCCAAATTCACAGGAGCATGGGAGGCATCTATAGTGCATAATTACACCATATATTCCCTTCTATGACATATGGGTAAACTCCATTCAGTGTGCCGGTACCCATATAAGTGCTTGTTGGGTTGCACTGTAAACAAGTTAACTGGAATGGCTGAGAATTAAGAAAAAGAGAAGGAGTTGAAAAAGTGACCCAAGCCAAGGAAGGAGTGACAAATGGAAAAAGTTCAAGAGTGAGCCATGTGTTTTGAGAAGGAGTTAGAGGAGTGTGCCAATGTGCTGTTAGGCCCTGACTGATTTACACCAAAGCATGTCAATGTAGGTGCAGTTCTAACTTGCTTTGCAGTCCTGAGAGTTTTTGTCCGCCTCCTTGGGTCTTGTAGATAATGAAAGTTTGGTCTTATTTTGCAGGAATTCGCCCTGCAAATCTTTCTGGTTTCTTTAACTGATAGATTACATAGCATAAAAAGGTAGTAAAGTTTATAATAAGAGTGTAAAATGTACACTTGCTGAAGTATATAACTAAGTAGCATCTTACCAGAGATTCCCTACAATGCGTTTGTGTATGAGCATGACTCATTTAACAGAAAACAGACTGTTAACATTTTGTCAGATTTCAGACACATGGGTAGATTTTCCACAAACAAAAATGGGTCTTAAATATTCCTTTGTCATTATTTGGTTTATCTTAGTAGAATGTCATGACTTTTTTGTTGTTGTTGTTAAAATAACGATAGATAAGTGATTCTATATTGTCTGTTTAATGTAAAAAATTTTACATTTTGCACCTTGAATGATGACTGACTTCTTTTTTGGCAGAAAATTGCGCTACTCTCAATTATCTCCTCTCATCTTTTAATGGCTATGAAGAGCATTTTTCCATTGCATTTGCAACACATTTTAAATACAGACTACTATGGGTTTTTGTTGTTGTTGTTTGCTTGTTTTTGTTTTGTTTTTGGTGTTGGTGCTTGTTTTTTTGGTTGTTTTTTTAGATTGGTGCCCTGGACTAAAGAAAACTCATTTTTTTCAAACTTTTCTTAAAATCACTTTTTTGTTGTTGTTTGCATTAATTCAGTATGAACTTGTGATCTTATACTGCTTTACTTGACCTTAACATCCTCTATTCTTTTTGTATGTTTAATATTTTAGTATAACACTTAGTACCTACCTTTACTGTATTTATTGTTTTGACTTGACTTCTATGCTATCTGAAATATTATTAAAGTTTTCTTCATAGTATTTGATTTCATAGAGGTCTCTATGTATCTTGAAGCTCCAATATGAAATCACTGGATAATGTGGTAGTTCCGACTGTAGATCAGTAATGTCTTGCACATAACTGATAAGCTGGGGTTATGTCATGTTTATGCTTTGCAATCAAACTCAAAATCCTATTGCAAAGGTGTTAGTTATATCTATTGTTGAGAGTTGTTACTTATTTCTTTACAAAAGCTGAACTGAATGGTTGTTTTTTGTTGTTTGTTTTTGGTGGGTTTTGTTGTTGTTTTTGTTGTTTGTTTGTTTTAAATACATTTCAATAGATGTTCATTCATATAAAGCATTCAAATGATACCCTTCTTTTTACTTATCTTCAAACTGATTATTTATATTTTCAGTAGCAGCAAGCAGACTGCAAGATATCTTTAACAAACTGAATTTAAGTGCTGTCTTGAAAGCTTGGCATGCAGAGGCCCACAGCTCTTAAAAAACGAATGCACATTTTGCAGTAAGTAGTGCATATTTTAAGTATAAGCTCAGTGATTAATGATTACTTCCATAAACTCCAACTGTTAGAAAAGCAGCTAAATTATTATTAAATGAAGTAATTTACTGTACTACTGCTAATACTGATGCTTAGTAATTGTGATGTTAGGGAAGCAGAACATTACCTCCGTGATCTAGATTATCATCACATGAGCAAAATTATACTTATATCAAAAGCAGCAAAAAGAGTTGACTATTGTTGTCTATTACCAGTGATGTCCCTGGCTTAGATCAGATTGCTGATTTCTTAGGAGCAATGTTACCCACTGAGGTGATAATCAGCAGTGAGGATGTTTCTGGACTCCAGCCCCAGAATCTGAGAGATGTATACACATAAAAAGAAAAGAGAGGCTTCTGGAACCTCCTTCCAAAAGGATAGGGTAGCCAAAATGGGGAATCACCTGAGCGTAGGCAGCACACGAATCGCCTGGTATGCCTCACATTACAACAGCCCTATCTAATCTCACTGTAAGAAATACAGTCATAGTTGTTATTTCTGGGGTAATTTTTCCTGCCAAGGAAGAGAATGCTATAGTATGCTGTGATGCTCAGCAGGTACTGTGTGTGCAAGGACAGTGATGGGAGTTGTAAGACCCAGCCACGGGTGGTAGCATGGAGATTCCAAAAATCATGCTCACACGGATAGAATTCTTCTACTGTTTGGCTCCTTTTGCTTCTCTGCCTATAGAAGGATTGGTCAGAATGGAAACAAGCTTTTGACTGTTTACCTACCCACTGTCAGCTACCAGGCACCAGTTGCCAAATCCTTTCTGGGGAAAACCTATTTTCAGTCCGGATTCTTCTCTATTATCTCAAATTAGTTAGCTGACTCTTGCTTTTATATTTATTTCTTGTCCTTCCCATACTTCTGTTTTCTAGCTGGTATCTTAACACGCTTAAAAAGTGTGTCTGTCTGGGTTGCATGCACAGAAGATGTCCTGTTTCTGGGCTGTATCAGGGCATACTCAGGACATAACACTGTTGTAATTCTTTCCATTTGAAACAGCAGATATAAGGACTGACTTAACATCCATAATTGAATCAGAATGCATATAGCAGAAAGCATATAAATGAACCCAAGTATTTTGATTACTGTAGAATTTTGTATTGTGTACAGTATTACAAGCATTTCGGGTGCAAATATGTTGCCTAAACTTAGGCTTCTGATGTTACTCAATATGCCTGGGACACTGGGAAATACTTCTCCAAAAGAGTGGTCAGGCACTGGAATGGGCTGCCCAGAGAGGTGGTGGAGCCACCGAGCCTGGAGGTGTTCAAGGAACATTTGGACATTGTGTTGAGAGACGTGGTTAATGAGAACTATTGGTGATGGTTGGATGGTTGGACTGGATGATCTTAGAGGTCTTTTCCAACCTTGGTGATTCCATGATTCTATGATCTCAGGCAAGACTAGACTAGACAGACCTCCAGCTCAGTGCCCCAGAAGTGCAGGAATCCTCTATGAATCATGTAGGTTTGCAAAATACCTTTTTTTTTTTTTTTTTTTTTTTTTTGGTAGGTATTTTGGATAATCCAGGACATCTGAGATGAACCTGATGGACTTCAAAATGCAGTGTTAAGCATTAATAATTATAATATATAATAAATTTAATGGGCCAGAAGCACTTACTCCTACTAAGGATCAAAAAAATGTTCATAATGAAAATTACAGTCTGAAGGTCATTATTTTGATTCTCTTTGGTTTCCCTTTCCACTCTTTTCTTCCATTGCATTTTCTTTATTCTTGAATTTTCCCTTCTTCCATATTTCTTCCTTTATTCCTTCATCTTTTCCCTTTAGCAATATGCAAAAGAAAAAGAAACCAACCAACCAACAAAACAACACTTTATAACCCCTGAAGCTATTCTGTTTAAAGAACCAAAATATGGAGGGTAAAAAAAATGAGATTCAATTTTACTCCTATGTAGAGATTATAGCTCTTCTGAAAGAGGATTTCATCTTGATATTTTCTTGCAATGTATGTTGTTGGATACAATATAACATCAGAGAGATTTTTAGTAGTGATGTCTTTTGAAGTCTTGTCTTAAAAATGTGCATGTTTCTGTCATGCTGTACACACAAACCAGTATTCACAGAGTTATAATTTGGAAATGCAGATTGTTTCCTGTTTTTCTGTACTGCATTGCTGCAATGTAAAAATCATGAGGTGTGCTCTAATATTGTAATTGTTCTCAGTAATTGGAGCCAGAAAATTTCACAGTTGCCCTTATGTTACTACATCTAATTATGTCTAATTAATTAACTATATCTAATTCAGCAAATTTCCTTTTTTTTTCATTATGTTTTTGAATATCTAGAAGTATTCAAAAGTTTGTACCTGCTGTTATAAAATTATACTTTTCTTGCACCACCTTTTTCAGAGCCCAGCAAAGGAAAGTCAGAAAGGCTTTTCTGATTCAAATGATCTTACCATCAAACATAAAGCATACTGTTTCCCAGAAAAAGCCTTATTACAGGTTTGTGATTAAATAGAACACTTCTGATGTACTAATTAATTTTTATGTGTATATTTTATTTTTTGATGATATTTTTTAATTTACTTTTGTTGATATGCTTATGTGATGGAAACAAAGCATCCTGACTACATTGTTCTAGCTGCTTCAGTTTGTGTCAGGTGCAACCTCTGAAGGATGGAGGTATTCTTTTCTTCAGTGTCAGGTGAGAACGTATTGCATGCCCCATTCCAACATCCAGAAGCTTCTACAAACTAAGGAAGAACAGGAAATCAGGAAATTTGCTGGGAAGATGGAGACTGGAACTCTTGAGAGAAGTATAGGGGTTTGTTTACAGTGTGTAGGAGCTCTTAATCCAAGCCCAGAAGATGATAAAAGCAGTTTATTTTCTCAAAGATAAGACTGTATGGAGATTATGCAGCTCCATAAGACTGTGTGAGTCCTGAAAGCAAGTTATGAGGAGAAGAATCTACTGCAAGGACACAGCTAGTAGGGAGAGCTTTCTTTCAAAACATTCTAAACCAGTTTGTTTAAATTTGTTTGTTTGTTGAAAAGGTTGCTTTGCTTGTTATTTTTGTGCCTTCTCAAAATGTATCTTGTTAATAATATACTAACTTGTAGAAAAGGAGGTAATTCTACCCAGATGCAAGAAGCTCCAGATAAAAATGAGTCTTTGTGTTTAGACTGGTAACAATGTGTATAATCAGTAGTGCTTAATCTGTGGCAATATTTAAGAAAAACAACAAAACCATTAAACGTTGAATGTAAGGCCTTCAGTTTTAGAGGACAGTTTGGCTACAGATTTGTTACTGCAAGGAATTGCAGTTGGGTGATATACTGTAAGTGCAGGTAAAATGTTTTCTTCTGTAGCTTATGTAGAAGCTTTTATTTGTCCTATTAAGTCTTTCTCCTAATTTAACACTGAGAAAACAGTAAACTCAGAATTTGTTTTTTGTCCAACAAAGCTTAAAACTGAAAAACAGATACTTAATTTTCATCGTGTGCTTAAGGCCACTGAAGTCACAGGAAACTTGAATCTGTAAGCCTTTGCTAAATCATGTACGTAGTTCTAGTGCTGTCATGCACATGCAACACAGGGAGACCTTAGTCAGCAAAAAACAACATACTTTAAGTCTTATTGATGTCATCTGTGTTATTTCCACTATTGGTGCATATGGTTTTCATGAACATGAGATTGGTTTGCTTTGGCCAAGTCCATCAATGGAGTCCATTTGTGCTATTTTCTTACTAGTGGCTCATTTAGTAACCAGTGAATTTCTTCTGTCAAATGATTCAGCCATGGGCCCTATCCAGCAGCAGTGATATCTCTCCTAAAGAACTTGGGAATCATAATACTCATACCTCTAATTTCTCAGGCACTGATGCATGTTATGGAAGAATCTCTGATCTGAGCTCCTCTTCCAAAACAAAGCACTCAAAGGGAAATGTTTCCTCCCATAGAAGTGCCAATAACACAGAGGGAGAGATTAATTTTTGGTATGAGAAATAAAATGAACAAAATTTGATCTATGGGGCCACAGCCTAAGTTTCTGTTTCCTAGTAAGATAATATTATATGCCAAAATGATTATATATACTACCACAGTATATAAAAGATAACATTATATAAGTCAATATTATTGCACGTGTCCATACCTATCAGACTTTTCATAACTGTGAATTAGTAATTGATCAAATTTTCAGAAAGTCTGAGGTCTGTAATAGCATTTTTCTTCATTAAAAAAGCTCTGTGGTAATGTAATCTTTCTGTTAGTTCCATAATGAACAATATCAACAGTAGCCCTCCTTGTTTTCCAGTCTGGGAGAGAGTTGTTTCTTTCTTCTTAATCCTCAGGCCCTGTTTTTTCAACATCCAAATCATGAGCTCAAAGTGTGTTATTCTTGTACCTCTTCTGTTTTGACTTAGAGGCACTTATCTCAAAGCAAACTTGATAGCAGTTACTTATGGCTTAAAGTTATTTACAGCTATATTGGACAGTGTATGTAAATCTCTGTCAGGAAATGTGGGAATCAGTTTGTAGAATGAGACCTCAACAGACAAAATTCTATCAGTAAGCTGAGAACTAGTCAGCTGAGCAATTACAGCTGTTGGTGTGACCTGCAAATAAGCAGCGTGGTGTAGCAGTTTTAGTCTGCCAACTGCATCTCACTTCAGAAGTAAAATTATTTTTATTAATAGCTCAAACAGGAAAGAATAGCTGTTTATCATACCCTGCCTGTAGTTCTTCAGAGAGGGTAATATTGATGGCGCATTCTTTTTCTTAGTTTGCTGGGATTCTCAGTACTTGAGGACAGGGTGGAGGAGTGGTGAAGACTCAGCCATGTGTGGGTGCTGCTGCTGCAGAGAATTAGATCTCACATAATTAATATCTATGCACACAAAAACCAGAATCCACATAAAAAAATTCTAAGAGTGACAACTATTGTGCTGTATGCAGCCATTCTTCTTGATTAATGCTACAGAGCAGCTGTAAAAATAAAAAAAATAAGATTTATCTTCTGTTTACATATAAAATTAATTTTAATGCCATTATAAATCAAAAACACTGTCAAGTGTTACCTCAGTGGCTTCACAGAAAATGTTAATGTTTTCCACTTCTCTTGCAATTCCAACTCTGAGGTCTGGATCTTAAAAGCAAGGTAGTTTGCCAGCCTAGACATTGATCCCAACATAGAGAATGATTTTATGTGCATTTGTGAGGAGGATCGAGCAGAAGCTGAGAACAATACTGATTTTTAATAGGAAATAATACGGTATAAGAAAAAAGTTGAATAATTTTTAACCCATATTTCTGTGATCTATATCTAAAAGTGTAACTGTAGGAAGAATAATTCTTTTTGTAATTATTTAAATAGTGTTTGCAGATCTAAAATCCAAAAGCAATACTTACTAAAATTGTATTTCATAAAATCATAGAATCATAGAATCATTTGAGCTGGGAGGGACCCTTAGAGGTCATCTACTCCAACTCCACTGCAATAAATAGAAACATAAGGCAAAATTACTTCTATCAATTGAATGAATTAAGATCCAGCCTCTAAATTTAAAACATTTTCATACAGTGATGGTTTAGTATTGCTTAACCATGGTCAGTCAAGTTTTCAGTATTCAAATTCCTCGGAATGTCAGGTTTGCTGAGGATCATGGACCTGCAACTGTAGTTGAGAGGAAACTGTCTCACCCCTTTTTCTCATTCACTCCTTCTTGTCCCAGTGCCGTTCTCCCCTTCATGTTCATTACGGTCATCTATATGACTTTGTAATGAACTGTGTTGGGGAACAAGACAGTTCAAAAAAACAGCCACTTTCTCCTTCCATTGAATCATTGGTTCAGTTCCTTAGTCCAGGTGCACAAGCACTTACTTGGTACAGGGGAATAGATGGGGAATGAGTGGTGGGAAATGGGTGAAGGGGTGAATCTGCATCTTATGCTAGCAGCTGCAGATTCTGCTGATGGAAAAGTGTGTGTCTAACCTAAGCTTATTGGGATCCATCACTGAGACATTTCTTAGTGATGAGGCACGCTGAGCTGTAGTGGGCTGTACTGTGATGTGTGGGAGCACAGCTGTAATACATCTTTCTGAGTATTACCCCAAGTGAAGCTGGGATGCAGGGTAAGGGAGCCAATTCTCTGAGGTTGTTTTGGTGTAGAGAGGGTTAAGGACTGGAATGAACAAATAAAGAGATATGGAGGCATTCCAACTAGGTGTGCCTAGATGTTACTTGGAAGTATGAGCCATTGGGTTGCACCTCTTGCAGGTTGTCTTAAAGCACATATGGAAGGACAGGTGGAGACAGCTGTGCTGGAAGTATTTTTGCAAGTATTTTTTTTGTGTGTGTGATATGAAATAAATGGTACAAGCTATTACATGTGTGCTCTTGAAGCTGCCTGTGCCAAAAAATAATGGCTTTATTTATGTGTAAATTGCAGAGGGAACAAAAATTACTACAGAAGAGCTGGGAGCTGTCCATATACATTGAGAACTGTTGCTATGGAGAAAGAACATCAAATCCTAATTTAGATGCTTCCATTTTGTATTAAAAAAAAAAGAAAAAAGAAAAAATTTTCTTGTTCCAGAGAGAAGTGCAAACCTGTATTTCTGTCACCTAGTTATTCTTTCTTCAGCTGTGTTTTATTCAGTGCTGAAAATACAGAAAGAACGTTTCTGTTTACTAGCAACAGTTTCCTCTTGCTAGCTATCTGTGACCATTTGCTGCAGAAACACTTTTCCCACCTCTGAAACTCCTCCTGTTCTCTTTTTAGTAGATCCATTTACTAGATGCAATCTCATTTAATGAGAGGTTTTTATTGGGTACCAGTTTGGACGTCTTCTTTAAAAGCAGTAGATAAGCTCCAGCAGGGAAGGAAAACAGCCAAGGTGTGACATAGCTGTTGAATTTTGTCGTAAGAGCTCAGCAATTGCCATTCACATTAAGATTGTCAGGTCCTTCATATTCAATAACATTTTTATTCCTTGTTCCTCTTTGGTAGCTTCCGTAGAATTTGCGTTTAAGCATTCACAGAGTGGGAAATAAAGTATGCCTGAGCCTCTTGATGTTTTGGAACCTATGAGGAGACATTACTGTATCCAACACTGCAGATGTATTTGTCAGTGGATCATTTGAAAACCACAATTGTTTTACTGATAATCGTTATTAGTATGCTGTTATTTAGTGCAATTTTCTGTTCTGCTTCTATAATTAAAAAAAAAAAAAAAAAAAAAAAAGTCCTGTCGGCCTATATTTGATGCTGGGATAAAATCTGTGTTCAAAGCCATCTGGGAATCATTTTACTTTCTAAATGTCATTGTTTTCTGATACAGTTTCTTAAGAACATCACTACTACAACAGTACCTTAATGCTGAACTACTGACAAAAAATTATTGCACTGCTTTAGAGCTATAATTGTGGCTTTGACTTTACATGAAATAGATACTTCAGTAGACCATTTCAGAACTGAAAATTCATAAGTTTGAAAAGTACCAAATCTTTTTAAAAAGAAAAAAAAACTTTTTAAAAAAGAATATAAAAAGGAGGCAGGTTATTTTAAGAATGCTGAAGAGCTAGGATATAAATTTGATCTCACAATTTGACCTATTCTACTTGGCTTTATGAATAAAAATTTTGGAGCAACTGAACCAAAATTGCTTGTGTAATGTCATTATGAAACCAGCGGAACTGAAAGGACAATTGGCCGCTAATTCTTGGCTACAGTCCACTAAATTTAGACTGTTAAGTAAAATGTCTTAAGCTCCATCATTTGTCTGAACAGCTGCTTACATTTCTTACTTTCTGCTTCAGGGCAGCTGCCTCTTGTCTGTGTAAGGTATTGGTTTTTTTCGATTGAACTTCTGATGTGTTTTATTTTTGTGTATATTTTGTGAAGTGCCCGCTCAAATTTGAAGCACCAACACCTAAAAGACGCTGCAATGTCCAGCTTCTAGGTGCACGTAGCCTTTATTTGGTCTAATCTTAAATTACTGTGATGACTTCATAATCTTAATAAAAAATATTAAAATTCCCATTAATTTTAATGTAAGAAGAACAAAATCCTAATAAAGAAGTGGAGAAAATTCTGAATTCCTGTCTTTCTGACCTGGTAATGTCTTCTAAATATTATACACAAAAATAATGGTGATTAATTTATTGAAGTATTTGGGCAACAAGCATGTATTACAAAATACACAACAAGCAGATGTGGAGTAGCTGTAGCAGATTCTATTACCTATGAATTGCTTAAATTTTTAGGTCAATTTTTCATCAGTAAAGCATAAAGTTCAGAACGAAATAGTAGTAAATATATTGCAGAAGAGGTGTCCTTGTGTACTGCGCTTGAACCTTCAAGGTTGCTATTGTCTTCACTGGCCAAGCTTTAAAACCATCAGTAAGTACTACATACACATATACGTGTTTGTTTATTTTCACTCTTTCTTTAAATTAAGTTTTCACTTTAGCTCATCTTATTTTGCGGCCTGTATTCTTTTCCAGAGTTCAAGTCACAATGAAATAATTGAGTATGGGATCTGTAAAATTAATTTAAATTTGTCCCCTCAACATAATCTGTAAGCCCAGAATTATCCAAATGGCTGAATATTGCACAGTAGTTTCTATTATGCATGAAGTGCTGTAACATGACAAAAAAGATTTAAATGCAAATGTATGCTTAAATATAACAGAGTGCCAGAATCCAGCTGTACTGAAATAACAGAATTGCAGAATCTCAGGTTATCTGAGGATGGCAGGGACCTCTGAGTCCATCTGGCCCAACCCCTGCCCAAGAAAGGACACACAGTGCCCAGGGCCACATACAGCAGAGATGTTTTCAAGCTGTGTGGCCCCCAGTATCCTTGTGCCCGGGGTTGTTCCTCTCCAGGTGCAGGACTTTGCACTTCTCCTCTCTGAACTTCATGAGATCCTTGCCAACCTCTTTCTCCAGCATCTCAAGGTCCCTCTGGATGGCAGCACAATTCTCTTTTGTATGCTTGGGGAGGAGTGGCTGGAAAGCTGCCTGATGGAAAGGGACCTCGGTGTACTGATTGACAGTGAGCTGAATATGAGCCAGCAGTGTGTCCAGGTGGCCAAGAAGGCCAATGGCATCCTGGCTTGTATCAGGAATGGTGTGAAGGGCAGGACTAGGGAAATAATCCTGAGGCAAAAAGGGCTTGAAGAATATGGCCTATGAGGAGCGACTGAAGGAACTGGGGCTGTTTAGTCTGGGGAAAAGGAGGCTGAGAGGAGACCTTACTGCTCTCTTCCAAAACCTGAAAGGTGCTTACATTAAGAGTGGGGTTGGTCTCTTCTTTCTGGTGACAGGTGACAGGACAAGGGGAAATGGCCTCAAGTTGCACCAGAGGAGGTTTAGGTTGGATATCAATATGAACTTCTTTACGGAAGGGGTTGTTAAGCACTGGAATAGCCTCCCCCAGGGAAGTGGTTGAGTCACCATCCCTGGATGTGTTTAAAAACTGTTTGGATGTGGAGCTCAGGGACATGATTTAGTGGAGGGTTGTTAGAGTTTGGGTAGTATGGTTATGTCGTGGTTGGACTTTATGATCTTTAAGGTCTTTTCCAACCTGAGCAATTCTATGATTCTCTGTTTCTATGATTATTCCAAAGTTCAGATGATAGCTATGTAACAACTTAAAGTCAAAGATGTTCCACGGGAAAGGTAAGTCCTCTGTTACAACTGAGCAAAACCCCAAGGGATGTTTTGATTTGCCTTTTCTTCAGTGTTTCTCTAAAAGTAGAGTATTACCAATGGACTCTTTCCTAGACTGCACTTTGAGTGCGTATGCATTTAAAAAAAAAAGAAAAAAAGAAAAAAAAGGAAAGGAAAGGAAAGGAAAGGAAAGGAAAGGAAAGGAAAGGAA
>JAPSGF010000006.1:21358208-21612830 GCA_035772895.1 Perdix hodgsoniae
AAAGGAAAGGAAAGGAAAGGAAAGGAAAGGAAAGGAAAGGAAAGGAAGGAAAGGAAAATGTTTTTATTTTCCAAAAAAGTATAATTTGACATTTTGAGACTACATTTGAGTGCATTTATTGTTCCATCAGATAATACATTATTTAAATTGTTGATTTCAGTGTGTTTTCCTTTAGAGAGTGATTGTGTAACTGTGGATGAGAACAATTTGCTCTCTCGAGTGGTGATGGAAAAGAAAGGTTGGCCAGGAATAAAAAAATATTTGATCATGGTTTTGGCTTTTAAATCAGAGGATAGAATAACATTCTCGATGATATCATAGTGCAAGTTACTTAGTAAACTAATTGATTTAAATATTATAATGAACTTTGGCAGATAATAAAGCCAGAAAGCCAAAATGAATTATACGTAGCCACACTGCTTCCTTTCTGGGCACTGGACTTTGAAATGTTACATCCTTTTATGATGTTGTTTTCCTTATGCATATGAGTACGAAACTGAACCATAATAGGTTTATTGTGTGACATTTCCTACACTCTATAACATTCCAGAATGTCTTCTGGAAAATATGTCCATTAGTATCCTATAGTAGTTTATTCTTTTAAATTTTATGTATCGTTTCTGAGTTCTCTCTGAATTAAAAACATTGTTTTGTACTTTTCCTGTATGAAGTTCTGGGAAGTAATCCTTCAGTGTGTTTGTTATAAGAAAGACAGATCTTTTTTTTTTTTCATTTAAATTTCCACAAAGAGAATAACAGAACTTCTCTTATTCTATTGCTATGTTAGGACACTGTGCTATTGTTAATAATGTGTGTGTTGATATAAATCTAGAATTTTATGGCATTAGAGTTGTTCACAAATGTATGTACTGCCAAAAAGCAATGACATGAGTAAGGAGTGGCTGTAAAGTGAGAGATATTTCTCTCTGCTAAGAGAGAGATTATAAAAGTCTGGTAGAAAGACGTGATCAGATTTTTGAGTTCAATACCTGATTGTGAGTCTATCCATTAACTTTGAAAATGTGCATTTTATATTTCATAGAGTCATAGTATCATAGAATGATTTGGGTTGGAAGAAACCTTTAAGATGATGTAGTTCCAACCCCCTGCTGTGAGCTGGGACACCTCCCTCTAAATGAAATTGCTCACAGCACCAGCCAGCCAGCCTTGAACAGTGTCTCACCACCCTCACAGTAAAGAATTTCTTTCTAATGTCTAACCTAAATCTGCTCTCTTCCATTTTAAAGCCATTTCCCCTTGTCGTGTCACTTATAACTGAGTTGATTGAAAATAGAGTCACAAATAAACAAAAGAATCAATGATTTTTTCAGCATTTTTGAAATCTATTCTCAAGTTCATCAGAATGAAAAGCACAGCTGCATATTCTTTGCTGTTCACAGGACTACGAGCAGCCAATGTGTCAAAATGCATAAACTTGTTTGTCATAAAATTGAGCTGGCACTACTCTGCCATGGCTTCAGCCCAGATGGAGTTCATAGTGCACCAATGTTTGGTCGGTGCTGAGGGTCAGTCCAGGCCGCTTGGTGGGGCAGAGCTGCCATCATGATGGCTGGGGCAAGGGGCAGCCACAGTGTGAGGCCTGCTGGCCATGGGCTGGATATGTCTGCTCTAAGGTGAGGTTTGAAGACAGAGGCTTGTATTAAAAACAGCTCACCTCAAAGTTAAATCCAGGTGTTGCTGTACATTAAATGTTATCTATGCACTGCCTTTTCTATCACATGGTTTAAGTGATTCATATCTAGATAAAATGACTGAACTTAGAAATATCAGCATGTTGGATGTATCAGCTGGAAAATCAGTATGGTGGTTGCCATAATATACACGGATCATTATGTACTTACATCTTTAATAGGTTCAAAATCAAATATTATGTTTATTTTCATCTACTCAATGCTATTTATTTTAAACAAATCATGGTAAATTGTGTGATGGTCAGTAGGGCTTTTAGAAAACAGTGAAGCTGTTTCTTGTAACTTTGAAGATACCCAGTGATTCCTTTTGAGAACTAAAGATATTTGTGTCAGTGTACTATTGCCAGTTAGAGTAATAACATAGTTGTTCCATTAAAAATCATTAATATTGATCATACATACTATTCAATACTATTCAGTGCCATTCTTTTGAAGCTCTTGCAGGTGACTTAAAATTGCTGCACAATGATTTCTCTGTTTCCTTTTAGTAATTGAATATCATATTGAATTTCTCTTCCTTTGACATTTCTTTAGCTAACAAACTGCCTTGAACTGTCTGTTCAGTTATATGCTCCAGATGTTATGATCCTTTCCATTGGAGCATCCCCCAGCTACAGTTCTGACCTCATATTTCTGAATAAATCCAAGATTACACAGATTTTGGCAATGGATTTTTATTGTTAATGGTAAAATCACAACGATTTTAGCTGCTTTTTAGGTCTGTTTGCCTTGGTAATCTTGTTAATATTGTTTTGTTTGAAAATTAACTGCAAATTTTAAACATTGTTTTTATTTAAAGCAACTTTGTAATGTAGTATATGCATGAAATGGTAATCATTATTTCATGTCTACATATGAATGTTATATGATTCCAGCCCAGACTGTCTTTGGCAAATAAACGTGTTGTTGAGCCAAAGAAAAATGAGTACATGAAATACGTGGATTATAGCTCAGCTGTTTCTGGTGTTACTCCACCCACTCAGGGATCTTAGAGAACCGTTTCACCTCCATGCATGGCTGGGAATTGTGTTTAGAAACAGCCATTCATGTTCGTAGTGCAGGATCTGGGATTTCCTCAGAGGGATGTGAAGTGCTTTATTCCCATTAGTGGTCAGAGTATTGACATATGAATTCATTTTTCTTTCACCTTGTCATGGCCAAAAGTGATGCAAAATAATTCTTTTTGCGTTTAATGTGTGCTGTGCAGAGAAGGGCCATGCTGCTTTAGAGTAGAGTAGTTGTTCCATCTGGACAGCACTCCTAGTGTATACTGTGTTTCAAGAATACAAGCAGCACTATCGTGCAATTATTCCCTGGGTATGGACAGAAAAAGAAGGGGAATCAAGAGAGATTACTGAAATAAACTTAAAAAGCATGCAGAGGAAGAGAAAGATCCTTGGGTTGCTTTTAGATGTGAAAGTGATCCTGGAGCTTTTGTAATTAAAGAGTAGGAAGATAAAGAAATGTCAAGATTAAATTGTGACTTGTGATTGTGTTGTTTCATTGAGAGTATACTTTCATATACAGTAGATTCCAGAGAAACTCAGAGGAATGTAAAATAAGCCTGTAATGCTGACTTGCTTATCAACTGTTAATTGCTTGTATTTTTCTAAAATAGATTTTTGTTTCTTACTGTGGGCTGCTTCATAGTTCCTATGTATTTTTTCTGTTCATGCAGTCTTTTGTCCAAGAATTTGCTACTAGGCAATGTCCAGGGAACATACACATACTCTGCATGTGCTCTTGCTCTTCTCTAATATTTCCATTCCTCTATTCCACTAACTGTCTATTTTGACACTTCCTCAATATGAAAATGCCGACATATGGAAAAGTGCTTTTTTTTTTTTTCAGGCTCTCTCCTTCTCTCTTTCTCTTAGCACTTTTTGTTTCCCCAGTGGGTTGTACTTAAAAGTGTACAAATTCTAGTCTTGTTTGAAGCTCTAGAGGCTATCTATGGAAAATAATAGCTGTGATAGAAGTTCCACATTCAGTACTTCAGTCCATCCTTTGATCCACTCTAAGTACTTGAACTTCAGTTTTGTATAATTGCATGAGTCTTTATTATCCTCCTGGAACTTGTGGGATGACACTGATTTCACAATTCCACACTGAAACTGTTATTTGCAAGATAGTTGTTGAACCATGATCCCTTCCTGTGTGCACTGATACGTCCTTCACTTACACACTGTATGTGTCTGAGGCACCACTAAACATCTTGTGCAGATAGATACAGACAGCATGTTCAGTTGATCACTCTCTTGAACCAAGGATCAGCAGATGCAACATTTTCTGGTGCCAGTGTTTGAGAACTCGTTATTTCCATCTGTTACACCATTGTTAGTGGTCTTCAATCTTATTCCACTGCTTTTCCAACTGCAAACCTCCTGCTGACTAGAGATCAGAGAACTCTCACTCAGTTCTCCTCCTATACTCTTTCCCTGGATTGCCTTTCCCTCCTCTGACTTTGGCCTACCTCAAGCTTTTTTTTTTTTTTTTTTTTAGCACTAACTCTGTGCAGAATTATCCTGACATGGTTTATAAACTCATTTTTTCCTACTCAGCTTTTCTCTCTTGGCTGTATTGCTGCTAACAGATGTTCTACTGTGGTTCCATTGTCTGTCCTTTTCAATCATTCCCAGTAGTTCAATTCTGTACTGAAAAAATCCTCCAGAGTTTGAGAGGAGGAGTTTGTTAGTTAATGCTGACAGTGATAGATTTCTTTCTTTTGGCTCCTTTAGAAGTTTCTAGAAAATGTCCTATTCAATGAATATTATTGGCCAAATGGGAATTTCATCAGTGTTCTATCTTCCTAGCACTATCCTTGAAAAATTAGGATAATGATTAGGATATTCCCAGAAACAGAGAGGGAAGTAATATATTGTTTTATTTCCTATACAATTTTTTAAAGGTATATGCAGATATGATGTCTGCATTATTCAGTTTATCTGCACCATTAAATAGATTTAATCTCCATAATGGAGATAATGAATGAATACAGTTAATAATAACATGTTTTTACTTAATAATTTTTTTGAATTTCTACGACGTTTAATTTTTTTCTGAAAATTTCCATTATGTTTTGCTTTTACTTCATGCAAGCATAAAAGTGCTGAGTACTTTGTATTACACTTCTAAACCAAAACATCTGACTTTTTTGAATTGTTGCTGGAGGACCAACTCACAAACACCACGCTTGTGTGAAGAGCTTTAAAAGAGCAAGATTTCTCTCTGGAGTGTTCCAGAATTTATTCCATGATGGCCAACAGATATTTAAAGTTTCGGCCTTGAATCTCTATCCTGCACTGCATAGTTATTACTTGATCTAGGATTTCCTTGTGCTAGGAATATTGAAGTTTTAATCCAGCATCCCCCTACTTGTCTGGGTTATCCTTTCTGTGTGTGGAAGAGTTTATAATATCTATCTTTAACAGGCAGTAGGTCTAGTTTAACATTAAATGGTGCAGAAGTTAAAAAAAGACAGAAGCATTATGTAAAAACTAGTAGGAGTCATTTAGTAAAAATAGCTCTTTTTGTGAAGGAATACATAGCATGGAACTTTAGAGATACTGACTGGTTAGCCAGGGCTTTTCTATGGCATTATACTAGAATAATCACAGGTTTTTAAGAATATGTGTTCACATAGACAGCTGTGTCATGAAGAGATACTATAATGTGCATTTTTACAATTGAGTTTTGGGAAAGGTAAACCGTGGGAGTATCCATCTCTTCTATGAGCACTTAGATGCATACTTACCTTCTGTAGTTTCTGTGGGCATCAGCATGTGGGATGCAGGCTGCAGCAGCCTATGTGCTCTTTTTGATCTAGAAGGGAGGTTGCATAAGCTGATATGATGACTGAAGTGCTTCCTAGGAAGGCTTCAGCAGTATGAGCATGTGGAACTGCATCTTGGGAACTAACCATGCCTTGGCTACTCCTATTTTCAGGCAGCTCATAATAGAAGAGGCAGAAGCTGGGTTGTTGAGTTAGGACAGAATAGAACACAGGTAAGTCAGCAAATAGAGCCCAACTTCTGGGTTTGAATGTTAATTAGTGTAACAGCTACCATTCCTGTTCTTCTAGAACTGTATTTAAGATTTAAGTCTTCAGGTTTTTGTTTGTTTGTTTTGTTTTGTTTTGTTTTTATATATACAATAAAACAACAGGAGGCTGATACAGAATCTTAAAAATGTTTTCTGGGAATATTTTAGGAAACGTAGATACAAAGAACTGGCAATGCATTTAAGAAAGTTGAGTGTTGGTCACAATCCTGCAGCCACTCCATGTCAACACATAACCTGCATTCATACATAATGTTCATGCACAGCACCTCCCCACATGTCTACATTTGTCTATCTATTTTTAATGCATAGTTTTGAATTTCTACCAGAAAATTTCACAAGAGAGTGCAGAACAAACTGTCAGAAACATTTACATATTGAAGGATTCTGTGTAACTAATGCCATTCTGTAAATAAGTATTTACTGCATTAAACAGAAATCCTTGTAGGTACATAGTCTTGCAATCCGTATAATTAACAAAAATGTAAACAATGTGTTGGGTTCCTTTTTTTGTCAGAGTACCAAATATTTGAATTTACTAAAAAAAAAAACAGGATTTCCTTATTAGCCCAGCACAGTGACAATTACACTGTGCTTTTTAACTGTTTGAACTGACTTTTCTTTGTGACGTTCCCATTCCTCATCATCTTTGTCCAGATCAAATGTTTCTGGATAAATGGGCAGCTTGTCTTTTGGACACTCCTCGTAATAACTCCGAACATATTTTCCAACAGACCATCCTTTGTATTCCTCAGGCATTTTGCATTCTAGGCCATTGTAGTGGACGTTGTAGTGATGCTTCAACCAGTAGAAAAGATAATGAATGTTGTAATCGCATCTCCAAGGATTCTCTCTCAGCCAGAGAACTTTCAGAAAGTAAAGATCTTCCAGTACTCCATATTCAAAATTCTGCAAGCTGTTGTTAGATACATCCAGCTCTTCTAAGTTATTGAGCCCTGAGAAAGCAGCTTGTCAAAAGAAAGATATTTATTTGTAACATGTAAAGATGAATTAGAGAAGATACGCTTATCTGCAACAAGAAATAACTTTTTCGTAACTTTGTTTGTTTTTACTAAGGGTTACAAAAATACTTTTCAAACACAGATCTTTATTAAGTGGTTTTTACGTTGAGTATTGACAAATATTATCCTGGAAATGTCATCGTTAGAGTGGTAGTATTGCTGATAAAATCATAAAACACTTATGAAAATGCATGAGTGTAGTATAGTGACAGTGGAGATGAATGAATATTTGATTTACTCATAGAATTCTTGTGTTCTTTCCATGACACAGAGCTCTGAGTCATATTTCAGAGAGCACTTCATACTTCTTGCAAGTTTTGTTTCATGATAGAAGACTTAATTTGAATAAGTATGTTGCTAAACCTCAGAAATACCCTTCTACTGATATTACCAGTTTCTCCTATTTAACCTCTAAAATACTACTGGAGAAGGCTCTATTGCTTCATTATTTCTATCTCTCCTTGTGTCTGCTTTCATAATGAAAAATACACACATGCAATAAGCAAACTGCTGAACAAGGTCAATTGAGGTCTAATAATACATAAGAGCAACTATGTGTAACATTTCTTTGATCAAAAAGAGTTTTAATTCTTTTGGTTTGTCTATTACTTCATATCCATTATTATTTAAAAGTAGCATTCATTATATTACAGCTTTTTTTTTTAAATTGGAAATCATAATTAAGGATATTCAACTTTTTGGCACTTTGGTAAATGCTTAACCTTCAGAATTCTATTTCTGCATTGGCTTGCTTAGTGTTAAAGAGCTGCTGAAATCAGTCACTCTTCATTGACTTGATGATTTATACGTCCTTTGTGATAATCTATACAACCTTTTGTGAATTGAATGCTACAAAAGGTTAAATTTGCACCAACTTCTAAATTTTTAGGTCCTTTTTTCTTGCACATTTTTATATGACAGAGACTTTACCAAAGTTTACATTTTATGAAACACAAATAACTGTAAGATGAATATTTAAAATTATTCTTACCAGGATCAATGTACGTTATTCCATTACTGTTTAGGTTTAATACCTTCAGTTCACTGATGTCTTCAAACTCTTTGGGTCGAAGTTGTCTAATTTTGTTGTTGGACAAGTCAAGTTTAATTATATCTGGAGGTATGTTACCTGGAACTTTCTTTAAATCTTAAAAAATGGAAAAGAGAGAATTTATATCATTTTTAGGTTATTCTTATCGCTTAGGTTTCACGCTTGCACACAGCTTTGGTGATCTCACATTATTTCTTTCCCTTTCTTTTCCCCCATAACTTCTATCAATGTTTTTTCAGCTTCTGACTTTGGCTGCCTTTTTCTTTTCCATCTTTACATTTCATATGAAAGTTGCATTCTTCACTGGTGTTTATAGCAAAACCTCATTAGCTGTTTTTTATTTTTATTTTGGTAGTACCATATTATTCATTTGTGTGGGAATGGGGTTGGTAGTAAAGACACTAATGAATGGTGTGTGTGAAACTTGTAAATGGAGAAAACAGTATGTCAAGTAAATAAGTGTTCATTGCTATGGGAACATATTCCATAATCAAATTACAATGTGCTCTATTACATCTTTTGTTTTATGTTGCCAAGAGGTAAAATTTCATTAGAAATAGAAGTGGTAAGAATCATAGTATTTAGTAATAGATGTAGTTATACTTGTACTTCCATAATTATAGTTGCTTATTATTTATAAAAATATATGTTTTGTTACAATACTTATTTGCCCAGGTGACATTTCTGAGTATTCTATCTACTTCTCTACCCTACTTGTATCATTGGCATTTCCAGAGTAGACAAGCATGTCTCAGTCATTATTTTTAAAAGTTCCTTTTAAAGGAGTTACAGAAAAAACAGCTTCTAGGTTGGTAATAAGGCCACGTCCTCGAGAAGTGCCAGGTGTGGTCTGAATCTTCTCCGGATAAAGTTATTAAATCTTATCTCCAGGCTCTCTGTCTACTAAATGTAGTGTTCTAATCCTGGACTGTTAGAACAAAATGAGTGGTAGTACCCCTTCTTTAACTGTCTTTAAATAAAAGTATAATCTCTGAATCTGTGCTGAAATTGGTGTTGTCAGTACACTTCACAATTTTGAAGATGTCTCAAGCATCAACATTCTTGAGACTAAAGCAACACATCAGAGACTTCCTGCCTTATATTTGAATTTCAGTAGAGCTTTGGTATGATAATACCTGTATTATAAATATGTAAATATTATAAATGGTCCTGCCTGCTCTGGTTGGAATGTTTCCTGCTTGTGCAGATGTCAAAGTTTAAGGTCTAATTATTGCCAAATGAATGAAAATAATGCTTGAATTTATAGACATTAACATACCCTTCATGTCTGTGCTCTAGAGTGCAGATTTTTTCAGCTGTTTTTGTGTGTCCAGATAATTTTGCAGAAAAGCAAACAATTTTTGTTGTTTTTTTTGTCGTCGTTTTTTTTTTATAACAGTCAAGGACATGTTTTTGTTCTGTAGCACTGTCAGTTCTGGTGTATCACTGATCTGATGAGATATGAATAATAATTTCTTCAAAAAGGAGGAGATATATGTTTATATATATTTATTTTTAAGAAATATTTACGTTTTTAAGATGTCTATTCCATGAGCTTTCTGGCATTAACTAAAAGCTCACGACCTGAGGGACAAAATGCAGGCCTCATAATTTCTCTACAGGAATGCATAGTAATGCTATCCTGCTTGTTGTACCGTCCCATCAATTGTAACGAAATAACACATTTCAGCTTTTGGGAGCATCTTCTGATTTGGCAGGTGATAAACCCTCCCCCTACTCTGAAATCTTGTTCATGTGGATTTAGAAAAAATTATTTTTTGCCAAGAATTTGAGTCCATCATATTCCTCTTTCTGATGGAAATTCCAGTGAAATTGTGCGTCTGCTGCACAGTAATCACATGCAGGGACAGATAAGTATGATGCTTTCATCAAAGATTACCATATGTTCAGAAATCCCAAATTTTCATGAGATACGTGCATCCAGCTGTCAAGCATATGCACAGTAGATCTGGTACTTCCTAAATTGGACTTAGTCAGGGTGTGCATGCTAGACATTCAGGAAGTCCAGGAGTGATAGAGCTTGCTCTTGACCTGAAGGAAGGAGTCCTGTACCCTTGTACACCAGGACTGTAGTACACTTCTGTGGGTGTTGATGTAACTTTATTTCTTCTCCAGTAATTTATTTTTCAAATTCTGTGAAACTTCCATGAAGAACAGACATGATTAAAGGTCACTATGGGGTTAGGGAAAAAAACATAACATTTTTCTTGCCCCAAATTTTTGAATATATTAATGTATTCAGCTCATCTCTTCTATACCACTGAATGGGAAGAGATAGAAAGTCAGTATTATATCAATATTTATATTATAATAAATGTATATGTATGTGTACATATATGTATATATGTACATGTAAAATATATGTATATAGTGATAAATATACATAATAATATATACCTCTTTTTGTTCAGCTTTTGTTCTACACTGTTTTCTAGAAACTTGAAGTAATTGATGATGTAATTAAGATCATGTAAAGGATAGTTAAGATCACAATTTGTGCCTAATAATTAAGTTCTTATTCACACCAAGAGGAAAGATAATGGAATATTAAGAAATTAACAAGTGTTAGCCAATAAAAACATAAATAATTCATTAAAAAGACATAGTAAGAGAGGAATTTAGCAGTGAGAAGAAGATAAAACTATCAATATTTTTATAGCATACGTAACAGACAAACCATGTCATCAAATGCTGAAATTATTAATTCTTTGTATTTAGGTAACATCTCCAACATCAAACTTCAAGAGCAAGAACTCACTAAGACATATAAATATAAGTCACTCTTAAATAAATAGAAGTTTAGCAAACATATTGTGAGATAGAAGTAGACAAAACATACTGCAGTGACCTAGTTTTGCAGGATATACTTTGCAAAAGTTGGGAAAATAGTTCTCCCAATTTGGGCTACTTCTAGTAATGCTTTTTAGTTCAGATTTTATAATGCTAGAGGACAATATTTTCAGAATTGTTTTGTTCCGTGTTTTGTTTCACTGTGGTATAAAATATGAGAAATACAAAGCATGAATAAATGTGCATTTTTGTATTGACCCCTACCACAGCTGGTTTACCCTTAGGCCTTAACTATGGCTTTTAGGAGACTGAGATGCATTTGGAAATGGAATGGATCCAAGAGACTGAAAAATATTTTTTAAAGACACTTCAGCTTTGAAGTGTTTGTTGGGTACTGAGAGGAAGAACATAGAGGAGGTATTTCTTTATGAAGAAAAGTGTACAATTTCTTCCTTCAGAAGAAGAAATCTTGCAAAGTACACATGAGGCTGTAGTGACTCTTCTTTGCATTTAGGTTCCTATAGGGATTGTTAGCACAGCTGGCTGGTCCAGTCCTGCTTCACAGTTAACTTTTGTGAAATCTTTGGGTTTGTACACTGGAAATAAAAAAAAGGAAATACACTCCATGCTTGTTTTTGTCAGTGCAGTGATTTTTGCACAGCTGCAATGACTGATTGCAGTGTTTACCATTGTAGTATCAGACAGTTGAGGTGCTGATGGTTCAGTGCATAGACTTAATTTAACTACTGTTGGTTTTCACTGGGTATGTTATACTAGAGAACTAAAGAATATTTGTGAGAAAAATATTTATGGTAAACAGACAAAAAATTAAAGTATTAGTTAAAGTAAGTCAAGAAAGAACTGGTGCCATATGGATTTGTCATAAATAATATATGCAGCAGTAAGAGGGCAAGAATATGAAAATAATTCATTCAGTTAGACGAATAGATACAAACCTTTTCTCTTGCAGTTCAGAGTTGGTACAGGAAACACATACATGTGGCACAAAGAAGAATCAAATTCTGGTTTGGTAACTTCAGGCTTCTGTTTTATGTTTCGGGGATCTTGCCTGTCCTCTTCACTACATAGCTGTTCAGCTTTTATCTGTTTTAGCTTCTGATTTTTGAGTTCTATTGGGTACGCACACTTGGCATAGTTTCCCAAATTTCTGTTTGTTGGAACCTGTAGCATTGTAACAAGAGTTTCTAGTTCACAATTGCAATGCCAGGGATTATCATAAAGACGAAGGTAGTTTAGACTGGGCGTATAAATAAAAATCTCCTCAGATAAACTCTTAATTTGGTTATGCTGGAGTAGGAGTGTGGTAAGTTTATTCAAACCAAAGAAAGCCTGGCTCTCAATTTTTGATATGTCATTCTGCTGTAAATCCAAACTTTTCAATACTTTATATTTAGAAAACATATTATTCTTCAACTTACGAATCCTGTTTCTTGCTAGCAGCATGTGCTTCAAATCCTCGGGCCAATCAGGTGCTACAAAAACCAATTTTCTTTCCTGACAATCTAGGTATTTCTCATGAAGGTAAACATATATATCACATGGTTGGCCTTGGGCGTTGCGCTTAACAGTGCTAGATGCTCTTCTTAAGATGTTTTCCCTTTCATTTTTTCTCAGATTCCTATTCCTTGTCTTCCTGAAGTCAGATGCTTTACAGAGAAGAAGTAGTATTATAATTGTAATGACTTGCATCCTGACATTCAGCTTGCCCACTTATTTTTTTGTGACAACTGGGAAAGTAGAAATTTTTGGTTGTCTTAATCAGTGTTGTCCAGATCTGAATAGGCACAGCTGGGGTGTGCGGTATCCCTGCGGTGGAAGAAAAATAAAATATTAGAATGGATGAAATAAGCTTTTTCATGGAGGCTTGTGCATAGTGTGCAGCTTTCAGTAAAGTACTCAGTCATTACACTACTTAAAACTTCACAGTTACTTAGATAGAGTCCTTTTTCATCGCTTTTACTATCTGTGATCTACTGTCATTTATTTTGCTGAAGCATGGAAAATTAAGCAGGTTGCTTGATAATTGTTTTTTTTTTCACAAGGTTCTCCAGTGTTTAAGAAACACCATTGGACAGAATCTTCTTTGTATTTAAATTCATCTTGGCAGATAAGCTTGGAAAAGGAGCTTGAGGCTGGTATTTTCCAGCTTTCTGGATACTGATCTACTGGATGTTCCAGTAGGAAAAACATCCAGTAGGATGTAGAAATTGACCTGCATCCAGTGTATCTATCATTCTCACAATATAAAGTGCATTTGTTTTCTGGTTGACTCACATTTTATCCCAACCAGCTCTGGTACTACCAGGTGTCTCTCATGGTCCATGTCAGGTAGACAAAGTTGCATAGACTGCTCTGCGAAGGACCCAAATACAGTAATTTTCAAAAGCGTATGAGGTTATTGTGTCATCAGAGGGTAGGCAGGATGCATAGGAACCTGAGGAACCTGACAATGGTATGCTTCAAACCACTTCCAGGTCTGCCCACTTGAGAAGACAGAGGTTAGAAGGGTAAGCCAGGAGCTTTTTCCCAAGGATTACTCTTAGAGGAATATAAGAACTACACCACGCAACCACATCCAAAATTGCATTAGTAAGTTTTCAGCCGATGTTTGCTTCTTATTTCCTACAGTGGTTCTATGCACTTCCCTTAATGCAGTTGTTTTCAGTAAATTTTGGTCACAAAGCTGTGTTTCAGAAACATTTTCACTCTTGAGGTTTTTGTATTGTCTGAATTTTTTTCATCTCATTAATTTCCTACTTTCTGCTCATTAGTATCATTACTTCTAAAACTTTTTCTTTTAATTCTTCACAGTTTGAATTGCGTACTCAGTTATTTTTTCTATGCCTGCAGACATCTTTGTGTTACGATCTATCTTTTTTGACCTTAGTACTTAAGATGGTAGTAGATCCCAATCCTGAATGCTGTTTCCCAGATGTTCTGTTTCTGAAGCAATGTTGTTTTGGTCTCAAAAACCTTGTCTTTATCTGTTGGAAAGATTCTATAATAATAAAAAAAAACCCTAATATTAAATAAAATCCTTCTGAAAGAAAAGCATTTTGTCAGCAAATTGATAGTTTAAACCAGTTTTGGACTAAGGGGCATTCTCAATGTTTTTGTAGTTATAGCTCATTAAAAAAAAATACATATAATCTTATCTGCATGCTGTTCCATAGTATCCCAACCAGCTCTGGTACTATCAGGTGTCACTCATGGCCCATATCAGGTACTTAAAGTTGCATAGACTGTAGTTTAGAGGTATACCTCTAAACTGTGTGACCTGCTGTCAATATCAACTTTGAAAACCCTTTAATTGGATTCTCCATTTTTAACGTTGTACTTGTCAGTTCTCTATTGGCATTCAGATTCTGCTCATTTATAGCGTGCATTACTGTCAATACATTAAATCTTTAACTCACAGTGCACTACATGATGTTTTGATGTGGAATACTGATAGCCAAAGATCATAAAACCATGACATTTACACTGATGACTTTATCCTCACATGAAAAATGAGATTGTTACTTTTCAGAAGTTATATACTAGTCAGTCTAAGTAGTGCATTTATTAACATCAGTCATAACTGGGATCCTCTGTGTTGTTTTAAACTTTTCAGCATTTTTCAATAATCAACATTCATTCTATTCTATGAGTGCTTGGAAATAGAAAAAGATAAGAACTTGGATGATGAAAAATAATAAATAATTATGAAATATTCTTTCTTCTTCCTTTCCACCTCCCGAATCTGAATTGGCATTTATTACCAGTGTTATTCTGCCATTAAATTAAATTTTGCTCAGCTTTAATATCAAAACAAGCAATTCCTTTCAGTAGCATTTACAAGTTCACATGTAAAATACGAGACGTATTTTACTTTAGTCTTAGGTCAAGAACCATATAAGAGGTATGTCATTTCTGTGGCTTAGCAGGCTTAATGATGATTTTAACTGCTTAGATGCTTTTGAATTGTGCAATCCCTGTCAGGGATCTTGAGGGATCAAGGTCCTACTCTTGTAGGACAGACCTCTGGTCGGACTAATGCTTGACTGCAATTGAAAACTTGTATTTGGCTTGCTATATGAAAGTGTTTTTTTAAAATACTTTTTATGTACTTCTTTTAATTCCATAAAGATTTCATACTGCATTTTCCATGTTAGGTATATGTATCAGGCCTACTTTTTATTTTCATTTCTGTTTAGTCAGATTGGTTATTTTTAAAGATTGGATTAAGATATTATTAAAAACATTATTACATAATTACCTTTGAGGATAGACCAAAAATTTGGCAAAGAGAGTGGTTGAAAGGATGTGTAAGGGCTGCTTCTAGTGTCAAACATTCACATTTCATTACACAGTTAAAATTACAAAGATATCTGTAAAATAGGTGTTATAAACAAGAAATTAAGTGGACACAGAAAAGAATGTCTCAACTAAATTCTCCTAAATTCCATAGAGTCAGAAAATGAGCAGAACATTTTGTATACTAAGTCTAGTTACTGCTCCTCTACTTGTTCAAGATAAAAATAGTTAATATATATAATCAAATATTGGTATCATCATGTAACAGTGGCATGGAACAGACACATTTTAGAAAACTTTATTCCATCATTTCCTAACACTAAATTTCTTAACTAGAGAGCTTTCTCATCCTTTGGTAAAAAAACAAAAAGCAGCTTGGTTTATAAGCCAGATATTGATGAAATGTTAAGAAGACATTTTTCCTCTGGACAATTTCAGCTTTGTATACTACTTTTTTTTCTTTGTGTGTGCTTTCTTCTTGGTAATCTAATACTGCAATAGTTTCAGGTAGGATATTAGCCTAGATGGACTGAATCTGTAATAGAAATAGTTAAGTTTCTATGGCACTTAGAGAATTTGAAATTTAACATTCAAATTGACTTTGTTTTTTTTAGGTGAATGTAGGAATTTGCAAGATTTAAATCTCTCTGAATGTCAGGGGTTGAATGTAAGTAACACAAACTTTATCCATATACCTATTACAGATGAAGCTGACAAATCAACCTTCCACTGTATTTTTTTCAAATGAATTAAAAAATAACAAACTTTTGAACAAGTATCAAAATTTGACAATAATTATTTTAGGATTATGCTTTTTAGGATTATCCAATTATCCGCTAAAACTTATACTATATTAAATTAACCTTGTGAATAAATATGTTCTTGTCATGTTCAGAATGCTCGTTTGGCATGGTCTTAAAATGTCTGATCATATGCACTTCGCATCTGAATTCACATAACATAGACCTCAACCGTCTCCTAGATATGATTAATTTCAGCACGTCTCTGCAAAGAGCAGAAAAAAATTGCAACTCTTCTTTAAAATTTCTGTCATCTTTTTAACAGGTATTAAATGTACTTGCTTATCTGTATTACTTCAGATGTGTAGTTTGTCATAGAATTTTGACTACTTGTTCTAAAATCTTGTTAGAATTTATGCTTAGTTATGCCTAGTAGGGCAGTGGCTTCTTACCAACCATTACTTAGTAAATTTTGAAAGAAAAAAAAAAGGAAGAAATCAACAGTAATGACATAACTACTGTAAACTTCCTAATATCATATCTTGGCAAACTCGGAGGTCTGGTGAAATTGGAGAACTGTTGATGTTTGGAAGCAGAAGATACTTAATATTTGCAAGGAGGAAGACATATTGACCCTTGAGGGATGTCAGCTGCCACAAGGCACCAATGGTACTTAGCAATATTGGTGACAGTGCTTTGGCCTAGCAGTCCAGGCAAATTTTGAGTCACTTTGAAATCCACTTATGCAGCCTATATTTAACCCATTTGGCTATAAAAGATATTGTGTGGAAGGCCTTGTTGTAGTCAAGATGCACAGACTACTGTTCTCCTCTTATCCAAAGACTTTGTTACTTCATCATAGAAAGCTGGGATGCTTTGTACTTAGTCAATTCTTGCTGGATGTTCCCTGTCACCTGTTTATCTTTCATTTGCTTGGTCATGGCTTCAAGGAGGGTCTACTAAATAAACTTCTTAGGGACTTTGGTGAGGCTGAAAGACTCATAGTTTCCTGGATCCTTCTTCCCATTCCTGAAGGTGAATGCAACATTTCCTTCCTTCCAGTCATTTGAAATCTGTTTCTTAGTCCTTTGAAAAATGAGGGAAGACTCAGTGTCAGTCAATAGGCAAATATGACATGCTTCAGCAGCATGTGTTAAAAGTCCCATATACTTAATTGAACCGTATAGTGTTAAACATATCCTTGAATTGCAATATTAAAATTATTGTGCTTCATGTGAATAAAAATAGTATCATATGTTTCTTAGTATTCTGCTTAGAGATGGAAGAAAATAACTTTCATTTGTAAAAATAAATATGATGATTTAAAAATATTGAGGTGGGGTTTTGTTTTTGTTGCTATTTGAGGGCTCCTCTGAAAGTAATGCCTCCTGCTTTATTATGTTGGCACGTGACATCAGAGGCAGATGTTGATAGTATGACAGTAGAGGTTGAAAAATATCCTGACAATATCCAGTTATGTTTTATTGCCATCTGACTCCCCTGATAGCTGGGGAGCAATCTGACAGAATGGCATCCGGCATGGAAATGCATATGAAGCAAAAGCATGTCACTGAATTCCTCCATGCAGAAACAATGGCACCCACTGACACCTCTGTCAACATTTTTGAACATTTATGGTGATCAAACAGTCAATGTGGGTGCAGTGAGGTGGTGGGTACTGCGTTTCTGCAGTGCATTATTGGCAGTGAATCACCTCCACTGGTACAGGTTTTTACAATCACAGCGTAAAACCATGACAGTAGGTGAGACTTTGTTCTGTCAAAGTGTTACTGCATTCTTTGTAAATGTTGTAGTTTTCGTGGAAATAAATGGGAGGCATTACTTTCAGAGAAATCTACGTATATACAAATGTAAGATAAATTAATGCGCATATAATTTTAATGTACATCTGGATTCTTTTATTATTCAGGATGAATCAGTGAGACTCATATCTGAAGGCTGCAGATCTTCTATTTAAATTTGTCATATACAAATATTACTAATGGAACGCTACAACTTTTGTCAAGGTAAAGTGAAATATAAATGTTACAGTATATATTTTTACTGTTTTACTCATACAGTAAGCTTAGAAGCATGTATTGTAGAAATATTTTTTTAAAGAGACTTACAGATTCTATCTGTTAGACAAAACTTACAAAATACTCAATACATTTGACTTAGATGACAATTCTTTTTTCTTTTTTACTTTTTATTATAATTTTATTATAATTAATGATTCATGTATGCCAGGCTACTCTATATATTTCACAGATTTCTGAAGAAAATTTTACGAGAACATGGTAGTTAAAAAAATTCTGTGGCATGTCCATCTACTCCAGATGACACAAGAAGTTCACACGAACGAATGTTCAGAAAAATTCTTTTTTGTGAGAGAAGACTGTGGGTGGGTTTATTGTGTGAGCCGGATAGTTGTGAACCAACTGCAAGAGAGTTATTCTAAGATCTGATTTGGAAGATCAGTGTATGGAAGACAAATAATTAACGTTGTTAGAGGTCTGTCATTCCTGTTTAGATGTGTCCCTCTGTCAGACATGAAGATTTGGTGAATAAGAAGTTGGTTGCCGCATTAAAAGCTGACATAAAGGAAAAGCATGATGGTCAAGGATGTGCCTCCACAAAGATGTATACAAATTTTGAAGATAGATGTACAGTATTTCTCTTTCCCATGAATAAAATTAATGCCATCCTTTCAGCGACACCCCCACAAGGTCCAAAAATCTCTTTTTCACTGTCATCACAGTTTTTATTCTTCTGCTGCATCTTCATTTTACTAAAATGTGCTTTGGCAGAAATTTTTCTTGAGTGTCTCTAGTCTTGCCAGTCACATCTTCATCATTATTATTCTCATCATAATCTGTGTTTTGTCCACAGTGGCTGATATTTTGTCTTTTTACATTTCCACATATTTTTGTTGTCGTTTGGAAAAGTTTTTCTACAAGTAATCCCAGTCTATTTTATTCTGGTTATTTAAGTATCCTATTACTACCAAGAGTCAGAACCATATATTTCTTTTGATGTGTAAATCACATTTACAAAAGAAAAATGTCTCCAGAGTAGACAAAACTTTCAACGCAATAAAATGAATAAAACAAAAATGCAAGTTCAAATACTAGTATGTATTTTGCAGTTAACTTCTACCTCATAAATAGAAAATTTTCCTTTTCACACATGAAGCTTCTGGTTTGAAAGTATAAAATAGCACTCTTTCTAGAGACCATTTTTGGACAAAAAGCAAAGCTCACTGTTTCCAAGTTTACAGGGAAATAGAAAAAGATGCTGAAAAGGTCCTAAGAAAGATTTGCTAGAAGACTTTTCATAAACACTTCATGTGCCATCTGAAAAGGCACAGCTCACCACAGGTCTTGTGTAATAGTGTAACTAGTGCAGAGTTCTTAAAGGTGGCAGTGTTGTATTTTGTAGTAGTGCACATAAGGTTTGCCATTGGATATCAAATGTGCATTACTGGAACACGGAACTAGTGTAGGCTGAAAGTTATTTGGTGATTTTTGATTCTCTCCTACTTTTCCATGCTTTTCCTCCATACTGACACTGATTATTGGGTACATTTTCCCTCTGAAAAGTGCTTCTTTATATGACAGGCATGAATATTGGCTATCAAGAATAAGCGTGAGATGGTGATTTTATCAGATTGCATTAAAGAAATGAGCCTGAGCCTGTTAATACCAAATTAATTTTGAAGAAACCAGTATGAAAGCATTTCTGCAGATTTCACACAAAACAAGGATTTATAAGGAGTCTATGTGCTCAAGCTTAAATTCTAAGCAAGCTGTCACTTTAAAGATGGCAGAAACTGTCATGTACTAAAGTTCCCACATCATAAAAAATGAGTCATATGACCTATAAGGAAAACCATTGTCTCTTCAAGAGTACTGGATAGTTTTGTTCACAGGTCTCAAAATCCATTAAGAAATGCTTCCCTACATCTTAAGTTACGCAATCTTGTAGCACAACCTTATTTACAGAAGTCCATCACTTTAGTATCTGTTTTGTTGGATGCATTTGTAAGCATCTAATCACTTGTAGTGATTTTTGCCCTGAAATGCAAAAAAACTTATGCTTCTGTCAAGAAATATATTTCTGTATTCAAGAAGAAAGAAATGTTTACATTTAAAAAAAAAAAAAAAAACCAAAATGAACACACAACCTCATATTCTCAGATCTGGCCTTGATTTACATTGCCTGTCTTCTACAGTGTTTTCATGAAATGTAATCTTACATTTATTTTTAAAAGGTTTGTTGTTATCTTTTTTTTGAAGTTAACATTATTTTCCAGCTTCGTATATGTATATGTATACACATATATATGTATTTGCAGTTCAGTTCAAGTTACCACGTTTCCCCACTCTATGTGGGAAGTATAAAGTCAGCTCTGAAAATCAGTGCCACTCCCCACACAGTTAACTCCTCAATGGGTGTTCCTGTGTTTCTTCAAAATGCTAACTTTTGCTGACTTGCAGAATTGCAGCACTGTGTGCCTACAACTAAATACCTATCAGAGCAGTAGGTCCTAATTCTAGGCTCTGATTTTCTATATACTTTCATTTGTGGTGATAGTTATTCACTTGTGGCAATAGTTATTTATTCCAGTTAGAAATTTAGTTCAATAAAATGAATGGTTTTCAGTGTGCTATAAACCAGATCCGCAGATGGAAACTTAAATATATCCCAAGTTTAGATTCTCAGCTTTTACAGAGTGCTGCAGAAAAACATTTTCCATTTATGCAGTTTACTTTCTTTTAGCTAACATTTAGTATAAAGCAATGTTTTCCAAAAGAACTGGTTAAAACTTTAGAAAGCATTGAAAGATAGAAGATGTAGGTACTTAATTCACTTTTGTATCTCTATCAGTTTTTCAGGCTCTTTTAGTAGTATTCTTCTAAATAACTGCAGGAGCAGAGAAGCTCTTACTGTGTGTTTTTATTGTTAATGTTCTTTGATAGAGCTCTGGCTTTCATTTCCACCAGGCGCTGCTTGTAAAATCAATGGCAACGACAGTCCAGCAAGCTTGCACTGAGTAGCCTATTAGTTTTCAAAGTATGCATACAAGAATCACAGTTAATTTAAAAAGTATGGTTTTGTAGTTATTCAAAATAACTTTAAAATGATATTGTTTTCGTACAGTGAAGTATGTTATATGGTAATGCTATTCTCCAATAAACCGGAGTAGAAAATGCAGTGGAAAAAAGTCTTTTAGCAAGAAGAAAATTCTATTAAATGTCTAACACAATTTTTTTTACAGTAATTTTCAGAATAGTTTAGCTCTGCTATTTCGTCTTTTTCTGATTCTATAACATACTCTTGTCATAATTTTCTCTCTTTTCTATTTTATTGTGACAAGGAGCTTTCCCAATTTGCAGCATCTGAGTTTAGCTCACTGCAGAAAATTCACAGACAAAGGTTTACAGTACCTGGGCACTGGCACGGGATGTCACAAGCTCATCTACTTGGACCTTTCAGGTTGCATTCAGGTTTGTACTTCACGTCTTCCTTCCATTCTGTGAAGAAGAGAATCCTTTATATGACTGGCTGCATCCTGCATTCATGGTATACTGAAGTAGAACAAGCACTGCAGCAGTCTTCCAGGGTTTTGAATTACACGACTACAGCTGTTTAAATTTTACTGAGGAATAATAGCACTATAGGTTTGGATCGCTTCCAGCAAACTGTCAGATCTATAAACAGCTAGTGCTTACTGCATAATGAGAACAAGGCTTGCTTTTTGTGGCTGTAAATAACTAATTCTGTGTTATGATTAGTTAGGATTTTGAATCAGGAGATTTGAAAATGCAGTTTTTACTAATGCATTAAAAATAAAGCCACCGTGCGTTGGAAAAATGCAAAGTTACATTTGAATTTCTGAAAAGGAAAGTAATTCTAATGTAATCTTTTGTTACTATTTTATAATGGTTTAAGACACATTTAAGTAGTGTTTATAATGATAATCTAAAAATAGTTAATGTTTTGGATTATTTCAGTCTCCAACTAAGATTCTAAAGATGCCCAGTGTCTTAGAATCTAGTACTGTCTTAGATACTTTCAAATATATTCTGTATCTCAAAACATACTATAAAAGCAATATGAAATACTAAACCATAAGGCAATAAAAGCCTGCCAACGTCTTAATAAAAAAGCCTACATACATTCTTGTTTACACTGATAGACTTCTCCAAAGTACAAAATATGTGGAAAATGGTGAAGAGTCAGAGTCTGACAAACAGAATGGTTTAGCTTCCCATTTGACAGAATCTTTCCAGAGCCAAGGATGAGGGCAGAGAGGGCAGTAGCCTTCTTCTGACTGCTTCTTGCTCTGAGTGTCTCTTTCCTGCTTCTTCAGAAGTGCAATCATGAACTGTAAGGATCTGCCTCTAGAAAGCATGATCTAACAGCAGTCAGAGAAAAGTGGTCATCATTGAACTAGGAAAACCACAATCTTTCCACTTTCCAGAGGAATGAAGTGGGTTTGCTCACCAGTGTATTTGAGAGCTCTGAAAGTCATTCCACAGCTTCCTCCATTTTGGGTTTCCCTCTAATTCTGGAACAGTATTTAATGATCATGACTGAGCAATTAAGTAAACAGCTGAAACTAAAAAAGAGCATCAAATTGCATCACTATTGCTGAAAGATTTTCAATAGGACACAGTGGTGGGTGTTTTTTTATCTCATTGGATTAACTAAGGAAAAGGGAACTTCTGTGTGGAGAACATTTCAGAATTAGAAATTAGACCAGAAAATATGTTCTGTAGAATCCTGTTTTTTTTTCCTTCATTTTAACATTGCTGTTCTTTATAATGAGTTCTTATATTACCCTTATTATTGTAGTGCTCAAACATCTGTTTGGAAACCCATCTGTAAAATAAGCGATTATGCTAATGGTCTTAGAGATGGCAGTTTGGGGACCTGAGCATTTAAATAACTTTAAATAACATTAAAGCTTAATTAGGCAAAAAAATAGGTATTAAGCAAGCATTTTCTAGACTATTGTAAAACATGACAGCCTTTGTTCTGATTGACTATTATTATAATTCATGGTAATATTATATGGTGAATTCTAACTATGGCTTTTTTTGCATAAAATTTCAGAAGTTAAGGTTGTGTCTTTATGACATGGATGGTAAACATTTTCATTAAAAAGTTCCATGCTTTTGTTGTAAAACAGAGATTTCCTTATGTCCTACTCTAAAGCGTCCTAATAAAGCACTGATAATCTCAAAGACATATTCAGAAAACCTTATTGCTTTGTCCTGCTTCTGAAGCAGAATGGTATAGATGGAATATTTTCTGCTATTAGTCACAAAACTAAGGTAAAGGCTATAAAGGAATTGTATGTCATTTACTGACATGTTATACAACTAGAAAAGTTTAGTGAGAGATATTTTCATTTACATTAGAAACATGGAGATTTTCAAAGAAATTGACTTATATCTGGAGCCAAGATCTATGGCTTACTGATTTCTAGATGAACTATTCTGGCTCAAAATATTATAGAGCGGCCTATCAATTGCTGTAATTAACAACAGCTGGCTAAGAGATTACAAGGCACTGGGGAAACCTGAATTTGACTGGTATCTCTTGACATGCTGTAGTGTCTGTGGGGATGATAGAGAAGCTGCTAGCAAACATAGAGGCTTCACCAGATTTCACCAAGCTCTTTCTGCTCTCACTTCACTGAGAGAATTCTCTTTTTGGCAGCTACTGTCAAATTTTGGCTTCTTCAGACATATCAAGCAAGAAAACAGGCCAGTGCTTAAGAAGCAAATCTGAACTGTGTTTATTAATTAGCAAAGAAGAGGACTTATTATTTATATTTCCCAATGACAACATTGTGTAACTGAAGAATAAGTTACACATGTACTATTCTTTATTATTGGAAATGTGATCATTTGGGAGTACATTAATATAAACTATTTGGGGTAGTGGCAAATATAAGAAAAAAATAACATTTTCATCAATGTAAGAAACCAAACATCTTAATGTATGTCACAATTTGTTTTATAGTTCTTGATAAACTTGAAATAATAAAAAAAAAAATGGTAGCCCCTTGTACACTGCAAGAGTACTTCCTCAGTGTGGAACACTGATATTCAAGATTCTTCATTCAGAATGTGTTGACAATACTGAAGTCACAGAATGATGATTCTTTAAAATATCTTCTGTGCTGCGGAGTGCATTCTGCCCTGCCGGGTGCCTTCCACAAAAACAGTCTTTTCAGAGTGAGAAGATAGGAATTTTAAAGCAGTGATAGTGTGTGATAACAAATAAGCCAAAAGCCAAATAAAATTTCTGTGTTCCCATTTTTTGGAATTAAGAAAATATTTTTTTTGAAGATTAAATGAAATTAATTTTGACATTCCCACAAATATTTTTGCATTTCACTACATTTATTTTCTAAATCTGTGGGGACAGTTTATTAGGTCTTTATACTTAGCTGTAGTTTGCTCCATGTTGGTTTTAACGTATTGTTTTAGACAACAGTATATTAGCATACAGTTAAGGAAAAAAGCAAACCAATCTTTTATATATCAGACTGAGAAGTTGCAGAAAAGGGATTATGTTTTATGTAGGATCATTGTGTTGACTTCTGATCCTATAAATGAGAAATATCTATATAATATCATACTGAGTCAAGCAATAAAGTTCTGTTTGGCAGGATTTTATAACATCTTAGACTCAGAATCTTCATTAACTTCAGAACATCACCCCTCACAGTTCATTTGAAGAAAAAAGTTTAAGTTTTTCTCATCTAAAAAATATGGTATTAAATTCCATGTATGTTCTAGTGATGATTCCATGGTCAAACTGTAGTTCTTGAGGCAATCTTCTAAACACTGAAATTCGAAGTGAGTTGAGAAAGCAGTTGTTTTACTAAAATGTCCATTAGATTTCATATTATTTCAACACCTTATTTTCAAGAGTGCCTGATGTTTGTTAGATAACCCGCAGTGGTTTTAGAAAGGAAATTCGAGATTAATATTTATGATATTGCAACAGCATCTGAATGTTGAGTAATGCAATTGAATCTTATTTGAATGCATGAGATCTATGTTAAAAAACAGTTTGAGGGAAAAAATTAGAAGCAATCAGTACAAGAGTTTTATTAGGTGCTTCAGTACAATTGTTTTTTGCTAACATGGAGGAAAACACTAAATTACTGCTGTTTGTGGTATTAAATTGCTATGTTAAGCAAGCAGTGCTCTTCCAGACAAACAAAAATTCTTTAGACTACAGTTAACATTTTCTGTCTTTACTGAATTTCAGAAACAGATATGCTACATCTCTCCCTAAACATTGTTGAGTTTGACCTGATTACCTGCTACCTACTATCTATCCTTTTGAGAATGGGAATCCCGCTTAATTCTAGGTAGCATACAAAGGAAAAATGACCATTTTGTTATGCTTGTGAAGACACAAATATTGTGTTTCTTTCTCAGATGTCAGTTGATGGCTTCAGAAATATTGGCAATGGCTGCAGTGGAATTCAAGGTTTGCTAATCAATGAAATGCCAACTCTTACAGACAGATGTATTCAAGTAAGTAATTGAAATATGAATTTTGGGGGAATATCTGATGTTAAACCTGGATTAACCCCTCAAGTGATTTTGGAGAAAGTATACAGATAAAGATGAAAATTTCTTTCCCAAAGCATTTTTGAAAACTATAGTCTAATTGTGTTTTAAAATCTTACTAACTCTTCTTCACTAACAGAAAATTTCAATTGTCTTGTCTTCTTTTGCTACATAGGTTTAGCTCAATTAAAATCTTCTAGTTTACCCAGTGTTTCAGTGTTGCACCAAGTGTAAAATATGAGAACATTCTGCTGTTAACTTAGCCCATAACAAAAAGTTTTTCTGACTTCAGCAGAAGTGGTTATTAACTATATCACTATGTCAGGTGTTTGCCATACTTCACATCTCCGGCTACTTCTTTGCTTTGTGTTTCCAAAGATAATGTATATGTGAAGAATTTCAATTATATATATTTCGAACTCATATGTTATAAGTTACTGTTGAAATAGGTTACAACTATTTGTTCAGAATTCTAACTACCAGTATTATATTCAGAATGTCTGCTGGTCTTTTGTTATGTGACCACATAAGCATGTTAATAATTTATTTCACCTTTCTCTTCAAAGACTCTGGTTGAAAAATGTCAACAAATAACAACTGTAGTGTTCCTTGACTCTCCAAATCTTTCTGACACAACTTTTAAAGCTTTTACTGAATGTAAACTTGTTAAAGTCAGGATTGAAGGTTAGTACTATATTTCTCAAAATTATTTTGGATGATTTTAAAAATTAATCCACTTTAATCGATAAGAAATCAAGAAGAATCTTTCAACTGATTTTATTGAGTATTTGGATACTGTCCCTTAATGTATGCCAGATGTGTAACTTTATCTTATGTGTTTCAACAGGAAATACTCAAATTACTGACCTGAGTTTCAAGATGATGAGTAAATGCTGCCAATACATCAGGCATATTCATTTTGTGGGATGCCAGAAGATAACAGACGCAGGTCTTAAGATGATTTCAAAACTGAAATATATTCTTGTCTTAAATGTGGTGGACTGCTTTAGGTATATCTCACATTCAGTTTCCTATAAACCATTCTAAAGAAATTTAATAACTTTAATTGTACTCATAATAAGTCCTGTTAACATATCTTTCAGTTTTAAAAATATATACATTCTTATACTATTAATACATATATATTAGCATTTAAATATATTTACATATAAGTAGGCTTTTTTGTTTCTGTATCATGTTTTCAAAAGTCCATTTGCTATTACTCCAGTTCAAGCAAAGTAATCAAAGAAGTAATATTAAGCAAAGTAATGTAGAAGTAATATTACTTAAAAATTAAGGCCTATTTTAATGGAGCGTGGCAAGTATCACAGCTCTATTAATATTTGAATATTGTTTATTTTTGTGAATATTAAAATAGTACATTATATATATCTATTACTAATATACAAGCAAAACTGCCAGTTTTTGACAACTACCAGGACAATATAGTGTGTTATCTTGTAGAGGAACAATATAGTTGTTGTGGAGACTTCTCTATTTCAAGTGTGTCGTGTATCAGCGGAAAAAGGACCAGCGATAAACCTTCTGAAGCTGAACACTTATTCCCACTCTATGGCATAGTGATGGACTTAAGGGTGGATGGGAACAGGAAAGGCAACCTCCCCAGCATTTCAAAATCAACAGACTTATAAAATATTATGAATGAAATAGAATTGTTACCGCTCTTAAAAATTCTATCATCATGTTAAGTTTTAGGGATTCTGTTTTAATGTATAAAAATATGTATAGAAATCTGATAATGTTGCATGTAGATGTGCTGAGAAGTGCTGAATAAAACTGTGACACCATTTTGAAAGTTCAATTGTGAGGATGGGACAACTGCCTGAATATTCAGATTTAATGTTTAGAAGGGTGGATTTCCAGTGTGTTGGCTTTCTGTGCAGTGATCATGCCCATACACTTGTTCACCGCCTCTAACACAAAATATTCATTGAATTATATTAACAAAATTTTAAAAACAATTATAAAGCTATAAGAAAATTTTATTTTTAAAATTATATTTGAAGTTATTTGTAAAGTTTTCACCATTAGCAGAGCTACAGATTGTAACAAATATAAACTTTGTAAAGTGTTTCTTAAGAAAAGACAGACTAAACTATAAAAAAGGGAATTATTAGCATTTATTTTTCTCTTATTTGCATAGTACGTTGATATAAAAATTCACTCTGAATCAGCAACATATAAGAATTTATCACAGAAATCAAAGGGAACACCATGGTGGTGGTAGAGTCTTAAGAACAGATTCTGAAATATTTTGTTTGTAAGTTATTAATACTCCTAATCGGTTCTCTTTTTTCATTGTCATTTTACCTTTGTCTGTTTAACTTTTTCTAACTTAGGAGTCACATGGAATTATTATTATTATTATTATTATTATTATTATTATTATTATTATTGTTATAAATGAATGGAACAGAAATAGCAAATCTAATAATTCAGAATTCTTAAAATTATACTAAGTGTTTGACTACATGTAAAAATGAAGAAAGAAACTTGTCATGATTATTAGAATTAAGGAACAATAGAGATGTGAGTAAAAAGCTGACTAAAAGCACAGGCAATGCAGTAATTCAAACTGCTGGCATATTTTCTCCACTTACATATGATGTCTTCTTGTATGTTAATCCAAGTAAAGCAGTGTGTGATTTGTGTTCGTACATGATTACTCAACTGACAAAAAACTTAACGTATGTGTTCACTGCACAGTTATTTCAGCAGTGCTGTTATTATCCGTATGTTTCAAATACTCTGAGATGTGCTGTGGTTGTTTGTGCTGCAACAAACAGTACAAGCCAAAATATGATTCTGTCCCACATACATTTTGGATATTTTGTTTGTCTATTAGGGAACATAGTAGAAAAACTGAGAGTGAGTTAGAGAGCTAAGTGTGCAAGTAGTATTAAACACATCAAAGAAAGGAACGACTCTGGAGCGCTACCAAGCTTCCAACCCTTGGAAGTTAGCCTTCCAAGCCTCTCAAGTTGAATGACGGATTTTCTGTTTTCCTAATCTTTCATAACTTTTTTGTATGCTACGAGTTGGAGAGTTGTGTGTCTGACATGCAGTTGATAAAGTCTCAAAGAAATGACTCTTCAGTCAGTGTACATATACAGAATAGCTACTGCGTGCACATACACGTACAACTTCTGTCTTCTGCTTCTGTGCTGGAAGATTATTTTTCATTTAAATTATTTCTATTGTTTAATTTTTTAAAAAAACAAACAACTAATACCAAATATTATATCAATAACAAATATTACTTAGAAATAAAGGTTAAAAGGGTTATGGTAACTCCTAGATAAGTTTTCCAAGCTATCTTTTGAGATGCAATCATATCTGAAAGATGGAAGTAATGGAAGTTCTCATAATTTCCTGTAGACTTTATTTCAGTAGGTTCTATATTTTAGCAGTCACAAAAAGCAGCTGAATCAAGCCATAAATTATTCTGACTTTTTTAATTTAAAAGGGTATTTAAAATCATCAATATTCATTTTTCCTTATCTATAGTGTAGGCTACAGAATTTAAATTAAATGTTGAATTGTATAGAACAGGAAAAATACTCTGTATGGATATTGTTTGCTTTCTCGTTTAGAATCAGCGGTGGAGGTATACAGCCATTTGTACAAGGTTCTTCAGGAGCTAAGCTGAGAGAGCTGAATTTGGCTAACAGTATCCATGTCACTGATGCTTCTGTCAAACAAATAGCACAAAGGTACCATTGTCCAGTACAATATTTTTCTGATGTGATTAGACTTTCAGTATGTTTTTAATGTCAAAGTTCTTAATATGTTAATAAATTGATAGAATTATACAACCGATTATATACAGAATTTGCACTAGTCCCTTGCTAGTTTGTGCTAGTTCCTTGCACTAGCCCCTTGTTAGTCCCTTTTGTTATTGTAAGTCTCTTAAAATGATCCATTATATAATGAAGAATTCATCAATACAAATACGGAAACCTGAGATATCTTAATTTTATGAAAAAAGGGCTTAAGAGATTGCAGTCAGTAAAAGAACTGCATTAAATGATTAGTATGTCTGTGTCATTTTTATAAGCTCAATAAATAATCATGCCTGTACAAACAAAAATTATTCAGTTCTTCATTTCCTGGTTCTCAGAAGGAGTATTGGTATTGGCAATCAAAATATAATTTCTAAATCTCAAGAGAAGCTTGGAGTCGGTCTTTCCATTCATTAATTGATGTCTCAGCAGGGCCCTTGTTTATACTTTCATAACATTAGTTGTGGACAATTATAGCATGCTTGCTTGTAAGGGAATGCCAGCCCTGTTTTTTTTTATGGAATTTTGCCCCTAAAGCTCTGAGCACAGATGTATTAACAGGGGTATACTTCTTAGACCTTTTGGTTTCAGAATGGGAACACACAACTTAATGTAGTTATTGAGGAAGTAAAATTCCATCTTCCATGTGCGCAGATTTGCAGAACCTTGCAATGTCTTCATGGTTTGAAGTATTTGCAACAGTTGTACATTATGAATATAGTCTCTGGAAGTACCTACATAACACAGTTGTCAAGAATATGATACAATCCCATGGGACTAAAGAGTCTATTTTCATAGGTACCCTTAAAAAAATAACAGGGGCTATAACAATAATGTACCTGTTATGCTACATTTCTCTTTAAAAAATGGAGAGCCAACATTTCTGGTTTAATTTTTATTATTATTATTATTTTATATTTAATTTAGATGTCATCAACTGACCTACCTTAATCTACATCACTGTGAAAATGTGACTGATGCTGGAATTGAAACTTTGGGAAATATGTTGTCAGTGATATCCATTGGTCTCTCTGGAACCTGCATCTCAGATATGGTACATACATATATATAATTAAAAAATTATATATATATATATATAGAGAGAGAGAGAGAGAGAAAAATCTGTTCACTATTTATCTAGACTTCCAGAAAAAAATAGAATCATAAATCACAGAATCATAGAATGGCTTAGTTAGAGGGGACCTTAAAGATCATCTAGTTCCACCCTCCTGTCACCCACCAGATGAGACTGCCCAGGATCCCATCCAACCTGGCCTTGAACAGCTCCAGAGATGAGGCATCCACAATCTCTCTCAGCAATACATTCCAGCACCTCACCACCCTCTGAGTAAAAAACTTCTTCCTAACATCTAAACTGAATCTCTCTTCTTTTAGTTTTAAGCCATCCCCCCTTGTCTTGTCACTATCAGACCATGTGAAATGTCAATCCCCCTCCTGCTTGTAAGCTTCCTTCAAGTACTGGAAGGCTGCAATGAGGTTCCCCCAGAGCCTTCTCTGCTCCAGGCTAAACAAGCCCAGCTCCCTCAACCTTTCTTCATAGGAGAGGTACTCCCGTTCTTGGATAATCTTTGGGGCCCTCCTTTGGGCCTGCTCCAACAGCTTTGCAACCTTCCTGTACTGGAGGTCTTGGACACAGCACTCTAGATGGGACCTTACAAGAACAGAGTAGAATGGGACAATCACCTCCCTCTCCCTGATGGCTACCACTCTTTTTTGTACAGCCCAGGATACTCCTGGCCTTCTGAGCTGCAAGTGCACACTGCTGGTTCATGTCCATGTTCTCATCCATCAGGACCCCCCAAGTCCTTCTCCTCAGGGCTGCTCTCAGTGAGTTCTTCTCCCAGTCTGTATTCATATCTGGGATTGCCTCAATCCAAGTGCAACACCTTGCACTTGGGCTTATGGAACCTCACTGGATTCTTGTGCACTCACTTTTTAAGCCTGTCCAGGTCCCTCTGGATGGCATCTCTTTCTTCAGTTGTAGCAACTGTACCACTCAGCTTGGTGTCACTGGCAAACTCGCTGAGGGTACACTCAATCCCACTGTCTATGTCACTGGTAAAGATGAAGAGCAAAGTTCCCAGTACAGACCCCTAGGGGACACCATTCATGACCAGCCTCCACCTGGACATGGAGCCATTGACAGCACTCTGGCTGTGACCATCCAATTCTTTATCCAGCCTTCAAATATGTATCTCTTCAATTTAAAGTTAAGGATGTGACACGAAACCATGTCAAAAACGTTGCACAAGTCCAGGCAGACAAAATCAGTTGCCATTCCTTTGTCCACCAATGCCATCACTCCACCACAGAAAGCCACTAGATTGGTCAGGCAAGATCTGCAATTGGTGAAGCCGTACTGGCTGTGTCAGATCACCTCCTCATCTCTCATGTATCTTAACTTCTCTTCCAGCAGTATCCACTCCGTGATCTTCCTTGGCAGAGATGTGAGGCTCACCAGCCTGTAGTTTCCCAGGTCTTCCTTTGTTACTTTCTTGAATATGGGAGTGATGTTTCCATTTTTCCAGTCACTGGGGACCTTGCCTAATAGCTGCAGTTTTTCAGATGTGATGGAGAGCAGCTTGGCGAACACATCAGCCAGTTCCTTCAGAATACTGGGATGTGTGTCATCTGGCCCCATTGACTTCTACACATTCAGCTTTGTGAAGTGATCTCTGACTTGCTTTGCTCTTACACTGGAAGGGATTTTACTCCCCAACCCTCACTTAGAAGTTCAGGGACACGAGAGGCCTGGAGCCAGACTGGATGTGAAGACAAAGGCAAAGAACCTGTTAAGTACTTCAGCTTTCTCCATGTCTGATGAAGCCAGCTCTCCCTTTTTATTTATCAGAGACCAACATTCTCATGCCTGCCTCTTCTGCCCAATATATCTAAAGAAACCCTTGTTGTTTTTCACATCCCTCAACTCCATGTGCACTTTGGTGTTCCTAATCTGATCCCTGCACAAATGGACAGCATCCCTATATTCTTCCCAGGCCCCCCATCCCTGCTTCCACTGCTTATACTTTTCCTTTTTTTCCCCTCAGCCTGACCGGTAGGTCCTTGCTCAGCCATGCTGGTTTCCTGCCTTGTCTGCCTGATTTCTTATTCTGGCGGATCAAGAGCTCTTGTGCTCTCAGAAAAGCATCCTTAAAGCACTGCCAACTCTGTCCTGTTCTTTTGTCCCAAAGGACAGTTTCTCAGAGGATCTCATCCAACAGTTCCTTAAACATCCTGAAGTTTGGTCTCCTGAAATTCAGTGTCCTGACTCTGCTCTTTGCCAGGCCTGCGTTCCTTGAGATCACAAACTTAAACAGTTAAAAAACTCGCATGTATATGAAGTAGTGGAGTTCCAATATCATTAAAACATAGTTTAGAAATGTGGAGTACAATATTTTCCCATACATAGGTAGTACCTAATAAAAGGTAATTCTCACTTTGGACATTTTTCACATTTGAAAGAGAGAAAAAGAAACAAATGAAAAAGATGTTTGACAGCTCTGAATCTGATCCATAAACAGCGTTCACAAAACAATTTTATTTTTTTTCCTCCAGAGTGATTAGGCCTGAGGAAGGCTAAAAAGTTGGTGTTTTTAAATGTTAAAACTTAAAAAAATGTATTTTCTACAAGATAGATTTTATGATTAAAGTATTATTTCTAATAGAGGAACTGCACTATGCTGTGGTCTAGAAAAATAATCGCTCGTGAAAGAATTGCAAACAAGGTGTCTTCAAACTGTCAAGTTGCTAAGACTCTGGAAAGCAATATAGCAAGTGTAGGAGCCAGGTTAAACATAGCAGGCCTCCACATAAGATGTTCTTGGCAGATCCTGCCTTGTGTGCAGGGTTTAGAGCCAGCTCTGCTGTTACTTTTGTATTTCAGGCAAACTCTTCTCTGAACACTGAAATCTAGCAGAAACTTCATGAAGAAGTGAATGATTCTATGACTTCATAAGAAAACTGTTGCTGTATTTATTCAATTGCTGTTCAATCAGAATTCTGATCCAAAACTTTACTGTTAGTGCAAACAGTAAAGTTGTTTTTTTTAAAAAAAAGCCCTTATCCCTCACAGAGGCCTGAAAATAATTAAAAAAAAAAACAAAAAAACAAAAAACAGAAAACAAACTAAGCTAAAAAAAGAGTTTGGAAATCCACAGAGATTTTATTTAATGTGCTTATTTTAAATAAGATATATATGTATGAAATTTATAGCGCCTTTACAGGCCTTGACTTACTGTCCCACAGTCTTTCGACACAAATGTTTTCTTTATCTCTGCAATCCATACATAGCCTCTTGAAGTGCTGTATTGTTTCTTCCTCTAGTTTTCACATAGCACAATCCATGCTGTCGGCAATAATCCAAGCTCTTCTGCTTGCACTGCATTTTTAAGGCATTCAATTTCTTCCCTCCCACAAGACAGATAAACTAAGCCAGAAATTGACCATTTATCATACTTGACATTTCTGATCTCAGTGCCTTGCTAACTAGAAATCTGTTAGGTCTCCACTGTTTGCTGTGTTTAAAGTATACGGCTCACATTTGTAATAAATACATTTCCTAATCTTACAACATGAGTTGATGAAAAGAAATAGATCAATCTGCTTTGTAAAAAAAACCTATTATTTGTATGTTTTGACTTTATATTATTCATTTTATTAGCATATAAATGCAGTTGTATTAAGATTCTTTTTCAAGTACTGTGTCCAAATTGCTGGAAAGATGTAGTAGAAAACAGTTATTTATGTTCAGTAATTGACTCTATTACACTATGCTGATAAAGAGAAGTGTAAGACCCATTTTATTTTTTTTAGTCTGTGCAGTTCATCTCTTGTTTTTGCTGTCTTGGTTTGTGATACATGCAGAATGTACAACATAAGTCTGCAGTATGCAAGAGAATGTTCATTATTTTGTTTTTCAATTGATGGCAGAATCATTCAGCCCACCAAAAAAGAGCGGAATTTACTGTAATAATACCAATATGTACTTAGGGGAAGAATAGGGGAGAAAAGATACATTAGGGTTAGATTTTCTTACAGATGAGTCCCTTGTGTATGACTGACTTAATCAAGACTTTAATCAAAATTGAAAGGTTTTTTTTTTTTTTTTTTTCCCACTACTGGTGCCTTTCTCTTCAATAGCTTCTTTGGGAGAGAAATGTTCCTGTTGAAGTCTTTCATTCAGAGAATTTGTTGCATTTGGAAGAAAAACATTGGCTCAAACTTTTGCCTGACAAGAGAGTTTGTTAATATAGAAAAATACTGTAGAGTCATTGTAGACTCACAGTAATAATGAAATATAGTGCTTACAAAACAAAACAAAAACTGGTAGTCTCTCATATTTGCAGAAATTTATTATATTTGTCCAGAATCTTCCAGTCAATAGTAGGATAAGTCAAGAAATTTCATCACATACTTAACTTTGTATGCGTGCCTAAGTGTCTTGGTAAGTCAAAGCCAAAGATCATTCATTCATGAAAACAAATACCATCCTCAGAAGAGGATGTCAGCTTTATGTGTGTGAGGGACTGTCTATTCTGTTACTGTGATGGGGACACTGTCAGTCAGCTCCAAAACCTATTTGTCTTATCACATCAGTCCCAATGATTCAGTGGAAATGCTTCCATGAGATGGTGAAGCAGTTTTAGTTTTAAGATTTGTTCTGTTACTCTCCATATTTTTATTAAAATGTTGTAAACTATTTCTGATGTTTGATGTGATACAGCTTTGGGAGTTTTGCTCCAGTTGTGAGTCTGAAAGCGAGTGGCTGTGCAGTGTTCATCTTCAGTCTGACACAAGCTGCTAATGCACATGGTCTGGACCACCCATCTTCTTTCGATAGAAAAAAAAAATCATTAAATATTGAAATATTGGGGCTTTCAAGGAGAATTGTTTAAGTCAAGCAGGATTTAGACAGTCAGAAGAAGCATAACAAAGAATAAAAAAGGAATGGTTAAAATAAATCACTTGACTCCTGACATACAAATATGCACTGTACAGCAAGAAAAACTGTATATGCCCATCAGGAAAACTTGGTGTCACTGGTAAATTACGTGCTGTGTAATAATGAGAGGGAATAAGACTGCCTTAAGTTTAAAAAAGAGATAAAATACTTTAAAAATTGAAAGAACTCTGATGCACTTCTAAAATTAGAAGTCAAAAAGTAAATATGGAGTTTGTGAAGAAGCTTTCTATCACAGTTGTATCTTCATCTTCCTCCATAGTGGCTGTTATGCATGAAAGTTTCTCTATGTAATGACCCAAGGTCCGATTCTCTCTTCTGGTTGTCATTCCTCCTCAAGAATCATAAGTGACATCAAGTCACTTAATCAGTCACAGATTTTTTGCATCCTGGCCATGTCAAATTGGTCTTTAAATTTGAGGGTAATTTGTAATCCTTGGGAATTATGCAGTAGTGGTTACATGATGGCTGTATAAACAATTAGTTCTACTTTCTTTTCCTATGTGTCTGTACTTAATGATTTTCAGATACTGGCTGCACCTTAAGGCCAGGCTGCAACATAAATATTTACTAATATATTAATAAGATATTTCTAAACAGATCACAGGGGACACAGGCTTTATGCGATTGTTCAGAGTAATTTTTTTTCTTTCTTTCTTTTTTTTTTTTTTTTTCCAGTCTTTGTGGGATACTGGATTTATGGTGTCTTGAATCCCTAGCCTGGCTCTACATTTTGGTCTGTTAGAAAATTGGAGTATTAGGACTGAGGAAGAGCCTTGTGAAGGTTAGGAGGAAAATATTACCTATATACAGCAACAGACTGTAAATGAATTGGTTGCATTTGATTTCTGGAGAAGAGGAAGTGACAAATCACACATCCCTAAGGCAGGCAGAAGGAAATGATAAATATTCAAGCAAGCTCCAAATCCAAATGTTAGCAGTTCAGTTTTCTTGGGAGAGCAGAGGAAGAGAATTTGGCCTGAAGAATTAGTAACTTAGTTCTGCCTAGAAATAGGAGACTGCCACAGGGAGATACTGCAGTCAGTTGTTTTGGGCTCAATGTTTTGACAAAACAATTAGTCACAGTAGAAGTCCTGTTGTCTGGACTTAATATCAAGAAACAATAGCAACTGTATTTCACAAGTCAAGATTTTGTCTAGCCACAAATGGTGTTAGATACAGAAATTAAGTAATTAAGTAATAATACATTTAAGGAATGTATTATACACAAAGTGATATAGGAGATTTCTGCACTGCAATTAAAAATGCGTTTACTGCTCCTCTAAACAGATCTCTCACACCTTTATATTAGCTCAGGTCCTGCAGACAACACAGTTACATTTGTTACGAACTTACCAGGTTCCAGAAAGTGTTATCTGAAACAGAAGAAACAGAACTCTGTTCAGCCATCTACATATTATTGTTAGCAAAATGATACTGCAAGATCTCAGCTACGTTCTTCTCTACTACTAAGCACTTGAAACTGATGCTAGAGCATGGCTAGTATGTGCAGAAATCTAAGCGTTTTAGAGAACGAGCTGAGCCATTTCAAATTAAATAGCTCTCAAATGGAAGGTGGAAGCTACTTCTTAAGAGCTCTTCCAGGAGAGGGGTGACTTTGAAGTCAGTCTCTTTGATTTCGGGAATGCACAGGAAGAGACATCTGTGTGTCTCTGGAACATGAAGACAAAGATACATTACAGATGCTGACCTTTAGGGTTACCAAGAGATACGTGACCAGAAATCTCGGAAGTTGAAAACAGCATAGCACATTCATTGCACTCTGCAGTTGGAAGGCTTATACTTGCAGTTGGAGAATATAAATAATAAAGAATTGCTCTCTGGTAAGACATAAGTGACTTTCATCTCGAACAACTGAAGACCCTCACCAGATGTTGCAGTAGATTCCCATCTTTTCATCTACAAAACTTTGGTGAAATAATAACAAATGATGTTCTGCAAGTGTTTGTAGGCCTTACACGAAGTAACTGAAATAGAACAATGCTATAAAACTCAGTTGCTTGAAAAAAAAAGCTATTGGTGAAGGGTGAAATATTTCTTATAAAGTTGTTTTCTAAATAGAGATGGCAAAAAATATGCTATACAAGAGATGCAGGACAGAATCTTCCCTTTCTCTGTGGCATTGGAACGTTGATCCAAGAGACACGAGGAGATTTCTTTATGTTAAAGAAGGATGGTTTTGAAAGCCTGTAGAGCAGAAGTCATATTCTGTATGCTTCATTGTGTTTGTTCCGCTAGCATGTGTTTCCAGGAGTTCTGATGATAATATCATAGCTCTGACCATATCTTGTAAAAATGTCTGGAGGCTTAGTATAGGAGACAAAAATCCCAGAAATAGGTCAGTATCCCAGATGGGAACCCCTGATGTTGTTTTTCAGAAAATACTACTGACTAAATGAGGACTTCTAGAAAAACTAGGTATAATTAGCTACTCCATACCTCTGCTAGATTTAAATGTGATAGTTAAAAACTTCATATAGATTCCTGCACTGAACTTACTTGAAGAGCTTTATTGTTGGAAATGTCAGTTTTGTAATTTCTCTGTCTGATTGACAGTTCATAATGACATTCCTTGTATTCCGTATCTTCAGCGTTTTTCCTTTCTCAAATCTGCTGTGATTAATGAAAGCCCTCAGAGGAGACCTTGACTGTTATCATAAAAATAATTTTATTGTGACACAATGTTAGTATTGTCACATACAATTATTGTAGATTAGCTTTGAAGTAATAGCAGCATTCATTGCGTTTTAGCAAGAATAATTATTTAATATTTCATTTCCAAATACCATACAGTTGCTCCACTTTTAGATAAAGAGAACTGGATGAAGAAATTTTGTTCATAAGGTCACACCTATCACTGTCAATCTCTTCTGTAAGGAATTCACGTTTTGACATAAACATATTTGGGGATAAAGTACATAAACTTTTGTTGCCTTGAATAGGACTGCTCTGGTCAACAAAAATTTGAAATCTGTTGATTTTCATGAAGCTGTTGAAAGCAATGGTTACCATATAAATGTGTCTGCTGAGGAAAAATGCAAATTTCTCTGTTTTCATAAGCAGCCAGGATTGGAAATCTATTTCATTGTTCCATTTTTTTTTGTTTTGTTTTGTTTTGCTTTTATTCAGCCTGTGAGATTTCAGGCATTTGCAAAATTTGAACTCCAGACGCACTCTCCCAGCATTATCATTACAGTGTCCACATCTGGGTTCCAGACACTATTTACATGTGCTTAGTTTTTCAGTATGATATTTCCTCTGTGCAGTGCAGTTCACTGCCTAATTGTAGATAATTTTTTAACCGTACAGACTGAAGCAACAACTTTTGTTTTTCAGTAAAGTTTGTCTAATGATATGAAGAACGCAGATCCTCTGCTGTAAATATCAAAATACATTTTACAAAAACCAACATTTAATTTTCCTTCAGATTTAGAGCTGAAATTCAGAACAAGTTCCTGTATCATGATGTAAAAGCAGTGAAAAAGACAAAGCAACTTCTGATACTTTTGCACTACTGAAGTAGGAATTTACTGAAGTTGCTACCTCTCAATTGTCTTTAATATGTTTTGTTTGTTTGTTTGTTTGAAGTAGAATTTACGTATGAGTGTGACTCCACCATTTCAAGTATTGTCTTATTGTAGTCAAAATTTGTAGTTGTAATCATGGCTGTAGTCATAAGAGCCCACTGATAAGCAAATCCTAAAGGCAGCAATTTTAAGATATTTTATGGTTGCAGCAAGTAGTATTTTCTTCTTTCAACAAAGGCAAACGAACAAACAAAAATAAAACCTATGAAAAGTTCTTTCAAACTCAAATTTTGAAGGAGATCCATAAATCTATTTTCTTTTATGATTGTTCTGTGTCCCTTGGAAGTATTTTTCACATTGTGCAATTTTTCTCCAGTTTCTTTCTTTCTGAGCAGTTTTGTTTGTTTGTTTGTTTGTCTGTTTGTTTCTTCTCCAGTGCATTATTTCTGTAAAGAATTCTTGACCTTTTTGTGTACTTCAGGAAAAAATCAGAAGATAAACTACATGCATCCTGCAGAAGATGCTCACAAGAACCTAGCATTTATTTGTTCCCAATAGAACTACATAGAATAAGACAGGCTGTTCTGCTGGATTCTATTGGATCCATGAAAATCCTTAAGAAATTCTTCAGAATCAGGGGTTTACTAGACAACAATTAAAATTACTTTTATTTTGATTTAGAAAATAATTTCAGTCAATAGGAGAGTTGTTTTCAATATTTTAGAATGGAAATTCAGACTATAATTCTTACTGTGTAAGGATTTCTATGTGTAACTTTAGGCAGCTCATTTATATAACATCTCCAATTCTCTTTGTAAAAAGCTGTGAAGTTCTGTGAGGGTGCTCTGTGGGATTATTTTTTTTGTGTGTGTGTTAAAAGATGCTATAATTCTTAGATAGAACGTTTAATACACAAACATTGAACATATGAGCGTATTGAAAGCAATTATATATAATTGCATATTTTTATTTTTATTTTTATTTTTTTCTGGAATTTTTTAGGGTTTGAGAGCCCTTGGCCACCATGGAAAAATCAAGCAGCTTTCTTTATTGGAATGCAAAAAACATCAACGACACTGGGATTCAGGTAAAGCTTAACCTCTGCTCTTGATGTTTCCTGGAAGCTTCTCTATTCTTCAAATTAACCATGTCCAAACAGATCGTATTTTACTCTGTGCAACATCATTCATTCTTCATCACACTATTCTACACCTTTATAGAGTCACAGAATCATAGAATGGCCTGGGTTGAAAAGGGCCACAAGGATCATCTCGTTTCAACCCCCCTGCTATGTGCAGGGTCACCAACCACCAGACCAGGCTGCCCAGAGCCACATCCAGCCTGGCCTTGGATGCCTCCAGGGATGGGGCATCCACAGCCTCCTTGGACAACATGTTCCAGTGCGTCACCACCCTCTGTGTGATGTGATTTTCTTTTTACAGTCCTTTTCATTTTATTTTTCTTTACTCCCATGAATTTTAATGAATTTCAAATTCTGCCTTCTGCACTGACTCTGAATGATTGTAAGAGAGCTTTATCTTGTACTGCACTGTACTGCACAAATTACAATCTAAATTGCTACTATTATTCTCTTTCCCTTGCTCTACAAATCCTTTACCAATTTCTATTTAATACATATTTTTCCTGCTGCTAATGTGGGTTTTCAGGTAACACTTTCTGTTTTATTAGTCAGCCTTTAGTTGAATGTCATATTTACATAACCAAGCATGGCTAGCTCAACTGAATAGTTCAACTTCTTTTATTCTATTTCATCAGGTTCTTCATGTGCTGCTGATATATTGCTACACGCCATTGTCTCTTAGAGGCACAACAATATGCCTCAGTGTAATTCTGATGTATATTTCTTACCAACAGAAATCCTTAAAAATAATAACTTATGTTTCATTGATATGCACATGTGCTTTCTCCAGACTGAGTAGATTTCGTAGCTGCTTTATGGAAAGAACAACACAAATTGTACTGTGTCATTTTTCAGAAGAAAAAATCTGAACCTTTTAAAAAGTCCTATAAAAACATCAACTGAGTGATTCGTTAAAATCTAATGATGAAATTAATGTTAGAAAATGGACTGCGTGTATTTTAGCTAGATATTGTTATTTTTAGGATTTCATGCTCCCAGTAGGATATCTCTTGAATCTCTGTAAACTTCATTTTTACACTGCTTTTCTTATGAAAATTATATATCTTGTTTTGAAAATTTAAAGAGTCAATCTCAAAAATATGAAGCCAGATGTTGTTCTTAAAATAAAAGATTAGCCTGAGCTATGCATTGTTTAGTGTTCTGACCTTAAACTTAGCCTATAAACTGTGAAATTTTCCAGGTCAGTAATCAGATAGGAAATTACTTCATTTGTTAGAAGACAACATACAAATTGAAATTGCCACAGAGGCAGTTATTTACATTGATGATAAGAAGTTATACAGTAAGACAATATTTCCTCTTCTGAATAATCAGAAATTGTAGAATTTTTTAATACTAATATAGTATTTGAACTCCATTTACAGCGCTTGTAAATTATTTTGTATTTATGATTTACCAACTCTTGCTTTTTTAATTAGCTGACAATGAGATTTTCCATCCAAATATTTATCCTACCTACACTATCATTACAGCAGCAACTGCATATTAAATTCTGACTTAGTGGTGCTCATTATCTTGCTTTGTTAAAATCAGTTATGCCAGTGTGTTACACTGGCATAGTTGTGTTACTGGAAGTCTTTTTACGGGTAAAACATTGACTGAAGACTGGAAGAGACTGGAAGAGAAGCAGGGATGATCAGACGTATGGACTGCTTTCCATAAAAGGAGCAAATAAGTAAGCACAGAACCTGGGTCTGGAAAGGAGATGGCTGCTGGAATACAGCTGAGATCTGTACAATCACAAGTGGCACAAAAAGCGTATATAGGGGTCAAAATTCTGCTGTTTGCTTTCATACATTATCTACTGGGCATGAAGCGAATCTAGTTTGCTGTCTGAGAAGAAGAAAAGGAGATGTCTCCAAAATGTACTGTAAGGCTGTGAAGTTCCTTATCAAATGTTGGTTCAATATGCTTGAAGCTTACTTATATTTAAGGAGATTTTACAGATTCAGTATGATTACATAGACTTATACCTTCATGTTTCAGAACAGTGCAGAAAAATAGGCATTAACTTGTTGTTTGTCAGTGGAAGAAGGAATTATCTACCTTGCTGGAAAGAAGAGAGGAAGAATTTATATCCAAAAAAGAGTGCTTTTCCTGTAACTGAGAATTGATTCTAACTATGCAGAGCAAAAATAATTAAATCTTGCTGCTCAGTGGTATCAATTTCATGCCCATAAATCCTTGCAGATTGTCAGGCAAGGTACAGTACAATCCCAGTCTCTGGCCTTTACATTTTTTCCATTATAAGGCTCTAACATCCAACATCATTTTATAACCATATATTATATGCATGAGTCAGTCGTTGTTGCACCACAAGGGATGCATCTGGTTTGAATCTCCTAGGGGCATATACATCAGGCCAGTAGAATTTGCTTCTTTAGGAATAAATCTGACTGACCATTTATGAATGTTCTGTGTAAAGGTCTGTATTCCCATGTTTTTGTTTTCACAAAGCAATGATCAAATATGTACACCTTTTCTATTTCATCAAAAGTTGGTGCAGAGCCAGCACTGCTTCTTTCAGAGGAGAGTGTTCAGTTCTATGTTCTGCTGTGATCATTCAGTAAATATCTCACTATATATTCCAAAAAAAGAATGTGGAAAAAAAGAACATTTTCTGTATTTGCAGTATGAATTTGACTTGAGTCAAATTGATCCATCAGCAGCAAGCACATGAAGATATAGGTGTATCAGAAACCTATCATGGATCTAGGAAGGGCAGGAAGAAGAAGAGATAAGAAAGTAACTCAAAAAAATGGCACATCTTTATTTGAAGATGGAATCTGAGTTTATGGAAAAAAACTGTAGAGTGGAAGCTCACTGTATGCTGCACATTGTGATTATTCTTTGATTACATAAAGTATACTTAAATGATGTGAAATAAACGCATATGGAGAGGGCTTTAATATCACAGTTAAAGTAAAATGCTGAGGGTTATAAAATAGCACAAAATAATGCTGACCTCACAGTCTTAGTTCATTTACTTCTTCATAGGCATTATAACAGTAAATTATAATCTGATCACATATTTTGTAAATAGGATTTCTGCTCATTCATAGCTCAGACAATGCTCACTTTATGTGCAGCAATTCTGTTTCAGATTTTCATTAATACTTGTGTGCTTTAAGATCTTATTTAGACAGAATTAAAACAGTGCAAAAAGATAGAAAATTATATTTCCTTCTTATGCTATTCATTTATTTTAATGTTTTGCAAGCTTTATTTATTTTCATAACCTCTTCTGGAGATCTTAGGTATTAGACCCAAAGTTGAAGATAACAAACCAATCTCCATTTCCTTTGATTGAAAATTATATCCTAAGTGCAATTTGCAAAAAAATAATGTGGGGGTAGACTTTAAGAGCAAATACAGATCCTAACTCTGAAGGATATATTAAGTACGGATGTAGGCAAACTATGCCAGTATAAACAAGATAAACATATCTCTCAGGCATTGAAGCCTTGGCTTCAGCTTGTGCTGCATACCCTAGCTGAGAATGTAGTGATTAGATCAGCATGTCTGAGGCTAATTCTGAAGGGAGTTCAGTTTCTCTTACACATGGAAAAAAGATATATCAGTTTTGGTGTTTAGAATATGTCTATATTGCTGTTAACACCCTGTAAAGCTAGAATTTAAATAGGAGAGGTACAGAAGCCAATTTTTATAATTCTGACTTGTTCATGCTAACCAGTTCTATTTTAAAATACTCACAATCAAATAGTTTGTAAGACAAAACAAGAACCCCAGACCCAAGAAGCACTGCATTGGTACAGCTATGCTGATGGAAAAAAAAGCAAACAAACTAGAGTTAGGATACAGATGAAAAATGCTAAGAAGTTTGGTCCATGAAACAAATTTTAGACTTAATAAGTTTCTCTGGATCTATTAATGAAAGGCATTAAAATCACACACCTCTTGGTCATCAAAAAGCTAGCATTTGCCAATGATCAACTATAGGCCTGTGCCTGGGTTCCTGATTAACACAAGGAAAAAATGTCAGTAATAAAATTACAATGGACTTTTTTTTTCACAATGATAAGTAAGTTCATTTATGCATCTCTGTGTTTACTTATCCACGTGTTTACTTATCCATGTAGTCCTTAGTTAATTCACTTTGGAACTAATTCTAGAAAGTTCTGAAAAGCCTCAAGCAGCCAGTATTTTATATAGAGGAAGATTCTACCTACTGAGGTAGAATTTCCATTGCAATAAACGCCAAATTGCACTGCCTTTAGACCAGGCATGGAAGATCAGCTCGGTGACAAGTTTAAGTTATCTTACCATGTTTTTCAGCTGGAAATGATAGGAGAGATATTCACTGAAGCTAATTCCAGAAGGAGTTCTGCTGCACTCACATCATGGCACTATTAAGTGAAGAAATAGTGTTTGAGGTTACTCTGTTCTTGAGGAAACAAATCTACAGGCTCATAAAACAAAGTTTTCTACACACTGAATTAGAAGAAAGGAACAGAATTTTATTCTAATGACCACATAGCTCATATCAGCTCCAGCAGTGGAAATAACCTCTTAATGCAGCTCTCCTTTTTTCCAGTGAAATTCCCAGACTATGGCTGAAACAATTCACCGCTTTGAAGGCTACACAGAACAACTGAAGTGCTTAAGGTGGACCACAGGATGGATGTAAATGTGTTGTGCATTGAGAAAAGCAGAGTAGACACATTTCCAAAGTGTGATTGCTCTGTTTGTTGCTCTTTCAGGTGTTCTGCAAAAGCACTAAGCACCTGGAATATTGTCATGTCTCCTGCTGCCATCAGCTGACAGATGAAACTGTGAAAGCTTTGGCATTTCACTGCCACAAACTAACATCTGTCAGCATAGCTGGTTGTCCAAAGGTATGTATGAGAACTGGGACAATAGTTCCTTTTGCAAAGGAATACACAGTATTTCCTTCAGGAATTTGGCCTGCTGCTGTCTATATCTTGTCGCAGTTCTACAGTGCATTCATTTAATTTAAAAATCAGAGCCTAAGTTCAACTGGTTTATGTTCTGAGACTTGGTTCTTGAGTGTGTTTGGCATTCTTCTAGTGGTTGCGGTTAGAACATAAAGATGCCTGCACTGGATCAGGGACAAGCCTGTCTCAAGGAGCTGATGTCTGGGAATGAATAAAGAGAAAGGCTTTTAGAGATGCTTCCTGCAGGTACTGTCTGAGCTTCTGGTGTTCTGGGTGCTCCCAAAGCTGGGAATCTTTGCTTTAATAAGTCTCCATATTTTCAAGCTTTGTTATTTCTCCAGTGCTCTTTCTGAAGGAGACTGCTATTCTCTACCTATTTAAACTCTTGATACAGTCCAAAACCTCCTAATGCAGTGTGTGAGAAAAGCTAGAAACAGAGGAGTACTTTTTCAGCAACTGTCATTGAAGTGGAGAGCAAGCTTCATAACTAGGGATGAAGCACTGCTTGTACCAGATGAGCCTGTAGAAACTGGCTGCTGAAGCACAGTGAAGTGTGTTATGGACATGTTGTGTATCTTCATATCCTCTCTAGGATGTAGGCCAAGGATGTTGCTCCATGTCTTAGAATAGCCCTTAGATCATATCTTAGGGATATCTACTACACAACATTAATTTTTATATATATATGGTTCCCACTATCCTGTATTCTTTGCTTTTTTGGTAGATACTAAGCAATTTTTTCAATAACAGTAATAACAGAAATTGTGGATGTTTATCTTGCCAAGGTAGTTGAAGTTATATATTTTTACAAACCATGCATTTCACTGCAACTTTTAGGCACCTCACACATGCATCAAAATTAGCATAATATCTCAGTGGATGCATCTAGGCTGGGAATTGGCTACGTTTCTGATTATCAGCAGTGAATTGTGAAACAGAATCCTGGAAAGGGAGGCAGGGACAAAGTTTCAGGTAATGTTAGGATGGCTCTTAATAAGGGAATGAACTGGGTCATATTTTGTAGCTCCTTCAAATAGGAACAAGAACTGAACTCAGTGATCTAGTAATCCCTTTCTAGAGCTTCATTCCTAGATGCTATCTTCGTTGTTAAATGGTTATTAAGCCAATCTGTTAACCACTGTATTCAGAAAAGAACATCATGGCTTTTTCAAATAAACCTACACATAAGTTTACAAGTCTTCTTTTGACTTGAATCCAAATTGACGCTCCACAAAATGAAACTAATGGGTCATTCAAATCCTTTGGCAACTTCTAGTACAAATTGAAGCGGTCCAGCTGCTAAGTAAGGAAATATTTTCCACTCAGAGACTATTTAAAAGTGGCCAGGAGATTAAAGTAAGAATGAACCTTTTGCAAAGGGTAGATGTCAATACATCTAGATCTAGTCAGTCATGTCATGTCTGACAGTCATGTCTTGCAACAAAAGGACCCAAACCCAAATGAATTAAGAAAAATCATAGCAAAAGAACATGAAAATGCAGTATAGAAATGTGTATCCAATAAGAATGTTTTCGCATGTGCTAAACAGGTTACTATAAAATTAGAGTAGTTTTTCACTTCAATCATATTTTGGGGGCAAATTAATTGTCTTTAAATAAACCCCATGAGCTTCAGTGAGCCTTTCTGTATGTATCTGCATACCCCCAGGAGATAAAGTTTATGCTGATAATATAAAATTCAGCAGTGCAGCTCTGAATCTTACTCAAGGAACGAGCCTGATTCAGGAGTAATTCTTAACTTACTTCATAGGAAAAAAATGAAGCTGCTCTGGGAAACATATCTTATACATGAAAAAATACAGAAAGAATTGAAACTAAATCTCTGGTTGAGTGATTCAGGTATTTGAATAGCAAAGTTCTGAAGACACAGTTCAATGGACATGAATTTACTAATTCAGTCCTGTGGCAGGATTAGCATTTAGGGTTTGATGAATGTGGATTTCCCTTAAACTCATCTGACAGTGAAGTTCAGTCAGCAACTTCTGTTTATTTCAGTAGGAATATCAATCCATTTATTAACCTCTAAATCTATTTGTTAATCTATTTCAGATCTTATCGCTGAGCACATAGATAAACTTTAATTTTCAGACACTGAAATTGTGTGCTTTAAAGTGTTCTTTTTTTTTTTTTTTTTCTTCAACTTTTTTCTAACTTCAGGATCCCTTTTGCTTCCGTTACAGATGACTGATACCTGCATCCAGTACTTGGCCACAGCTTGCAATTATCTCCACTTCTTAGACATCTCAGGTTGCATTAATCTTACTGACAAAGCACTAAAATGTCTTTGGAAAGGGTGTAAGCAACTCCAGATTCTCAAGATGCCCTACTGTAGACATATTACCAAGTAAGAAGATGCTTCCTAATCTTCATTTAGTTTTAAACCTCAAAGCCTAAGATCTGTCTTCACTGGTATTTTGCTGCTCCTTCCCTCTCCATTTTTCTCCTTTATCTGAGGAGTGGGAAGGGTGGGCAATGCCCACGTGGCTGCCTTAGGATTCTTATGGCTCGGTGTAGGTATCTGTGTCCTAGTGGCAGCCTGAAGTGAAGGGAAATAGGGAATCCATCTATCTTTATGGCAGAAAATGCTCTGTTAGGAAAGTTTACGCAGACATGAGGTATCACAGGAAGGAAACATGGAACGTGAGGAAGAAAACCAAGCTGGGCCTCAAGCACTACAACTAGAGCTGCAAAGTGACCAGACATTCCAAAGGTACTGACACTGCTTGGAAAAGAGCTAAAATCTGAGTACAGTTGATATATCTGGGTATACAATTTTTTACTTAACATTAAAAATACATATATTAGATTACAGAGAGTATCCATTAAGAAAGAGTGTCAACCCCCACGTAGAACATTTACAGGACTGCTGTAGATTGAGCACTCGCAGCTAAATCATTCCAGGGTTCAATAGTCACTTTATAGACAACAAAGCTAATGCAGATCCTTAGAAAGTTAAAAGGTATGAAGTGTGCTTCATGCTTTCCAAACCCTCCTTGGTTTATTTTCCTCTGTTTACCACAGACAATTCTGTTCTCATTACTTTCATTTTTATTTTTTTTTACTTGTCAGGCCCTCATTTTTGTCTCTCTTAGTTTTCTTAATGTCATCTTTTAGAATTTCCTTCTCTAAACCTTTACTTCTAATTAAATACATATTAAGTATGGAAAGTGCCTTGAAGGACTGGTATGCAACAGTGGTGACTGAAAAAAACATTCTAAATGAATTACACATTATTCAAAAAAAAAAAAAAAAGAAGAAAAAAAAAAAGAGGATTTGAAATACTTTTAATTTCTTCATAAGTTTCCACTCTACAGTTTTTCCCATGTTAAACCTCAGGGGTTTTTCCCTTACCCACAGATTACTGTTGACTTGTTTTTTCTCTCTCTCCATATCTCTCTATGGAGCGCTTAGCAGTATATCAGCCCTTTGGGGCTCTGGTTTATTCTGTATCTTTTTGTACAAACAATATGTAATAGAAATGGAAACCCAGTGCCTTCCAATTTGTTTGGTGAGCCACAAAGAGCTGACTTGATTTCTCAGAAACTCATTTGCAGCACTGTAGCTTTTGCAGGATGACGAGGACTGTGGCTCTGCCTCAGCATCCCCCATGCCATGGATTCACTGACTGCCTTGATTAAACTCTCCTAACTCAGCCAAGGAATTTCCCAATTAGCTATTTTTACTGTAAAAAAAGCCTTAGAGATTTACAGATTTTCACAAAACAAAAAGCTGCCATTAGACACATATATCCACCCAGTGTCATCTTTCTAGTTTATTTGACTTTTCAAACCAGGAAAAATACTGATTTTATTTTCTTGATCCTGACATTTTGGTGTGTGACAGCAGTTGGTTCTTTTCTCAGCTATCCTCAGACTCTGATCCTTTGCACGTACATTCAATGATAGGAAAGTCTTACCCTGTGCAGCTTGAGTCAGGGACAAAAGCTATCAAGTGGCTCCACGATTTAAAATAATTCAGCACTGATGTTTTTCTGCTTGTTCTTTCTAACACAGCCAAAGAGCCTTCCTAGACCCAGGCAGGCTGCAGAATGCACTGAACCTGTTGGATCGGAGTGGTTTTTCAATTGCTATTAGGTGGAATGATATGCACAAAATAGAAAGGGGATTGCAGTTAGATTTAGATATTTTCCAGATCCTGTATGTATCACACTTTCTAAAAAATCTTTTCTTTTATTATAATTCAAGGTCAGCGTTGGGAAGATAACACCTTTCTGCCAAAAACTACATCAGAAGCTTAGTAAAACTTAATAGTAATTCTGCACTGTTAGTCATCCTGCAGCAGATTTTTACTGGTGACTTCAAAAGCAATGACACTACTGTCACTTACATGTCACCTTATATATTTATAAATTGTATTTTTTAGTCACAACCAATATTACTAATGAATTGTAAGCAACAGATTGATGTAAAAATGAACAACAGATCCCTGTTCCACGTTTTCAGACTGACTCTTAAAAACTTCTGCTGGCCCTTTGAGTCACAGAATCACCGAATCACCAAGGTTGGAAAAGACCTACAAGATCGTCCAGTCCAACCATCCACCCATCACCAATAGTTCTCACTAAACCATGTTCCTCAACACAACGTCCGAACATTCCTTGAACATCTCCAATGTCGGTGACTCCACCACCTCCCTGGGCAGCCCATTCCAGTGCCTGACCACTCTTTCAGAAAAATAGTATTCAGAAAAGAGTCTCACAGAAGGTATTGGAAAAGTCTGTTTTCAGGTGTATTTTGTATTCTTTTGGTGTGAAACACACATTTTTCAGAGACATTTGATTCCACATTCAGGGAGACAGAAGAGGTGGATCTGGAGAACCTGCTAAAGCAATAGAAAAAGTATGCTTTTAATTTAAGCTGCTCTGCAAAATTTATAAATCATGTTTACTTCATTTTGCCAAAGGAATTCCCCATTATTAAACACTACCCAGTCCTAGCAGACATCTCTTAATAGACTGAGCCACGCAAGCATTGAAGCATATCTCTCGTACTGTGTCATACACTTTTTCAGAGTTTGCTTTGTTTTTACTCTTTCCTGAGATTTAAATAGAAAACATAAGGAGCCACTCTATATGGCTCTTGAAGCTTTGCAATGCAGCTTCTTTGGAAACAGTTACACAAAGATTGTCCATTCTTGCCAGCACTAGATAGCATTTGAGATTCTATTTGCCATCATACTAATCTCTGGTGTCAAGTTTAAAAAACATCCTATGAACTGATAGCCTGCGACACTTCAGTATCTGGAGGCTAATGACCTGATTAAAGCCACAGAGGATCATGGATGACCTGCCTGTGGGATGAAGTGATGCTCATACAATTTCTTTCTTCTACTAGAGGAAAACAAAGGTAACTCACTGCTCCTTAAAAGGTGGCTTCTGTAGAAAAGGCCATGCCAGCTTTGATGCGCTTAGGAGTAATCCTGGGGGAAGTCACTGGTGTCTTTAGAGAAATACTGCTCTTCATTGTAACAGTCTCCTTACACTTCACAGCTTTGCAAGTACCCTATGAAGTCAGCTAAGAGCTGAGAAAGCTGTAGGTTTCTATTAACCTTTTTGACTGCAGAATGAATAAGGAAATCTGCCACTGCCACCTGAATTCCTTGCCAGCCAGTGTAGTGCTCTGAGCAAAAAATGTTGTGTGCAACAGTCTGCTTCTGACGAAGAGCAAGAATAAATGCTTCCTTCTTTCTTGTATGCCCTAATAAGGAGCCAGTTACATTTCTTTTAAAGTCATGACCATTTTGTTAACAAATGACTCACCAACAATTACATTTTTTTTGTCTTTGAAATGGAAATGGCATTGGTTCTTAATAGCTGCGATACATCTGACACTTGGAGAACATTCTGGTTTTTGTTTCGGTTTTGTTTGGTTTGGATTCTGATGGTTGCTGTTTGTTAGTAAGCAGATTGCAAGAGCTCTATTTTCTTGAAAAAGCAAACACTTTCCAAATACTATCCAAATATTCAGGTCTCAGGAAGGATTTGGGCATCTGACAGCCTTGTAATCAGAAATGAAGGCAGCCTACACATGAGTTGGTGATGGACTAAGATGGACTACTTCAGTTGAGTAAGCAACCAAAAAATAGCATAGTGCTGTCTTTTCACTCGCTGTTAAGTTGGTTTTCACCTGTGACCTGAGTAGAAACTTCACTGCTAAGTGGGCTTCTGAAAAGCTACATTTCAGCTTTTGTGTGCACTTGAACTGGATACTCTAAAATAACACTACAGGCTTGACTTTGGAGCACTTTGGATTGTATGTGGATTTATCATGTTGTGTAACCTGGAGGATGCTTTCTGCTTTTCTTGACTCCATTTGCTTCTGTAGCTTCACTACACTTTGCTCCTGTTTAGGTTTTTCTTTTCCATCACTTTTTCTTGACTGTTTTTTTAACCTTATCTCATTACCTTGAAATCTCTGTTTTTAATTATAATGGACTGGTAAAAAATTTCTGAATCTTGGAACAGCTCAGAATTCAGACCATGAGGAAGAACTGTATAGCTAACTCCTCTTAGTAAAAGGCACTGAAACTTTGGGTAAGCACTGAATTATGTATTCCAGTACTGCACAAGCCATGTCTGTGGTCTGAGTTTTATACCAGGAGGCACTTGCTTCCAAAGATAATTGTAATTATTTACTGAAAATATTTTATTCATCAGTGTATTCATTTAAGACTTTATATGAATGAATAAAGAGGCTCTATCATAGTACAGCACATCTTAAGTAAATGATGTATTTTGCCATGTGTTGGTGATTAACGAGTGGCTGTTTCTGGCAAACTAATCAGCTGTAGCTCCAGGCATGGGACAGCATAAGTTTCCAAAAAAATAGTAACAGCTCCACTCATACATGCTTCAGCCAGCCACTATACATTGCAGTTTCCATGAAAAACAGGAATTTGGACTTGGATGAGTTGATTTTTATAGCTTACAGCTTATAGCTCACATAATTTGTGCACACATTCCTCAACGGCAAAGGCCTCCTTAATAGAAAAACAGTTAGAGCCTTGTGTTCATGTGGCTAATACAGCGTGTCAGTGTTGTTTTTTAAAAAATACAAATCCTGCAATGGTGGGAAAGGAGCCCTCCCACCCCACTGCTCGTGTTCCTTTTGCAGCCCTCCTGCTTCCCCAGCCTGCTGCGGGGATGTGAGCAACACAGCTGTGCATGGCTGGGGCTGCTGTAACCAGCTTCATGGTTTTCACTCGGAAAAAGAAATACCAGAATAATACTAACATTGTAGCAAGCATTAGCCAGATAAGTCCATCCACTTCAATTTGGACTTTTTTTTTTTAGTACTGTCTAGATGCTATATATTATCTTACAGAGCTCAGTGAGGAGGAAGGCGGCCCTGCTGTGGCCATGACACACAGATAGGTTGAGCTGCCTGCAGGCGTTGCAGGGCTGGCCCTTCCCCAGCAGCACATGAGCACGCAGGGCCCCAGGGAGCTTGCTGGCATGCAGGCAGTGAGGGGGAAGCCAGGGGAGGGAGCTGGGGGGCGGCTGCTCTGCGCAGCTGGGAGCAGGCCAGGAGCCAAGCTGCAGAAGGATGGAAAGAAACGGGCTTTCAAAAGACTGCAAGCATAGGGTCGAGTTTCTTCAGCTCAGGAAGCCAGTGGAAGCTGCTGGGCCGATAGACACTGTGTCTGGAAAGGAGGCAGAGTTGCTCTTGAAGGTCTGTCAGCCAGCAGTCCTGATTTTGTCCCATATCTGTGTCACTCTGTTCAATGTTTCGGTGTTCTAATAGAACACTACAAAGGGGCATAGCCACAGGAGGGATAGATGAGTAGGAAATGAGTGACAGCTACTAGAAAGGAGGGACGTGACACAGTCTGTGCTTTTGGACACCATAAATGATTCCCTCCTGGTTCAGCTGCCACAGGCTCCCCAGCCAAGCCAGACATGGGCATGCTAGAACAAATCGAGATGAGGGCCACCAGGACTGCCACAGGGCTGGAGCACAGGCTGGGAAAGGACAGGCTGAGAATTGGGCTGGTCAGCTATGGGAAGACTTGGATCAGAGTGGGAGAAACCATATTGCTGTCTGTGACCCTCTGATGAGAGGATACGAAAGAGAAGACAAGGCCAGACTCTTCTCAATGGTGCGTATTTCTGGGACAAAAGGTTACAACCACAAGCTGGCATATTTGAAGCTCTGATTACACATAAGGAAACCATCTTTTAACCAGCAGGCCGGTCAAATGCAAACCCCAGAGAGGCTGTGCAATCTCCAGCCGTAGAGCTATTCAGAGCTTACCTAGCAGAGCCAGACCCACCTGGTCTAGCTGGATCTGTTCTGAAAAAAACAGAATTACCATGACTTCCATGGGTCTCTTTCAACTTGATTTATTCCATGACTCTATGACTCTAACCAACTATCTCCTTTTCTAGTTTCCACGACACCTAACATCAAGAAATTCAGTTAAGGTAAGGAAACTTTTAGTGTTCTTTGTAGAAACAACTTCTGCAAAACATTTTTTGTCTTGTTATTTTCTTCTGTTATTGCAGACAAGCTGCCTTGAAATATACTGCTAAATTGGAGCAACAACACTATAGTAATGCTGACCCTCCTTCCTGGCTTGGCTATGACAGGGATGGTAACATACCTTCACCAAAAAAGCACAAGTGAGAACCTGGCTGAACAAATTCTTCAAAATGAGAAATGAAGAACATGAAAGGAACACTGCATTATTTTTCTTGAAATTAATCAGACTTCAATAAAAGACCACACTGGATTAATAAAGATGTTCTGTAAATCTTTCTCACAGGGGCATGCACGCCTCCAAGCAAGACAGCTGCACTGAAATGACATTGCTAACTTTCACATGTTGATTCAAGCTGTCTTCATCTTTCAATATTAAGAGGTTTTTGTAGTCTCCTGCAGAGTAAGCAATAAATAAATCTGTATGTGTTTGGGGCTTATTTGCCATCAAGGTTCTCCAGAACATAAACACTCAGACTTCCCACAGAACCTCCCCCTTGACACGGCTGGTACTCATCAAGGGCTTCTTGAACATGGGAGAGCTTCTTGAACATGAGAGGAATGGTGTCCAGGTAGCGACAACACATTTGTTCATACATGACTATGCATGCACATTTAAGCACTCTTCTACTTCTCAGCAGTCAGTTGCACACTCAGAGCACTAATTCTTATGAAGGCCTCTCATGCTATGAGTTCAGCTCTGTAAGCAAGCCAGTGCCTATACTTTCAGTTCTGAACTGCAGGCTAGCTGGCAGCTGACAATGTCAGGAGCTTCAAAGGAAAGGGAGCACAGATGGGAAAAATGTTATAGCCTCATTTTTCTCCACTTGTAAGAACTCGTCTTCCTATCAAAAGGACAAGAAAAATGAGCACATGTGGGGCTTGCCATTTAAATCCCAATTACTGATAACCCATTAATCTTTTCTTCTCTAGAGAAAAAAAATAAAAGTCTCACCTCATTACAACAGGACATTACTGAGATGTCTTTTGAGTAATCTTCCAAACATTTATTCTTCTTCAGCTCATTCTAGAACGCTAACATTAAGGTCAAGTGGTCTCAACAGTTATTAACTTGGTAGGAATACCACCATGTAGCTCTACTGATAGTGTAACTTTTCTAATGGCTTATTTAAGCTTCTTTAAGCAAATAACTAGCTATCCTAACGTTTAATCACAGCAAGGTTTAGAATACATTATTCTGCTTAATTTTGAACAGAGAGGAAATCACATGCTTTCTTACTATGCCTTACAAACTACCCTTTGATAGCCAATGCAGTAGTACCCCAAAACAAGACCTGAATCACAGATGCTGACAGACTTTGTAATTACGGTGAATAATGGAACCAACAGCAGACTCAATTCTGTGAAATATCTACTACATATTTTATTTCCAGATACAACAATTTAGGAGTACTTCTTTCACTTTGTGTCTGCAGCTCAGAAAGTATTAGTTTCAAAACTTTTTGAGGAAACCATTACACATTTATTAACTGTATGCCTTTTAACAGCATAATAATATTTAGTAATATTATATTCCTTTTAGTAGTGACATTACTGTTTTATATACTAGAGTATTAAATATATAATATATAATTTACCATAGATATCAGAACAAACTGAACACACAATGGGAAACTGGGAAACAATGTGGAATTTTTGACTACTCCCAATTAAAGTAAAAAAAACTGCCCTTGATTGCTGCAGAAGATTAGTGATGGGCAACTTGGGGAATCTCACTTTGTAACGTTATGGTCTACAAATACATATACACAATTTAAAACCTGAGCTGACACTCCGAACTCTTCGTTTCTTCTCTCCATCCACATGGATGGAGATCCAATGGTCCTGCATTTCAGCTGTAAAACACAAACTTCAATACTCCTGTTATAAGGGGCCATATATAAACAGAAAGGCTTTTAAAAGCTCTTTTTAGTTTACTGTGCATTTGTAATACAGTAACAAAATCCTCCACAAAATCACTGTCTCTTGTGCAGGCTGTATAAACTTCCCTCACCTTCCTTTTCCTCCTCTGCCTCTCTGCCTCCATGAGCTTACAGTCCTGTCACGGAAGGCTGACAATAAATGGAAATGTAGAAAGGAGATTACAATTCTCATTTATTAGCTCAGTAGCTTTTACTTTGGGGAACATTCATATGGACTCATATCCAACATCCTGCTTGGTGGAGTGTTCTTTCTTGAAATCAGCCACACCTGTTGCACTTTGGAGGATTTATATTAAAAGCTTTTCTTTGTAGAAAAACTGCAGCATATATCGAGTTGCTTAATCAGTCCACAAGGAAGTGGTTCAGGACAACATGGAACACATTTCTGGTTCATAGAAACAGTTTCACACATACAGTGCCTGCTGACAAAGCAAACAGCTCAAGGGTTAAAAACAAACAGATAAACCGGTGATGAAGTTTCAGAGTGGTTTTATCCTGTCCACAATACACATAATTTGATTGAAAAAAGAATGCTATGTTTTGCATAAACAATGGAAGTCACACAGTAGAAAGATATTTTGCTAAAAAAATATAAAATAGTTGGCAGAGCACAGCTCCTTGGAACTAAATTTTCATGTTTCCAAAGACCAGGAGGTGAAAGTGGTTGGTGGTTTTTGGTTTTTTTTTTGCTTGTCTGTTTTTCTGATTTTCTTATTTTAAATGATGACTCTAAAGTTTTGTTTGAAAGTTACCAGCTTTGAAGACTGATTTGGTGAGTGGGTCAGGTCATACAAATTCTGCATATGTAAGGCCTTGTAGTTTCTAAATGCACAAAAAGTAAACCAGACCCATTAATCACCAGCCACTGTCACCAGCAAATCTTGGGTTAAAAAGTCCTCATTTTTAATATTGTTTCTCTCTTACATTAAGAGTATGCATCAACAAAGTTTCATAATTCCAGAGAAAATGTTCCTTTACAGTTTCTTGACTTGATTGTTTTGACTATTTCGCCTTTAAGAAATCTTCAGCTTGACAGACTGAATCCAGCTTTGGCTTTTAAGATACACTTTGCCACTTTGTGTGTCAGCCTTAATCCATTTGTCTTTTTCATTCCTTTGATTCATGTGACCTGGAAAAGAGAGTCCTGTTTAGTTTAATTTGTCACACAGTAAACATATCACCTTCACACCAAGCTCCCTGGAAACATTTCAGATTGTACCAAAATAGTCTTCATGCATTTTTAGCTGAGGCTCCTAACATTTCCTTTTTGATGATACCATTCTTTGTATTCATCCCATTTCCCATAATTTGTTGTTACATTTTTTACTGTGTTATTTATTATAAAATATAATAGGCTAGATAATATGTCTACATTCAATGTAATCTGAAGTTGCCATCTCTTTTGTAAGCATAGAAGAGAAATGCTGGTAAGACCCAGTGACCCAAAGGACAAAGCACATTGCTAATATCACTGCTTTCTTATGCCAACGGCTTAAAAACAAAACTGAGACATCTGTCTTCTATGTTTCATCAAACCTCAGCAAGAAGGGTCACACTGAAAACCTCACTCTGTAACAAAGAAGAAAGTTGAACTTAACCCCATTTTACAGATCAGAAACTGAGGCCAAGAGAGATTAAGTGACCTTCCAAATTTATACAGAAGGTTTGTGACCAAATTGGGAATTAAACTGAGATCTTTTAGTCCCAAACCCATGCCTTTATCAGAAGATCAACCTTCATTTTGGCTTATTTTTACAAAGTGCCTTTTATTGTTATTTCAGTGTTTGTGTGACTGAGTGAATTCTAAGTTTAGAACTAATCTGAGCTTGGAATAGCATGTGAGATGGCAGGCAAGCAGATTCTGAAGCAACTTTGCAAACATGCTCTGCTCTGACCTGTAACAGAGCTGAAGTAAAATTCTGGCTGTGTCAAAAGCAGTGGCAAACCTCCAACTTACATCACTCCATTGGTTTCTACGACTCAAGCCAACGTGCAGAATTTTTCAATAGTATTTCAGCTTTTTGGTACAGCTAAGTGGGATTACTTGATGGCTATGGGCCAAGGCCAATACTAGCAGGCTGAAGCACAGTTCAGCAATACAGGATTTTCAGAGGAGTCCCACGCTGACCAAGTTCTCCCACTGAATGAAGAAGGATTTCAGTATTCCTTCGTAACAGACTGCAACGTGCCTTCAGGGATCCCAATGTGGATGGCCCAGTACAACTTCTGCCCTCCTGGTTGCACAAGGTAGCAAAAGCCTCACCTACACCATATGCTTACTGCAGTGGCAGTACAGTAGAAACCACTCCATCTAATCAGGGACTTAAAATACATCTACGATGATCACTACAAAGCCAGGCAAATGCATTGTATATGAAATCTGGTAATATCTGAAACAAGGAGAGTCTCCATATATAAAAAAAAAAAAAGAACCAACAAGAAAACACAAAGGAGAATTTCACCTGATCCCTTCACAGAGTTCTGGAGCACAGAAAATGCAGCTGTTTTTCTAAGAGAAGACAACATTTACAGGACAAAGACATTTTCTCAGAAAGTGCCTATTGGAGTACTTGGCCACAGCCATTTCCTCTCTCTTTTTTTTTTTTTTGTCACCATGTCATGTTGTTCTGTGGAAGGAACAAAGGCTGAAGCACAGAACCAGCCCTGTAGATGATTTCACCCTGCTACATTTCTGCTAAAATTTTAACAGAGAGTTTTGGAGAAACACAGAAACAAATTGAGTCATTTCAAAGCTTAGTTGTAGTCTGAGCTCTGTTTCTCATTTTGTATTTGCTATGTGAACTCAGAAAAATGTTTTGTTCTTTGTGCTTCTTTTGGAGATTTGCCCGTGAAGGGAATGCAGGAATATAAAACTGCCTGCAGGAATATAAAACTGCCTGCAGCAAACTCAGTATCAAATTCCATTCCCCGGGGATGCAGATCTTCAAAGTATCTGAAGGTTATTAATCCTATTGCCAGTAGCAGGTTCAAATCAAGCTTAAGATACTTGAATTGTTTTGCGTAGGAGGTGCTAATCAAGCAACAAAGCTTACATTGGAAATTTCTTGATCACAATTTGATCTTAATGATACCCAACTGCCTGTACTGTGGGAACATTAAGCGGGTTTTGAGGATGACTTTTAGCATGATTAAATCCCAAAAAAGTATTTCATTTCAAAACCCACCAGTCAAGGCAACAGTATGAATTCAGGGAAAGACATGTAACACTATGCTGCATGGCCACCTTCTCAGTATAAAACTTAGGAAAAAGGAAGTTTTTCCACACACGTGTCTAAGGCAGAGAAGGTCTTTACAAAACTTTATGCAATCAAGAATTGATCATCAATCCATATGCCTTACTGTAGGCCAGAGAAACTGAGTAGTTCTGTGTTCATACCATAACATGTACAAAGATGAGTAGATTTTAAATGCTTTTCACTGGTTTTCCAAACACTGTGGTGCATCCCAAAAATGCTGTGTACAGCTTGAGTTAAACACAAGCTGAAACCAATAAAAATCCGTAGGATAGCATCTCATCTAATGTGTTTTTTAAAAGTTGGATGAACTTCTTATTTGACTTAAAGGAATGTAATCTTTTCCAGATACAACCTGGGCTTTTGTTTGTTTTTTAAGATACTGCTTTAAGGATCAAGGCTTCACAGAGGGACAGTGTTTAGAGGGACACTGTAAAACAAAGCTCTTCCCACTCAGACCTAGTGGCAAAGATTCAATAAAATGCTTCTAGAAAAGAAGTATTAAGGAAGTGCCTTGAGAACAAAGAAAACAACAAAGGACACAACAGCTAATAGGGTTACTCCTGGGATCAGAACTGAAACTTCGAATGCAACAGAGACAAATCAGCTGCAAAGTGGGGAAAAGGAGTGCTATGCTTTCACAGCTGTTAAGTTTCAGTAGAAACTTCGGTTTCAGCTGAGGGCTGTGATACATGTTCTTTCAGCTATTTCCCTTTTAAAGGCAAGTTGCTTGCCTCACATTATTCACTGCCCCTTCTACTGTGTTTAATTCGAATTCAGTGCAGCAAAAAAATTATCTTAAATAATATGAATTTCTGATAACAAAAGCAATAAATACACCCACAAAGCTCTGCACGTGGTGTACAATGCTCATGGAGCTCACGCAGTCAGCTCTCTCCTTGCACACTGGATAAGCCAATCCTTGAAGCAAAATAAAGGTAAGCCCGCAGTACTACATAGGTAGCATTTCCACTTTTGCTGGATGAGGAGCCATTCTGTGAGCAATCTTCTGATCTAGGTAGGAAACATCTGTCTAAATCCAATAAGGCCCAGACAGGAATCCAGTCCTAACCTCAAGCAGACATGAAATCCTTATTTCAATGCACGCCTAGTTATTCTGAGGGTAAAGGTGCTCCTCGCCACAGCTGTCTTGGAAAGCCAGGCAGGGTAGAAAGACATGAATTAAGTTATAGGAGAAACCTGAGAAGTCAGAAATAGGATGGTAGTAGCAACACCTACCCTACCAAAGGGATCCAGTAATGGGACTCACTTTCTCCAGAAGCACATGAGGAAGAATGCTATCTAACGTGTTCCTAGTGATGAAAGAATAACGGAAGATGGGTCAACACATACTGTAGAGGCAACATGTATATGGAAGCTTTCACAGGAAAAGAAGATTAGAAAACAGGAGATTCCTCTCCATCACCAGGACAGATACAATGGGAAAGGCATAAGTTAACATGAAGGAAAGAGACCTGCTTACTCTTGTGCATGGTCAGGTGACATGGCTCAGAGAAGCACCCTTCAGATAAGGCTCAGCAAGGTGTTAGTGCTGTAGACTGATGAGATTAGAGCCCAAACTACAAATCCCATTAGCTCTTGCAACCGTTGTCATGTTGGCTAAAACAAGGGAGCAGATATGCTTCTTGACTTGAGAGAAGATAAGCATTCACAAAGAACATGTTTGTTATTAGTAAAAGAACAGAAGAGTATGAAGGACTGGCTTGTCAGCTTGAGAAAGTAATAGTGAGATATGGTAACATGTAAATACAAACATCCACAGCCACTGAGGAGCACCTGTGACACTGTGGGACTTGGACCAAGGAAACTTGGTGCTGAAAGCCAGATGGAGCAACTGACCACCAAAGTCAAAAGCTCACTCAGCTCCAAGTAGACGGATGGCACCATGTCAAAGGTTGCTGCTGGATATCAACTTGGCACTAGAACTGGGCCGGGGGAAGAGAAAGATCTGGAATCAGACAAGTCACTGGCACCACTCAGAGACAGAAGATTTACATGTTGTAAAAGATGGATTATATTCTAGACAATCCGATTTAGAGATGGACACCATCAAGGAATGACTGCAAGACATTTTTTTCCAGCAAACTTACAATTATCAAAACATAAGCTTGCAATGTAAGCATGCCAATAGCTGCATTCATTTACTCCCCAGATTCATCCACACACATGCTTCATAACCTTCCTTGCAGTTACTTTGAAATTGAGGGGAGCAGATGGCCACATCAGTTTGGAAGAAGAGGAAGCAGAGCTGACAGCAGTCTCCAATGTATTTTAATCTGACATGCTTGCCTAGGTCCTTCTTCAAAGCCTGCTACAGCACAAGTACTGTGACCTTTCCAGACCATTACTTACTACTGGAAAGTTTACCCTGCTGTTTAGCTAAGCTTTCTTTACCATAAGATCAAATCATAATTTCTATTTCCATCATCAGATGGACATTTTCTTTCATCTCTGCAGCAATTTCTGACATAGTATAGAAGTACATCTTCCCTCAGACTCTTTTTCTTAAGAAGAAAACAACACTTTTTTTTCCTCCTTTTTAAATCTCCCTCCCATAAATGATGTTTTTGACCTCTGAGCATATGCTCTCTTTAGGAGTCCCTACAGTTCCTCCTATCCTTTTTCAAGTGGACTACTCGAAACTGGACACATTCCAGCAAAGTATTACTAATGCCAAGTAAAGCCAAAGGATTATTTTGAGTTTCACAGAACAGTCCTGTTAATATACTATTATGTTTGGGTGGCTTTGTGTTTTTTCAACTGCATAACATTATTGCTTCCTGTTTACTCAAATACTCCTCATCTTAGGAATGCATACGTTCCTACTTCCACACTTCAAATGTAAAAATGATATACTGGAAAAATGGCTTAAAATGTAAACAAATCAGGATTATTTAAATGTTCATCAGTTCATTTAACATGCTTGCAACCCCTCTGGCCTGAGAGTCTCCTAATTGCCTTATCTGCTTAAATTACAGAATCAATTACTAGCCTGCTACCTCTCCCGTTACCATACTTAGTTCCGGGTATAGTTAATGGTCTCTACAGGCTTCTTAGATGAGCTGATTCCTGGATAAAGGCAGGCCTGAAGAAATGGGGAAGGCATACAGATCTGCAGGAAGAGCTATGAGTTGCAAGAAAATACACAGCCTACATGACAAGGACAGTCCTCTTTTCCTACCCTCTTTGCTAGGTGAAGGAAACGGAAGTCTTGACACGATTACTATTGTAAATTACTGGATTTACTTAAACATTCTCAAACTAGGCAGGAAAAGAAATGCTTTCACAGATGGAAGTTGGACCAGTGCTTAGCATGAAAAGTCTGTTTTTATAACCTTCATTGTACCATACTACAAGGAGTGCCTACTGATGTCAATGGAAACAGATCCTTATTCCCGCAAATTACTCTGAGGAATAAAATCCCCATGTTCTCTGGTTCCATCCCTTCCCTGACAAGCATGCCAGCTTTGCAGGCAAGTTCCTCACTCTTCTGAAAGAGGAAACACCTTTTGATAGTTTCATCACTCTGCCTCTGAAGTGCTTGCTCCTTTTATCCTTTTGCTTTGATGAAATCCACATCATCTCTTCTTCAGCTGCCTTGCAGAACTCTGGATGTAATTGCTCACAGGGCCATAGTGTGCCCCCTTCCTCACTCCTGTGGAAGCAGGAGCCTTGAAACAAGGTGAAGACACAGGTCATACCTGCCCTAACAGCAGGAGGAAAGGCTGTGTCACATAGTGCAGGTGACAACCCAGGTGCATATTTACTCAAGTCACAGAGCTCTCACTGGAGAACCTCCTCTCTGATATCTCACAGAACACTCTCAGAGGCAAGAACAGCTTCCTGAGAGCAGCCAGTTCCCATCTCATCCACACGAATACTGGCTGGTTTCTGAAAAGCCATCTATTTTTAAACTAACCTCTGAGCTCACAGCTGCCATGCCTCTTGATGTTTTGTTTTTTTTCTAGCTGGCAAAACACCTCTCCCTTCCCCATTTATATTTCTTTAGTTGCAGCAGAAAGACATCTATGATCTCCGCATGTAAAACTTCAACAGTAAACAATGTTTCCATGATATAGAAACAGCATTAAATCCTTTTTAATTATTTGAGAATCTACACTTAAAAGAAAATTCTCAAGTATCAATTTCTAAAAGAGATTGTTGAGAATGAGAGGACAGGTGCTTGCCTGCAGAAAGAAAGCAGCATCTCTATGACAAGAAGCAGGAAGCTTCCCCCTTGCCGTGTCAAAGGAACATTACTGGCTTGGCAGAGAAAGGGAAAGTACAATTTTTAAAAGAGTAAGAAAGGGAACCAAGCGTACCTCAAAACCAATTAATTCATCTTTCTTTAGGTTTGGTGCCTTTTACAGACCAGAGAAGAAAAGGGCAGAAGAAATCTGCTAAAAGTCATTGAGAAAATATTTAAGAAAACTAAATGCCCAGTGTAAGGCAGATGAAGATGTGTCACTTCAGCCCAGCAATACACCCTGCAGAAAATCTGTTCCAGGGTCTGTTTTCCACTTACCTGTATTCTGACAAACTTATATGTACATTTTGTAGGCTTCTTGTGCAACTCCTCTCTGAAAGCAATCAATGAGCAGTGGCCAAATGCTGCTGATTCTGGATAATTCCTGATGATTTCCGTGGCTTTGGGATACGTGTATCTGAGAATTAACTAACCAGAGCTAATCTGCCAGGATCATTTAGATATGGTATGGTAGGCTGAAAAATTGCTTCTGCTTCAGTGTTGATGGCACTACAGAAACACTGAGTGGATTGCACCAGAGAAGTCATTAAGCTGTGTATATCTGAAACAGTAATTTTATCTTTAACACTGCCAGAGTAGCAGGATGACTGGCAACAAGGAAATGCATTGCTTTGCTGCTGAGGCACTTTATCACCTACAGCCTTGCAGGAATCCAGGGCCCTTCCACAAGTTTCTGAGGAGTTTTAAACAAGGTTTTAAAAAAATTATATTTAATAACCAGTAATAAATTTATAAGCACATTACTGTTCAATGCAGGAGGAGATATGTTCATACATTTCAAGAGTACAAGCAGGTTATGTAATATTAACATACACTTCTAACATTTCTTACCTGTGAGAACTCAGGAGTTGTTACTTTACATGGGAGAGGAAAAGAAATTTTGAACAGATTTTCTTAGTTTTCAAGCAAAGGAAATCTCAGAGCCTCACCCATCTGGTACTGCATCAGATCACAATGACATAATGCTTTCAGACAACAAAGCTGGAGTCTTCAACACATTATATTAGCATTGCCTCTTGAGCAAACTGAGTAATTGGTAACACTAAGAGCCTTAACTTGGAGATAGACATGTCTGGAGGAGACGTACACACCCCAACAATGAAAAGTGTAACTGTTTTCTAAAGCAGGAATCAATAAGACTTGGGATTCCCAAATCCAATTTTAAATCTATTAGAAGAATGTTCCCAGAAACCGCAGATGCTTTTCCATATATCCTTTACTCCAGCTTCTGTTCCTCACCACTTCCCAGCCATCACTTCTCAAACTACCCCACTCTGTTTAACATTCATGGTGTACATTTAAAAACATACTGTATGCACCTTTTAATTCACCCCCCTACCTATGCAGAGAAAACTTTTCAGTGTATTTTTAATTGCTATTCTCTGGGAGTTTACTACATGAGTTTAAGGCAACAAAGCAATGGGTCACATTCAGCCCTGGCTTACATCCCACAAATTCAATGGAATAATGCTGAGAGTGAGTTTAACATCTAAGACGTTAAAAAAGCAGTTGTTTGCAATCACAATCATTCACCAGACAAAATGAAAGAGCCATCTAGAAACATGGAGAATTCAAGGGCACAAGCAAACATCTGAAATCTGAAACAGCTGAAACAAGAAGAGGCCAAGAGCAACAAACTCAAGAAAACGTGGATGTCTTTGACTGACGCCAGACAGACATTTAATGGTAGCCAAGCTTAGTAAGCCTTACCACTTAAAATTACGTGATCATCTTTGGAGGCACTCTGTGTTTCTTTTAACTCGATCTCTGAGCTCACATCCACTTTTCTTCCAGACAACTCTAAGTAGGCTTTGAGAGAGGCAGGTACCTTGACTGTAATCGAACCTGACAGATTTAAATGAAAGCTTTTTAGATTAATATTGAGATCAAAGCATGAAACAGGCCATTATATAGCTAACTTAAGGCAAACAGTCCTTCAGACACTGTAACCTTTTTTTTTTTTCTGTCAAAAGATTAACAAAGATAACTTCATTTCTCATAATCAGAATACTGTATGTCACATATAAAATAGAACCACAGTATTTCTTTAGTCAGCATGAGAATTAACACTGGCATATACTGCCAGAAACAGCTCTTGCTAAGGACCTTATTGCAAGGAAGGCCAAGGGAGGCAAATAAAACAGATCTCACAAGAATTATGACTCTGGTTTCATCTTACAGTTGTGTATTTGCACTCCTGAGCATGGACACGGGGTTTGATTTAATGAGTAATCCAGCTACTGCAGCACAACACAAGAATCTTATAGAAGAACTGTTCCTCTGCAGTGATGGGATTCCACTTACATACTGTTAATGCTAGCAAAACAAACAAACAAAAAAGGATCTATATGTAAGAATTCTTTTTCCTCTAAGTAAGTGCTTCTGTGCAGCAGATTGAAGACAAATACTGAGCCCCCAACCTCCTAGTGTCCATCATATTTGGAATTACTCAATTGCAATGTTTGGAAGCTGCACACTGCACGCTGACACAAAATACTAGCAGTAATCAAAACACACATTCTACATACATACTTCTTAGTTTCCACCCAGCTCTAACATTCACTTTAGAAAAAAAATAAGACACTCTCTTTAATTACATTCAAAAAGCTGAAGCAGATCACAGTTACAAAACTGATGTAATGGCTATGCAGCAGACTGAAAGCAACCCGATCTATGCAGTTTACATTAGCACGAATCAATTGCCTGTCACACTCCTGAAGAAGAAATAACTGCCAAGACTTTAGGCCTAAATTTTGCTGGATACACAAAAGCGTTAGGATAAAAGAGGGAAAAAGTCTTTTCCTTGGTCCTCCCCTCTGGGAGCAGCTCAGTGACGTGACTCATAAAACCCAACACATGCAACTCATTTATCACAAATAGGACATTTTCTACTCGGCAGCTGTCAGCAGTTACTCCAAAGTTACAGAGTAAATGAAAACAGAACTTTATCAACTTTGCCTTAACTAAACTGTGCTGCCAGAAGAGCCATCAGGCAATGTTTTCAAAATAACATTAACTAGCTTTTGTTAAATACATTCTTCTTTGCTACTAAATCAAAGAGACATAACCTAGGGATTCAAAACATAACTCAGAAATAATATAAAAATAAATTTACTCATGCCAATGAAACCAGAATGGTTTATAAAGAAGATGGCATAAATGATTCTAATCTATTTCTTTCATTATTTCCCTTTTGATTAACTGCTACATGTAATAGGCCATAAGATTATATCTCAGATAACCAGAAGAAGCTACCAAATACCACATTCGTTTAGAACACACCTCAACTGTCTGACATCATGTGAACATAAGGAGTGCTGTAGTTTTGGATTTCTTCATTTGTTTTAAAAAATTAGGGCTAACAAGATGTCTTTAGTGCTTAGTTATTCACAATATCATCTCTTCTGAATGGCAAAAATGATGAACTCCAGGAGTGAGCAAAGTTACAGGGAGTAATCAGGAGGAAAAAAAAACAGGAAGAATGTTAGAGGGCACTCTCATATTTATTGTTCTCCCTTCCTATTTCAGTAACAGGACATTTCATTAGGAAAAAGCGGGGAAGAGAAATGTCAGTGTATGGTGGTCATCAGTGAATATGTACGTAACATACACCAGCAGCATGGATTACACCCTACTCAAGACAAAGATCATAACGCAAGCCAACTCTACAGAATTCTACTGAATAGATCACCGAGTAATTAAAGAAGTAAAAACAAAAACCACCAAAAAAAACAGTAATCCGTTTTAAAGCATCATTGTACCTTACTGAGTTTACTGCATTATAAGTATCTATATATATTTTTTAACCATGAGGTAAAAAAGAACACAGATTACCAAAAATCGTGTAATAATCATTTTAAATAGACAAAAAAAAAACCCAAACCCCGATCTTCTTTATTTTATATCATGAATTGCCATTAAAAAAAATATGTGCTGCAGTTTTCTAACCTTTCTGGGATTTCAGATCCACTTCTCTTAATTGACTGACATAAACATCTATTGCCCCATGAAGTGTAGAAGCTTTTAGACTTCCATCTGATGAATCTACAAAAGAAAAAAAAAAATGAAAGGATTTGTGTACATTTAGAAAGGTGCTATTATTCACTTCTAGAAAAAAAATTGCAAGAATCTTACTTTTGCTCTTTGAACTAACTTTATAAATTCATGTATGTTTAAGCAATATTCGCTGTTAATTTAACGAATGATCATAAAAAGGCTTGGGTTAGAAGGGGCCTTAAAGCTCATTCATCCCCACCCCGTACCGTGGGCTGGCTGCCCCCCACCAGCTCAGGCTGCCCAGGGCCCCATCAACCCGGCCCTGAGTGCCTGCAGGGATGGGGCACCCACAGCTCTATGGGCAGCTGTGCCAGGGCCTCACCACTCTCTGAGTAAACAATTTCCTCTCAACATCAAACCAAAATCTTCCCTTTTAGTTTAAAGCCATTCCCCTTTATTCTGTTGCTACCTAAGCGTGTAAAGGCTCCTTCGAAGCAATGAATGTAAGACTTTGCTGAGAAAACAGGTTTCTGATCAAAACTTCTCTTCCCAAACCAGAATTATAAGCATGTCCACCTCCTTCTAAAAGGACTATCTGAACTATTTTAGCTGTCCACTAAAAAACTGCACTAAAAATCATTTTGTGCAGCAGAAACTTTACCCACAAAAATACCATAAGCCAAGGACCAGCAGTTTCACATTGCAATGTGGCGATAGAAGAATATCTGAAGTAACTGCTGCAATTTAATACACATAAGAAATCAACATTCATTCTTTGCCCTGGAATAAATAGGCACACACTTCCTTCTATAGCTTACTAGCTGCCAGTCACGAAAGCAGAACTTTCTGAAAAGCCCTATTCTCAAACAGAAACCATTTATTAAAGGCTGTTTCTCAGGTATGCAAATAATTCACAATCTATTCCAATTGGATTTATACACAGTTTTTCACAATATTACAGAGGGTTCACTTTTGAGCTACCTAACAGACCTATTGCTGATAAAAATTGCAAAGGAGTTACAAAGCAGCTCTGGAGATGCGTAAAGAAAAGGCACGTAATGTAAGTGAGCAAATTAGGAAGACTGCTAGAAGTGAAAACATTAACCAAAAATATCTTGAAACACAGAAGAAGAATATTTTCCTTAGTTTCCACTAAGTAAATAACAGAACAAGAAGCACGGTCATGTTTTCAGAGGTAGCTAAAGCAACAAAATGACTGAAATTCGTCATTTCAAAAGTGAAAATATTCATTGGGGAATAAACTTGATTAATCATAACAAGGACATCCACCATTAATGCCTTAATTTCACATCTGGAGCAGATGTGGAAGATCAATGTATTACAAGCAAACATGGAAAGGGATTATTATCAGCTAGAACTGAGTTCTTCGGAGGGGAAAGCAACAAAAAAGTGGCCAATCCTGATTTAGTCAGCTGAAAAACTGACACCGTCTTTGGCCAACAAAACACCTGTAACAGCTGGAACTGGATGTGAATGCTTTTCTCATGCAGTGGAGTGTATGTAAAATGAGTTCTGTTCCAGCTCTGAAAGAACAAATAAATTCTTTGTTACCTGAAATTAATTAAGTGGAGAAGAGATTTTGCTTGGGTAGGGCACAATGAAGCATTTTCTTGGTAACTTTATGAAAGTGTGTTTTTCACATTTAAGTTTGAAAATGACAGTCACAGTGAAACAGTTCATGTTTACACAAGTTAAACTTCTAATAAAAAAAAACTGGTACCAGCAGATAGACATCTTCCCATAAAAACTATTTTATTTTTTGCAATCAAATGTAGTAACAGCCTATCACTGAATATCCATGAGTACAAGGGTGAATAGTGATAAGACGAGGGAGAATGGTTTTAAACTAAACAGGAGGTTTAGGTTAGATATTAGGAGGAGGGTTTTCACTCAGAGGGTGGTGACACACTGGAACAGGTTGCCCAAGGAGGCTGTGGATGCCCCATCCCTGCAGGCACTCAAGGCCAGGCTGGATGTGGCTCTGGGCAGCCTGGTCTGGTGGCTGGCGACCCTGCACATAGCAGGGGGGTTGAAATTAGATGATCTTTGAGGTCTATTTCAACCCAGGCCATTCTATGATTCTATGATGCATGTAACCCTGACAGAGTTTGTTGTTAACAGATACAGGAAGTATCCAGCCTCTAATTCTTCTCTTTTAAACAAAGCATATTATTAGTTCTTTTCTCTGCAATGTGAAGAATGATGGTCCTGCTGTTATGAGATGCTGTTACTCCAGAGGGAGCTGCTAGCAGTCTGGGCAGCACAGCTGGCTGATGGAACTTCAGAAGAAATCAACAGAAACAATAGAAAACATGTTTTAGGTGAACAACAAAGTGTGATTGATGGAAAAAGATTTATGGACATCAAATCAGACACCGAAAGACGTAAAACAGCCCATGACTTCTACAAAGCCTAACCTTTTAAATGCTGCTTAAGATTTGCATCTCTATATGTAAATAAGTGAGAAACAGGAAGATGACAGAGCAGGAAAAGGGGTTAAAAACAGAGATGACAAAACTCTACAACTCAAATAGGTGAATTCAAATAAATCAAGATTTTAAAAGGAAAAATTACCTTACATTAAATAGGAGAATCTGGAAGGACAGAACAGTTAACAGAGACAATATATAATTCACAAAAGTGAGACAGTTAGTTTTTATATCTAAGTATATTCCCATCATTAGCTGAGGTTTAATGCAAATAATAGAGTAAAAACAAGGAAAAAAGCATACTTTAAAATTCAGTTTCCTAGGGACTGACAGCCCAAAAGGAAATACAAGGATGAATTGTTCTGCTCCCAGAAGAACAGATGATTACTCTTGAGCAACTATTTAAGAATTTACTACTACTACTACAAAAAATTAGTTGTTAAGCTTTAAGAAAAATAACTCTGCTGCAGTAGACATCAGCTATGCTACATTTATAGGGGCAGCAAAGAAATCACTCATGGAGACAACTCCGTTGCTAACAAAGCTGTCCAGAACACTTTTCAACTCCTAATTTCCACACAGATTTTCTAACTATAACCACTGCTTTTAAAGGCCATGGTCTGCTGTGAATAACCTGTTCTGTTGGCAAAAAAAGAAAATCACTGCATGCTTCAATCCTGCATCACAATACAATGTGCCAAGTATGATTTCATCTTGATAAGCCTCTGACCTACTGTGGGTCAGGTAGGATCTTCTATCAGAATATCCAAACTCATGAGGGAAGAAAACAATTTAAAAAATATCAATTGTTTTTCCATTTGTGGCAATTAGGAAAAGCTTTCAGACATCGTATCTGAGGGAAAATATTGCATGTTAGAGGTTACCAGAATTGGATCATACTTGGATGCCTAGTTTTATTTTTCCTGCCTGGAATTTAGACTAGTTCTCTCTGCTTTGGAACAAAGGCATCCTTTTGTGAGTGAAGTGATAGGACAAGGGGGAACGGTTTTAAAGTGAAAGAGAAGAAGTTTAGTTTAGATGTTAGGAAGAAATTCTTCATTCACGGGGCAGTGAGGCACTAGCACAGCTGCCCACAGAAGGTGTGGATGTCCCATTCCTGGAGTGCCCGAGGCCAGGCTTGATGGGTTCCTGAGGAGCCTGATCTGGTGGACAGTAATCCTGCCCATAGCAGGGAGGTTGGAGCTAAGTTATCTTTGATGTCCCTTCCAACTCAAGCCCCTTTATGATTCTATGAAGTGTGTAGTACAAATACTTCCTTTGTCACATACAAAGGTATGGGTATTGACAACTGTTGCAAGATATACATACATTCTGCAAATACATAATCTCGTACTAAAAAGTTCTAAAAAAATATTGCTTCAAATACACCAGGTATCTAAAAGTTAATATATTGTAACAATATTGAGAATTTTCACTGTCGTTACGTAAGAAGCTATGAATCATCACAGCATCATCAACATCGCTTAACGTTTGAATGCATCCAAAAGAAAAAAGTCTGTGGTTTTCTAAGCTGCAAGAAGAACGCTACTACACCCAGGCAACACCTACTTTTACTGTATACTCAAAACCATTAACTGTTTTCTCCAGTACATGAGCTCTGTCCAAAACACACTCTACATTCAACAGGACATAAAGAAAGGGAAGAGGAAAGAGAAAACAGAGGTAATAACTCAGTAGATATTAACTCATAGCAGACTTATTTATTTATTTATTTATTGTTTTTTATAACCTGACACCTGAGGGATGAGAAAATGCAGCTGACTCCAGAATCTCTCTCTGGAGAGCAGGATCCTTTGTAAAAGATGGTGTGGAGGAAAGCATGGGCACAAAGGAAAAAGAATTTGCTATCAGCAAAGCCAAGGCCAAGTTCTGAGGAAGGAGACTGGAAGACAAATGCTGCTTAAAATGATGACAAGCACATTAACACATTTCATGTAGATGGCAAAGACTAGATCAACTGAAGTACTGAGACACAAGGGTGTGCATGGTTAATACGCACATATTTAAAGTATATATGAACAAGGACTTAAGGATGGTACAAGAACGGAATTCTGAAATAACATTTTTGATTTAAAAATTCCCTAGAGCACATTTTAAAACTCAAATATTCAAGGAGAATGGGAAGAAAAAAAAAAAAATCAGATGTGACATTGCTAAATAAGCTGTTCATTGTTTAATTTTTCAGTTGTCCAAAAAAAAAAAAACACAAAAAAAACCCCAAAAAAACACACTGCTTTTCACATTAAAGACCTCTGAAAATAAGATTCTGGTATTCTGCCTCAATGCTAGAGAACTGCCTTATGAGAACATTCTTAAATCAGAAGTCTTAGATACTTTAGCTCACTTTCACGTGAGGATCATTCACAAATAGTAAGCAGCTACTCTGCATGTTTTCAAGAAAATTGAAACTCTGCTGTAATTGCTAGGTTCCAGTTCATTTAAGACAGTGACTCTACCATAGGAAGTCACTGAATCCTTTTGGTCTTCCAGTATTGGTTGCTGAAGAAAGAAGCTGCAGAATAATGCCAAAGGACACAACAAAAGGATAAGGGATTTCTTGGATGTTTATATACATTCCTGCTTTCCAGAGTGTAAGCTCCTGCTGCTTATAAACCAATGTCAATTTGCCATCAAACCTGTGAGTTGTTTCCCCTGAGTTAAAGTAATACCATAAGAATTTTCTCTATTTTTTTGAGCTGGTAGGGGATAATTTGGTCAAGAGTAGAGAATACACAGTCAGACAATAACAGTGACATTGAGGAATAAACAAGTTTTAGCTGGAGTGAACACAAGTCAGCCTTGCACCTTGGCAGAAAAGAAGGCGGTAACCTGACAGTATTAACTGCAACATAGCCAGTGTACCAAGGGAAGGGATTATCACTGCTTCTACTCACTCAGTACTTGTTAGACCACATCTAGAATACAGCATGTAGTTTTAGGGCTCCTGATAAACAAGATACATTAATCAACAGGAGAGAATTCAGTGGAGGAACACCAGATAGTCAGGGGCTGAAGTACTTCCCAGTCAGGAGAGACTGCGGGCTTGTGCAGTCCATAGAACATGCAGCTTCAGAACCTGACAGTAGCTCCCTACTATTCACAGGGAAGCAATGAAGATGATGAAAACAGTCCTCAGAATGGAGAATGAAGAGACAAAAGGCTTAAGCTAAAACATGAAGGATTTCATCTGGACACATGGAAAATGTTTTTCATGCTGAAGGCAATTACATATTGGAACAGTTTGCCCAGAAAAGCTGTATGGTCTGCATCCTTGGAGATCTTTGAGACTACAAGATAAAGCCCTGAGCAACCTCACAGCCAACACTGCTTTAAGCACTTGCGTTGGACAAGACAACTTCCAGAGGACACTTCTAACCTCAGCCATTCTGTAACCAACTTCCTGAAGTCTCTTCCAACCTCAATTTTTCTATGAACTTACCAAATAAGAGTTTTAAAAGATCAAACAAATTCTTAAACAAAAAGAAAAGCAGCCCACTATTTTTTGTTGTTTGGATTTCTAATAGTTATTTTAAGTAGTAACATACAGTAGAAGTAAAAACAGTTGCTTCAAATTAAGATGTCATCCAAAATCCACAGAATGTGCTAGAAGTAAAATGCTTCTAGTGAAGGGCTGGCAAACAGTTTGTCAGTGACTAACAAAGCTCATGGTATGGGAAAAGGCATTGTCACTACTTTCAGATTTTAACAGTAACAGTGTAGAACACTAGCACATGCTAGATACTTAAAATTACACTGAAGTTTGGAGAGAATCTTTAGATATGTTTTTACACAAACATCCCCCCCAAAAATACATAAACTGGATAAAACTAGTCTAAAAACAATAAAAATTAGAATGAAAGACAACATTTGTTTGCTGTTTCAATATAAAAGTATACAAGAGATTCCTCAAAATTGTGTTGTTTTTTTCCCTTGAATACTTTGAAAATAAATGCAGCATTCTCAACTGCACTTTGCCTATTAAGTAAATCTTCCAGAAGGACACGTCCTCAAGATCTATCAAGGGTTATATTTTTCAGTTAGCTGATAAAACTATTACTGTAGAGAATTAAATAATTCCATAAGTATGAAAACCCAACTGAGGGTGTCAGAAGATGCAAGTTTTTCTTCTTACTTCTATCAGCAAATGTCAGCTTGTTGGACAGTCAGAGAGTTATCCTGTGGATTAATTCCTCACATGCAAAGATCTAGCACTTAAACTTCACATTTTCAAGTTTTCAGAGTTGAACCACTGAATCTTAAAAGCCATTTGCCTTTAGAACAATTTGTACAAAATTAAGGGGGGTAATCCTCTTTAGGATTAATTCTCTTTAGGATTAGAATCCTTTTTAACTGTAACCACCGTTCTCAGAAATGAAATCTGAGAAATAAAGTTAGTTCAATAATCACAAAGCTTCAAAATGTTTAAGCTGAACCAGGTTAATTAAGGGAAAATAATCATCTATTGGTGGAAAAATACTAGCTCCTGTGTTAAGAAACTTTAAGCACTCTTCATGTTCTATGAGTTTATTTAACTGAAGGAAAAACAGACTAGCAAGCTTGATTCAATTCTGTGGTTTAATGACTAACTCATGAGAATGTGTACTGCATTCATTTTCCAGGAATATTAATATAGATTGCTCAGAAACATAAGAGGACTTGTAACAGGACAGCATGTCCCTGCAAGATGCTTAATGAGTGACTGTAATAACCATCACTAGCCTTATTTATACCTTCTATTATTTCAGTTTAATACCAGAGAAATAACAAGAAAATGGTCAAGAATGCGAGAAACTCAATATATAGAACATCAGGTTCTATATATCTACATCTATATCAGGTTTTATATATATATATATATATATATATATATATATATATATATTTTACATACACACACACTTTCTTGACATAATGCAAGTGATAAGGTGTAACAGTTATTAATGGAGAAGAAATTTAAAACCTACTTTCTACTTCTGGAGGGAAAAGGGTCATCAGTGTAATAGTTTGGAAACACTAGGTTCTCATAAGCTTTTTTCCTACCTCACAGTAAACACATCAATGATTAATGTTACATGATATGAAAATTAAACATATCTAACCACTCATAACAAACATATGACAGAACTAGATTAAAGGCAAAATGATTACACTTGATGCACACTCGGTATTTTCTCATGCCCTTTTGTCCAGTCTTAATCTAAAGATACTTAGATTCAGTCTAAAGCCTAACGCACGGGGAGTATGGTGGCCTGCCTGCAAAAGGCTGCTAGAGCCAAGTTTGGAAGATATCTTTCAAATACACACTAGTTAATACTGCTCTTGACATTAAAATGAGGGCAAAAAAATTTGAAGATATGAAAACTATCTACTTTCTTTTCATGTGAATAATCATATTTAAGCAGGAAAAGGGTAGAGTGAGAAAAAACATTATCTTAGAGAAAAGACAAAACATACCTACTGTGATACTCCCTGTTTTTGTCTCAAGGTTGGTGTTACCTAATAAGGAAAGAAAAAATAAGATTTTAATATTAAAAGTGGATTATTTGACCGGTGTCTCAAATCTTAACAGAGATTAAAGTAATGTGATCTCATAGTGAGATAGATGCTTTGCATATAAAAGCAAAAGAGTATAAACCAGTTATGTTGCTTCAATATTATGGCTTTACAAACAAACAAACAAAAAATTCTCAACACATGGGAAGAAAAGAACTGATGAAAAAATCTGGTCTGAGTAAAGCAAAACAAAAAAAAGAGGCACAGTATTTTTTTTATTTTTATTTTTTAAGTTGGTCAGATGTCCACATCAACACTATAGATTATTTCAGTAGTTTAATAGGATGAATAACAAAATAGTTTCTATTTTCCTTTTTTCCTATGTGTTAATATGTACATATCCCTCATGCTCCAACACATGATTTTTTTCTTTATATTCAAAGGTTGCTTTCTGGACAATTGCCTAAAGAATTACTGAACTTTACCTACTCCCTCCAAACTTACTCTTATAAGAATCATAGAATTACTCAGGTTGGAAGGGACCTCTATCAAGTCCAACCGCAGCCTAACCATAGTACCCTAACTCTAACAACCCTCTGCTAAATCACATCTCTGAGCACCACATCCAAACGGCTCTTAAACACATCCAGGGATGGTGACTCAACCACCTCACTGGGGAGCCTATTCCAAATGTTTAACCTCCCTTTCTGTAAAGAAGCGCTTCCTAATGTCCAACCTAAACTTACCTTGGCTCAACAAGGCCATTTCCCCTTGTCTTGTCACCTGTCACCAGTGAGAAGAGACCTTACCCTGCTCTCACCATAAGCACCTTTCAGGTACTGGAAGAAAGTAATAAGGTCTCCCCTCAGCCTCCTCTTCCCCAGACTAAACAGGCCCAGCTCCCTCAGCCTCTCCTCATAGGGCTGATTTTCCAAGCCCTTCACTAGCCTCATTGCCCTTCTCTGGACCTGCTCCAGTACCTCCACGTCCTTTCTGTACTGAGGTGCCCAAAACTGAACACAGTACTCGAGGTGAGGCATATATATTACATATACAACAATCCACTGACAATGCTTTTCATTTAATTCAGCAAGATCTGAGTGTGCTGTGCAGACTGGAGAATCAAACAAGAGCGTAGAATGCCTACAACACAGAATGGTCTCTTACTGACCCTGCATTATAGAATCATAGAGTTGCTCAGGTTGAAAAAGAACTTAAAGATCGAGTCCAACCACAACCTAACCATACTGCCCGAATTCTAACAATCCTCTGCTAAATCATGTCCCTGAGCACCAGTTCCAAACAGTTTTTAAACACATCCAGGGACGGTGATCAACCACCTCCCTGGGGAGCCTATTCCCAGTGCTTACTTTGAAATGGCCCTGGTATGTTATCAATAAATCTCAAAATAAATACTCCTTCCACATCACATTAAGCACCAAGAGAATCTGGAAGGATGAGAGATGTACCTCATAACATCATGGATGGCTCTGCTTTTTTTAAACAGTCTAGAAGTCGGTAGAAGCTCTCATATTTCCATTTATGCCATGCATACCGCATCACAAGAAAAACTTTAAGTGAAAAAACTGAACCGTGACAGTTCACTCTTGCTTCTCCCTCAGTGCCCCAGAAGGATAACAAACCAAAATAAAAATAAAAACTGATCACAGTAGTTTAGTCTAATTTAACAAGGCATAGTATTCACAAAAGTTTCCAGATCCTGATCAAGTTCTGCTCCTGTCTTCTGTAATCATACAGTAATTATACAGTCATTATGGTAGAATGCATTCCACTGTATGATCTGTAATGTTTTCTTTAGCAGCCCATGAACTAAAAGCAAGAAAAGAATCTTATCATCAATAGTCTTGAATTCATTGTTTCAAGCACATACTGCATAAAATACTGAGCTGATCTGCAAATTATGTTTGAAACAGAACAATTTTTCAGTGGATTCAAAAGAGGTTTGACTTCATTGTTGCGTTTTTGTTTTGCTTTTTTTTTTTAAAGCACACAATAATTACCTCATCCTTCTCCCCATCTTATCATTACTAGCATTTATTTTTTACACAACCTACAAAACAACCCTAGAATTTAATCAACCGGCAACTCCCAGAGATTACACACAATCTGAATATAGCTCTCAGGACTTGTGGATTTGCTGCTCTGTTTATTTTTGTGGTTTTCCTTCTCCCTTCTATTCTGTTAAACAGATCCCTGAAGAACATTAAACATTCAGAAATCAAAATCCTATCAATCACTAAGATTGCATATGACTAAAATTGCATTATGTACACATATTAGAGTGATAGGCTGATTTCAAACATCTAACTAGAACAGAAGCTACTTTTAAAGCAGATGGGAGTTTCCTGCTGTGTCTACAAATAGTGCAGGAAAGTATATTTTTAGTCAAATAATTGTTCAGTGTAGACCAACACTTACAGTTGAAGTTAGCCATCTATTTTATGGATACATCAACAGCAAAGAAGGAAAAAGGTAATTACTAGCTTGATTTCAATGTTCTATTAAATTTCAGTATGGTATTACAACACTGAGAAGTCTAAGACCTAATAGTTTTGACAGAAAATTGATTACAGTGGCTTAGTGGTTTTTGATTATTATTTTTTTTTAATCTACTGCTTCTGAAGAGCTATCTTTTCTACCACAGATGAAAAGCTTCAGACTATAGTTTTGCAAGACAGAGTCAGTGCAAATCCAAGGAGAAAAAACAGCTTTGGGAATGTAAATAAGGGCATTACTTTAAATTATGTTATTTCTATTTCTTCTGTTTGTTTCAGTGACTCTCAAGGAGGCTGAGTTATGCTGATGAAGTGTGCAAAAGAGCAATTAGGAATGCCTACGTGCATATCATCCTAACTCTACCTTTATGTTTCCTTGCAAGACTGATTAGATTCAACTGGGACCATTTACTCCCTTCCCTTCAGTTGTGGCTTAGACTACAGAAATAAACATGTATATTCACTGACACTTCCATGCAAACTGAAATCCTCCATTCTAAGGGCATCTTAAAGAACATAGTGACGTCAGATCCAAAACATTCTATAAAAGCACATTTCTGGACACTTCATTCTAACCTCTTACTGAATAAAAGTTACTTAGCTTTTATGTAAAAAGGTGCAATGACCTGAAAAATCATAGAATTATAAATTGGTTGGGGTTGGAAGGAACCTTAAAGATTGCCTAGTTCCACCTCCCCTGCCATAGGCAGAGAAACCTCCCAATAGATCAGGCTTCTTGAAGCCCCATCTGACCTGGCCTTGTGCACGGCCAAGAATGAGGCATCCACAGCTTCTCTGGGCAGCCTGTGCCAGTGCCTCACAGCCTTCATACTGAAGCATTTTTTCTTTATATCTAATCTATATCTACACTTCTTTACTTGAAAGCCATTACTCCTTGTCCTATCACTACAAACCCCATAATACAGCCCCCCTCCAGTCTTCCACCCTCAGCAAGTTTGCTGATGATACGAAGTTGGGAGGATTGGCTGACACACTTGAAGGCTGTGCTGCCATTCAGCGAGACCTGGACAGGCTGGAGAGCTGGGCAGTAAGAAACCAGATGAGGTTTAACAAAAGCAAGTGTAGAGTCTTGCACCTAGGGAGGAATAATTGCATGCACCGGTACAGGTTGGGGGATGACCTGCTGGAGAGGAGTTCCGTGGAGAGGGACCTGGGTGTCCTGGTGGATGACAGGTTGGCCATGAGCCAGCAGTGTGCCCTTGTGGCCAAAAAGGCCAATGGCATTCTGGGGTGCATTAAAAAGAGCGTGGCCAGCAGGTCGAGGGAGGTGATCCTCCCCCTCTACTCTGCCCTGGTAAGGCCTCATCTGGAGTACTGTGTCCAGTTCTGGGCTCCTCAGTACAAAAAAGACAGGGATCTCTTGGAAAGAGTGCAGCGGAGAGCCACAAAGATGGTGAAGGGCCTGGAGCATCTCCCCTATGAAGAAAGGCTGAGTGATCTGGGTCTGTTTAGCCTTGAGAAGAGAAGACTGAGAGGGGACCTGATCCAGGTCTATAAATATCTAAGGTGTGGGGGGCAGAGTGGTGAGGCCAGACTGTTTTTAGCAGTGTGAGGAGACAGGACAAGGGGAAATGGCCAGAAGCTGGAGCACAGGAAGTTCCGCACCAATGTGTGCAAGAACTTCTTTACGGTAAGGGTGACGGAGCACTGGAACAGGCTGCCCAGGGGGGTTGTGGAGTCTCCTTCTCGGGAGATATTCAAGACCCGCCTGGACGCCTACTTGTGCAACCTGGTGTAGGGAACCTGCTTTGGCAGGGGGGTTGGACTCGATGATCTCTGGAGGTCCCTTCCAACCCCTACGATTCTGTGATTCCTGTGGGCCCCCTTTAGGCAGTGGAAGGCCAATACAAGACCTTCTTAGGGCCTTGTTTTTTTCCAGGCTGAACAACCCCAACTCTCCGCCAGCCTTGATAGGAGAGGTGCTCCAGCCCTCTGATCACCCTCAAAGCCCTCCTCTGGGCATGCTTCAATAAGACTACATCCTTCTTATGCTGGGGGCCCCAGAGCTGAAGGCAGTAACACAGGTGGGGTCTCACAAAAGCAGAGCAGACAGGAAAAATCACCTCCCTCAACCTGCTGTTCACACTTTTGATACAGCCCAGGATATGGTTCACTTTTTGGACTGTAAACACACTACTGGGTCACGCTGAGTTTCTCATCAACCAACACCCCCAAACTCTTCTCCTCAGGGCTGCTCCTAACCCGTTCTCTAGCCAGCCTGTATTTGAATTTGGGATTGCCCTTTCCCAGCTGGAGGACCTTGCACTTGCTCATGAGCCTGGCACAGGCTCACCTCTCATGTGAGTCAAGGCCCCTCTGGATGACATCCCTTCCCCGCAGCATGTCAACCACACCACACAGCTTGGTGGTGGTGGTTTGTCAGCAAACTTGCTAAGGACGCACCCAATCCAACCATCCACGTTGTCAACCAGGATGCTGAACAGTGCAGGTCACAATACCAGCCCTGAGGAACACCATTTGTCATTGGTCTTCTCCTGCACATTTAGCCATTGACCACCACTCTGAGCACAACCATCCAGCCCACTTCTTATCCACCAAATGGTCCATCTGCCTATTCTGTAATTTTGAGACAGTATCATTCACATACCTCCTAGCACGAGTAAAAAAACACACCTCTTCAGACAAGCATCTTTATGTTAAATTAACAGTTTAGATTTTAAAATAAATTAACAGTTATGCTTGTGGCATAGCTAAGTAAAATCTGAATTTATATTTAGATTTTTAATAACTAGAAAAATACAAACAACAGTTTTGCACTGAAAGAAGGAATGAAATCTCACAGACATTAAGAGCTAATAAATTAGTAGTCAGGTGATAAAACTACTACTTGTATTCATCCTGCTAACAGTGATACAGGTGCACTGTAAAAAAGCAGTTTTCATTCTCTAGCAAAACCATCCGGTAATTTTAGCATTGTAAGACATATGTAGACATAATACACACTCACTTTGTTTAATAAGAAAAGGCCAATACAGACTTACCTGCTGCTTATTTGTACTATTCTGGTGGTGTATTTTTTTGGTGCGTGTGTTTTTGGTGACAAGAAATTATCTTCCAACAATATGCTCATGCCTCCATAATCTGAGGCACTGGAGAACAGAAGTACTGAAGACAGAATTACCATTATGGGATTACTTAAGGTCTATAATACAGAATCACCATAGTATTTCTTTAGAGTTGTTTCATTCTTTCACTTCCTTATTTTAATTTAGTCCAGGCCCTTCCAGAGCCAAGGTTTCCACTCAAGCCTGGGCACCAGCAGAACTAGGCTTATACAACCAAGGTTTCAACTACAAAACAGGACTCAAGCAGATCTGTGAAATTTGAGTTCTGTGTGTGAAAACCATAAACCGTTTTGTAAAAGAAGCGGTCAAAATACTGTTAGGTGTTCCAGACCCATTTAGTAGATGAAACAAAAATAACTCTGAAATAATGTTAGAAATATCTTGTATGATTTTGAAAAAGTTGAACTTGTTTTCACACTGTTCCTTAGTGAAATTACAGTGCAGCATTACAAATGAGGTATGCCATTAACAACAGCTGTTGTTTCATCTTTGTATCAAGATAAAAAAACTTCCGGATGTGAGGCATGAACAAGCACACAAAATGATTATTCCACAAAAGCCTAACTGACAGAAGTTAGAAGAAAAAGCAAAAACAAAAACCTCAGCAGCTTATTGGCTAGAAGTACTAGTAGCAGAACAGCCTACATGTTATAAAAATACAACAAAAATCATTTCTGCTTATGCATGCTGAAGTGAACTTTACTTAACGGGTTTAGAAAACAATTTTCTGACTGCTATAAATGGACAGTGGAGAATAATTTCTGGAACAAGATAACCAAACTGCTAAAAATTGCAACAAATTGCTTACAAAAATGCATAGCTAGAAACTTGAACTTGGCTGGGCCTGAGTAATTTTCACAGCCTGTACATCTTCCACTTTGCTTTACTTGTTAAACCACCACAATTGCATTATGGTACTATCAGGAAACTTCATTAAATTAGAAAAAATAAACATTAGGGTACAACCCCGACTACTGTTTATATCAAAAGGCACTCAAATTAATTAAATTGAGTTCTAGATAAATGAGAGTAAAGGGCAGATGGAGGAGAGACGCCCTCCTCCGCCCCCCCAGATGACAAAAGCTGTTACCACTCTGTTACTATACAGTGTCAGTACACACACACACACAGACAGAAAAGAGACTGCTTTCTTTCACTCTTAGGAAAGGTAGATCTTACAGCTTCTATGAAGATTTGTTAAAGAACTTGGCTGTTTGTCAAAGATTTTAGCAGAAATAATCTTTTTTAGTATAACTGTCATTGCTTCTTTGAAAAATATTTCAACCTCATTAGTATATGTTTTCCGTTTGTTTCCTATTTTGTGTGTGCTTACAAAACTCTTTTCAAAAATAAATACAACATACTATGTGGTAAGTTCACACTGCTCAATTAAGTACCTAGCAAATACAGGATTGCTTTGTTCATGTACCGTGCACAGCTGACTATACAGACTACAGCATTAGTCCTTTTGTTACTGTGAACATTATGAATACCTTCGAAGCAGCTACATTTTTGACAGAATTTCCCAGCTCTTACCATGAATACTTCCCAGCAGAATATCACCAGCTACTGAAGACAGAGATGAAGACTCTGCATAGAGATACTTAGTTTTCAGGAGGCCATCTTCAGTAGATATGTTGATAGATGTCCCCTGCAGCTTCTCTATATTCACACTCTAAGAAATAAAAGTAGTGGAAAACATCACAGTGGTTTGAAAAGGCAAAATGAATTAGCAGTATTAGGAGAAAACAAATGGAAAGTTGTTGGTGCAGAACAAGCAAAGCTCCTCATTATAAATATTTCATCTAAGAGCTCTGACAAACAAGTTGGTAACTCTTTGTTAATTCTTTACAGCATTTCTATGAATTATTGCATCCACCAGACAAGTGAAGAACTGAAACAGATAAATGGAAAGAAAAGGTCAATTTATATATTAAAAAAAAAAGACACTTTGCTTTGAAAATTAGCTCTCATTATTAAAGCTACTACTTTAATGTTCATGCACCATTAAGACACTTAAGGCACTGGTAATCAGTTTTCTGGCACCAAATACCAAAACACCGACTGGCTTTCTTGTTAACATAAAAATCTGCACAAAGAGCTGTGATTTGTTCACTCTGTAGGCACAGCTTTGGTGAATGTTGGAGATTACAAAACAGCCACAGCTGCCCTTAGCTGTGGCTAACAATCAGCAAATCCATTCATTTTAGCATCCTCTATATTTGGAGTTAAGCCCCAAGCTATAAAAAGCCTTAAAAACAAGTGAAAGCATCTGTTTCTTTTCAAGAGAAATGGAGAAAATGGAGAACATTTAAAAAGTTGCAGTGTGGATAGATTTGGGGAATAAAAGGTGATAAGAGTTACCTACATATAAGTAACTAGTCATGTGATATAATCTAAGCCCATTTGAACAGAACAGAGTAAGTTGCATTCTCATATGTGACTACCATGTAATTTACTTCTATTCTTCAGTTAAACTTGATTCATGATGGAATCACGTGACAGGCCATACTTAAACATTTTGTTGTTACTTTGCTTATACCAAATTCAACTGCGTTGCACAAAATTAAAGACATATGGCCTTCTTGATCAAGCTGTGCCTTAAGTCAATTGAAAGGCATTTTGTCAGTTATCATCTTCTGGATGAAAAAGTCAATACAAAAAATAACAAGTCTGCTGCCCCTTTCCTTGTTATGTTATATACAGAGCATGCTCTGGATGGAGTAAAATGTATTCTGACAAACAGCAGCCAGTATTACACAGACTCCACACAATACTGTGTTACAAGAGATTAGCAAAAGAAACTGATTTGGCATAGGACTGCATGATAGCTAAATTATACTGTGATCATAGCACTCCATACATAAAAAGCTTTATTTTGGGGGACTTTTTCCCTAAAGCAAAGTTACAGAATGGAGTCTTGCAGCAAGACATTTTACATTATATAATACTAGAATACACAGTACATCTCACATAGTGTAATAAACAGTGTTAATCTGTAAGAAATTCTGACTACAGAAGTGTAGTGCTAGAATTATAGATATGTAACAGCCAGCATCTATAATCCCTGTAGATACTGCTGCTTATAACAATGCTATAGAATCTAAGCATCAACAGCAAACAGAAAATTATATTAAGAAGGCATTATTTGAAGCTACAGCAACCTGTTGCTACAGAAGTGACAACACTTTGAATTTTGACACTTGTAATAAAACTTTAACAATAGAGACATTGAAAAAAAATTAATCACATTCTTCTCACCAAATACTCCGCTATTTCCTTAGTCATTGGCCCTGAGGATGAGAAAGTATAAAACAGCTGAGGCACAGACCCAAAGCAACAAGTTAAAGAAAAGCCACTATCACGTCCATAATCAACAATCTAACCTATTCTGAAGGGAGTTAAGAACAACTTGCAATGCACAGAAGCACTTTTTGCAGAGCCATTCCTGCCATCAACAAGATATAATTAAGAGCTAGACATGACTTATAGGAAAAAAATTAAAGAAGTCACTCAAAAAGTAATGCCTCCTGTCTATTCCCCGGGAGCCTACGACAAAGAGCACAACAACACTGCTTGAGGGAGCAAATTCTCAGCTGAAGAACACTATTTTTCAGTACAGTCACCACCACTAGCTACGCATTTTTGCCAGATATGAACAAGCACCTATGTTCCTTCCTCATAAAAATCTGCACCAGCAGAGGTAACCCACTGCTTTACAGCTGCTAGGAAAACATTGCCATGCAGTCATCTTTCATCAGATGAAGTCAGAAGGCGCTGAATTGGACTACAGTCCAGGACAGCCCAGTCAAGGCTGGCAATGTGTTTCACAGCCTGAAACTGGTATGGGACATGGCATTTTCTTACCGGAAGTGAAAGGCTGTCTTCTTCTCTGGCCTTGCTGCAGTTCAATCCAGCAGGCAGCTGAGCACCATGAGTCACCCTGCCCCATCCCAATGTGTTATCAACATTGTTTTTTTTTCCTAAAACTATAAGCACAGCATCATACCAGGCACTACAAACTAAAACAAGTCTGCACCAGCTGAAACTAAGTCAGGGCTGACTCCAGAATTTCAGGCCTTCAGCTTAGCGAGTGTCACAATGTAGTGGTCAGAGTTGATGGTTTATCTGAGTTCCAGGAAATCCAGAAGGATCACCACTTTACTATCCCTAAAGACAGTGCACATCACACACTGAGGGCTGCGTCTGAAACATTTTCTTCCACAGTGAATTCACATGTCACAACACCACATCTTGCTGTTTTGGCTCCAGCCCATAGTGATGAAACCACATCTCATCTCATCACTAGTAATGATGCGATCCGTGAAGCTGCTGCATTCAGCCTTGTATGGTTCAGTAGGTCATGACAGACTTGCAGGTGGTGTTCTTTTTGCTCCTTTGCAAACATTTGTGAGACCCAACACAACCTCTGTGTTATTTGAACACTGCGACCATTGTTTCCAGCACACTGAAGCAGATATTCAGCTCTGTGCATAGTCCCCTGGTTGTAATCCAATAAATGTGGATAAGCTGATAAGTTGCTCCTCATTTCACAGGGTGACAGCTGTGCATGGCCATCCAGAACATAGTTTGTCTTTCATGGTACTGCTATCATTGCTGAAATGCACCATCCACCACCTCACTGTGCTAACACTGCGTTTGGTCTCTGTGGCCAAAAGGGTGCAATTTTATCCACATGGAGGAATTCAATTCCACACCTTTGCTTTGCATGTACTTCCATGTCAGACACCATTTTGTCTGACTGCCCCTCTGCTGCCATCTGTTGCACAGCAACAACATGTTACAGAATATTGGCTCGAAGGTTCAGCCTCTACTGCCATACCACCGACATTCGCCTCTGATGTTGTGGGCCAATGGAATAAAATAGGAGGTATTACTTTCAGAGCAGCCCTCGCAGTTTGGGTGCAAACTGACTGCCTAGTGATAGTCTTGAGCAGGAAAAGTTACATTAGAAAAGCAGAAAGCTACACCTATTGCCTAAATATTAATATAGCTAAAACCATAACTTAGTAAGGTAAATACCTTATGGGGCACCTTATTATAAACAAGGTCATTGATCAACTGATGGATCAGTGGCACCTATCTTTCTTGAAAATGCAAAGCAATAAGACAAGTCATCTAAGTACACGATAAAAAGAAGCGATTGGATAGCTCTTTACCAAAAAAAGCTATCAAAGCAATGAAAATTTGCTTTAAAATAACCCAAGTCTAGGGAAAAAAAACAAACATCAGACTGTTCAAAAGAGAAAATATTCTACATAGGGAAAGCATGGGGAAAAAAAAAAAAGGTAGGGCTGCTTTTTACTGAGATTGAATATGTTTTCAAACTCAAATTATTCAAGTCCCATGATTTTTTGGCAGAACACAGATGTTTGACTCTGTGAAATAAGTGATAGAGGAAAGTCCCTACTGACAGATTAGCTAATGACTCCCCAGTTAAACAGATTTGATTATTTTTGTCCGCCGAGCCGCCAGGTTTTCTGGGAAATCTCCCTCCCTTCAGGGTAAAGCCTTGGGAGTTACAGTTACTGACCACATGCTCAAGTTCCATCTGTTTCTTGACCTTTAAAGAAAAAAAAGTTAGCTTATCCTCATAAATCTGGTTGAATATGTTTTCACACCTGAACATATTTTCAAGATGAAAACTAACACCTTGCTATGCTAAAATAAGATTAACAACTCCTTCCTCACACATTCTGTTTTCCTTGGCTTTGCTTTTTCATGCTATTCTTGGTCAAACATTTTACAAATATCTTCTCCTTTTCCCCACCTTAAGAATATTCTCTCACATGTGTTCAATGTCTTCCACCACATCCTTCCCCTCCCCGGCTCCAGGAGGGCCTGGAAATGCTGACAGAGCCATAGCTACACAATGACTGCAACTGATGGAAGAAACATCTCATACAATCACACATGGGAGACGTAATCTAGGCTGATGATTAACTGAAGTGGCCAAGTGAGAAAAGAAATCCTGATATCCTAAGTATGCAACATTTTTTTTTTTTAATTGTGTTCAGTAACACTAACTTAAGTTGTTCCACAGCTACAAATTCTTGTTAAAAATTACTTACTGCACTCAAGTTACTTCAGTTTTGCAAACAGAAGAGTAACTTCTAACAATATTACTTACTATACAAATATATATGATCACAAGTAAGAATTTCAGATTAATATACAGGAAGTTTTTTATTTTTTCAGGACAGAGTGCCTGAAGGGGGAAAAAAGGCAGATGAATGCTTTTAGGAGTTAAAAGCAAAACCATTACACGTACTTCCATGTAGCTCTAGATCTCATTTCCCTACATATTTTGATCAGCACAATTAAGCTGCTACTTGAAAAGAACTCCGTGGGTTCCAGTGGCATAACAAACTAGTTTTGGGACAAATGACCAGGCAGCATGCACCTAATTGAAAGACGACCACCATGCTAGTAGGTTGTGAGGAACATGAGCCCACAGTGGCCAAAGCACTCTCTAAATAGCATGAAATACTTTCCACTGGTAAGTAAGTATTTCAGTTTTCAAACCCTCTGTAGAAAAAACATAAGATACATTAAGGAGACTGCAAACTAATTCTGCCTTCTTTCATTTCCTGTGGTCACCAGTGGCTTAGGATGGAACCTAACTCCACTGACTTAATAAGAAGGCCCAAATGGACTAGTAATTGATCTGCACTGATCAGTCCAACAGTGGCAACGACAGAGCACGTTGCAGTCAGAACCTACCCATGCTGCTTTATGCTGAGAGGTTTTGCTAGAATGAAATAATGTTCATAATGAAATAGCAATAGCACAGCTAGAACAGCCCTAGGGCTCCTTTCTACATAACAGGAAGGCTAGCATCCACTGCAAAGAAACATGGGTAATTTAATGTTGGCAGTCTACTTTTCATCTGCAGTTCAGAACAGCTCACAGCTGGCTCTACCTAAGCGAGCACGTGACCAAAGAATCCAACTGACCAGGTGTGTAACAGCATCAAACAGCACCTCAGAGGCAATTTTGGACCACGAGATTTTACCAGCTTGGTCTCAATTCTACCCTAGGCTAGAGAAAGCTACCTGAACTCTTTCCGATTCCTTTCAGTTCTGCTGGTTTTAAGGGTACTCACTGATTTTGGCAAGAGTTCTGCAAGCAACCAAGCTACTTCCAGGACTGGCTCCATGTGTTCACATAAAAATGCTTCAGATCTAATGATTCCTAATGCAACCAGTTGCACAGATATTAAAACGGCTTGAATTACAATTCAAGCTTCGAATACAATTCGAGCCTAAGAACCAGATCAGGTGTGAAAACATCACATGGGGATCCTACCTCTGCATTACCCTAAATAATAAAGAATCAACTAGTAGTGTTAAGAAAACCAAATTACTGTAGTATCAGGCTTGTCTCATGCTGCCATCTGCTGTTATTCCTCTGAAACTTCCTGCTCTCAGGGTTCTTCTCACTGCACATCACAGCAGGATTGTATGTGATTGCTTCCTCTGATGCAAAGAAATATACAGAACTTTCTACTCCTCAGTTCTTACAAATAATATAATGCTGGAGGTGAAAAGTATGTGCACATGAATAACAACCTGATATACGATACTACAATAAACTTAGGTGCCTACTGCAGAATCCTAGTGCCTAAACATCAGACAACTAAAAAGCTCAAGACTTCAGCTTTAATTTTGTAGGCCCTCACAGATGTGAGGTATCTGCTAGCCCAGCCTCAAGTGCTGACAGAATGATCACATGTTCATTACTATTCTTTCTACAGAGGCTTTTTATAGAACCTTATCCAAACGAAGCATAATATCAGGTAGTGTAGTTAGACAAATGCAAGTTAACAGTGAAATGACAATCAGCCAGTGATGATCATTAAATATTCCTCAGTGTATGCCCTTAAAAATGTCATGATTTTGCAACAGACAAGCTGAATAAGTGACTGGTGAGAAAGCCTTAATTCTTACTTACACCCTTCTCTGCTGCACGAATATCTGTATTTCCATAGAGTGTTCCAAGACCAATTACTTTGCCACCATTGGTTCGTATATCGATCTTATGGCTCTGAAAAAAATAATTAAATTCACATGGTTAGGACAAATTCCTCCTTTTTCAAGTTGTACCACAATAACAAACTTATGCTGCAAACTTCTATCTTACTGTTTTCTTCTGAACTAACTGCCAGATATGTCACTTGCTTCCAAAGCATTAAAACCACAAAATATCTTTTGTTCTAACCACAAAAAACACAGGTGAAAGAAGGCTGTCAAGTGCAACTTTGTTTTCAGTGCAGTGCTGCATTTGTGTTTTTCCTGTTTGTTCATTGGGACCGGCTGCAACCTTCAGTGCTTATGCTTGGAGTAGCTTGTACAGCCATAAATCTATATGATGTGGTCAAGTGCAAACTAACTTTAGGCCTGCAAATAGAACCAGATCCTGCTGTGTCTTGCTCAAATGCACAGTAAAGTTCAGTATTTTACAGATATCTGTTACTATCTCAAATCTTCCATAAAGAAATCAACAAGTCAAAATGCAATAACCTTTATACTTCTGGCTGCTGCATAGAATCAGACAAGTAAAAATACCACAAAATACCCTCCACAAAAAAGGAAAATGTAAGCAAACTACATTCAAACAAGAGATCTACCACAAATTACAAGACTCTCAGAAAGATTACAAATAAAAAAAAAAAAGTGGTCTTCAGAGTGGAAAGCAACTATTTTAAGGAGGGAGAAGGAAGAAAAAGAAAAATCACAATTAAGTAATTTATCTGTATTCAGAAACCATAGCTGCTGCAACTACCTGACTTGTCTTAACAGCAATGCTGCTTTGATTAATTTCACTACTATCCTGAATTGGAATATCAATTTTAAAATATTCAGCATTTTTTATTCTAGATACTGGATACACAATTTAACACAGTCCTTCTCGCGTGCCAGCATCTCAATTTTCAGATATATTAATTTCTGTTGTAAAGGACATAATTCCTATAGACAATATTTGATTTACACTGCTATCAATTGACAATCAAACACACCAGAAGTACTCAGGATACTCTGATAAATATTATCTGTCTGAACAAACCACAATAAATTGCATTAACTAGTTCTTATTGGGAAGCAAAAAGATTTAAGGAAAAAATGAAAAAAAAAAAATCAAAGTTCCCAACATGGAATTCATGAATTCTTACTGTTCCTATACATTCTGACGAAATAAGTCTATGTGGCAGAACCAGCTCTTGTACTGCACTGAAAAATCCAGGCTGAAGCACTTTCAGAATCTTGGGAAAAAAGCCCATGAGGTTAAGAACACTTTTTTTTATACTGCAGAACGTAATTCTTAAACCTACACCAGAAAACTGAGTTACAGCAAACTTAGTAGAACTGTAACGTTTCTTAAAAATAGTGTTAGACAAAACTGCACACAGTTTTGTAATTGGACAATTGCTTGCATATGCAAAAACCAAGATGGTTAGTAATTCTCATTCAAAATCTTTAACCTGCTACTTCATAGCCAAGAAACCAAGACGACTGGCAACATCTTCTGTAGTAGGAAATGCTGAAGCAGCGGCAGTAACCAGAGCAACAGGTAAATCAATCAGAATCCACCCATCACTCACAGGAACTATTAGGGTAACTAATTGAGAAAGCCAAAATCTTGCAAGCTACTGAAGGTTTATTTAACAAGTATTTCGACTGAAATCTACAGAACACTCTTGATTGTTTGCATTTTAAATGATTTCTGCCTTCTGGGACAAGGTCGTTCCTCTCATCTGGGGCCTAAGGGAGCCAAGATCCGGTTGCTACCAACACTGCAAACACACATGCACAGGGAAGGATTATACTTTCTACTTGCAGTTTTCCCTCATGTTTTCCTTATTTTCCGAATCAAGGCTCAGCGAGCTGATGGAGAAGAAACAGCAACACCAAGCTCCTGCAGACTACAGTGAGGACACAGGAGCAGGGCTCAGAAGCCTCACGTTGCCTACTTCATAGTGTTCTTTTCAGTTCATATGCAAGCATCACTTCACTGCTGCTTGAAGTCTCTTAGAAAACAGGACTGTGATTTTTCCATTTTTATAATTCAACTTTCCTCAAGTCTCTTATCTGTCAAGCATCCAAGAAAAGATGCTCATACGTGTAATAGAATTTTGAGGGAGGACAACTTTCTCCTCAACATTATAAAAACTCTTAGCAATTATGATGATATCCTGTGATTACTATCAATAATACTGGCTAAAATTGCTTTGTTTCTTATATTATGCAGTTTCTCATGGTTGTTTTTTGTTGTTGTTGTTGTTGTTGTTGTTAATATACTCTCCTCATTTTTAACTAAACCTTTAGAATATCTCTAACATACAGCACTGTTAGCTCATCAGATTTTAGTTACTTTCAAAGACTAATACTAATAAAGGTCAGTTAGAATCTTGAAGATACAGACAGACTGTAGTTCACTGACTATGGAGTAAATCTATCTCTACGGCATACTGAATACCCTTAAGCTGAACTTCACACTTATGTAGCTACATACTACATAACTACCTCTTATTGTACAGACAAATGTTGAAAGGCTTTTCATATCTCAAAAATACTTAAAGGAATTACTCTAGGGGGAAAATGAAGTAAAAAAAATAAAATAAAAATAGGGTGTAATCTTCATTATTCAACTGAAATTTATTCCAAACAGCACTTAGGTTGGATATTCTTCGATTACTTCCACAAAAGCATGTCAGCAAACATGAAGTTGAAAGATCAAGAAAAATCAAGGTCACGGCCCTGTCACATACAGTGTTCATCAATTCAGTTGGGTACTTCGGACATGTAATTTCTATTTCAAGTTATACATTAATCTAAGGAGTTTCAGCAGCACTGAGACATCAGAATTCAGAAAATAATATCCCACAGGAAAAAAAAAAAAGAAATGATGAGGCATATAGCAAAGTACCTCATAGTGCCAACTAAACAAACATAACTATTAGGTCTGCTGTTCAAAGAAGGGAAATCCCAGCATTTTTATTTTGGAGGGAGAGTGCAGTAGGGGAGGAGCACAGCAGAAATGAGGTTCACTGCTTCTACTGTTTCAGTAGCTTTCGGCTATCAAAGGTGCCTGGACTTCTTACTTCATGTTATTTAGAGTCATTGACTTAGCACTGTAGTGGTATGAAATAGATGAAGGCACAGTGCTACCCACACACATTAATATTTAGAAATACCATAGTATTTCTCACTCATAGAGCTGGCATTCAGCACTTTGTTATACCATACTCCATCACACAGTACCTTTTGAAAATTGATGGCACAGGGAAGGGTTCATCATACCTTTATTGACTGCAATACACTAGTCCCCTTCTCAGTTTCTATTCTGCAGTTATCACATTCCATTTTCTGAACCTTCACACAGCCCGTTCCTGATGTTTTGATATCCAAATCTAGAATTAAAGGAGTTTATTAGCAACAGAATGGTAAGAACCAGATCTGTTAAATACAGCACTTGATCACAATACAGAGCAACTATACACAGCAGGATAAAGATAGTAGCTTCTTTAATATAAAAAAAATCTAATAGCTAAGTTCAGCCATCCTTTCAAGTGTACAACTAATTACTATCAGCAACCAACAGTGAAAACTGAATGAACATTACAAGTAGCAGAGTGACCGGCAAGGAATCAGCAGTGTGTGGCCCATTAGTGAGATTCTGAAGCATGTAAAAGCACAAAATCTGACAAGTGAGATTGGCGGCTATCATCAGAGGCTGGAGAGCCATCACCATAATGTCTGTATGGCCAAAGTCTAGACAGTTTCACCAAACTAGAAATATCAGCGCAGTATTTGAGCAATTTTCATCTGATCAGAGCTGGTTATGAAGTTGCCAAGGCAGGCAGATAAAACTTTTCCAGGATGCTGTATTTCCTGGGGAGCAGCCGAATTGTTGGCAGTTTCCAGAGAGACACCAACCGAAGCACTTTTCAGATGGCTAAGCTTGAAACAGCATGTCCCTGCATGGCACAAACCTGAAGACAAAAAGGAAAACAAAACGATTTTTGAAATACAAGCTGTCTTGCTCAAAATTGCTCAATTCGCTCATTGGAAAACTGCACAGTGTTTGGAAGGGCCTATGTGCAAGACTTCTACTACTTGGCTTTCATCGAAGAGAGGGGTCACAAAAAGTTACTTGCTTATGCAAACTTCTAAATTCTATCAGCATGGTAAGCCTCCAGCTCTTACTCCTTCTGTCAAAAAGACTGTCACAAGTCCTTCAGGATCCACCTGAAGATGCTGAGGGAGCTGGTAGAAGTGGTTTCTAAGTCAGTTTTAATAACAAAAGATTATGATTCTGCAAGGTATATTCTAACTGTTATTTGAAAACTGTATTAGAAATGTAATCCTACATGTCCTCTTCTGGCATGGATCTTCACTACTGGCCTGAGGGTTGAAGTGTAAGTTGTTGAGAAACACAGGATTCAAACAACCACATCTTGATCCTTCAGAGACACAGTGCACTGCTAGCCTTGGTCTAGGAAAAAAAAATAGCAGGAATGGAATGCTGCTGTCTTGTGAACAAGCTTCCTAGGCAAGAATAAATGACTCAAAAAAAAAAAAAAAAAAAAAAAGAAAAGGCAGGCTAAGAGCTGGATAATATTGCTAATGAAATCTTAAACAAGGAGGAGGATATGATTTCAGTGCCAAAGCTCCAAGAATACACTGACTGCCAACTTCCACCACACAAACCTTGAAGAACACAAATATCTCCGAGGTGCAAACAACTCACACCTTAATGTGCACAGGGAAAACAGACCACTAGCATGGGAACGTAGGCAGGGTTACCCAGAAACACCACCCTTAGCTATCATACTTAAACACTTTACCGGCCTACTTCCAAGTGACTCAGCAGCACTGAAACATGAAGTACTTTATGGTACTGATCCAATTCTCAGCTCACAGAGGAAGCTTACCAGTACATGCATGTACATGTTAAAATCATTCAGCTCCATTTATTGTGATGTGATTGCCTCTGTATTTGCTACTCTGAGGTTGCAAGTCTGCCACATCTAGTAGGTGTGAACAGTCTTTGCTTCCCCGCTCAACTGTTGTTTATGCTTAAGAAAAGCAAGATGTGGATAGAACATTCATATCAACTTTCCATGAACATTCGTGAAAAAAGAATCTACATTATTTACCTAGAACTGAAAGTGATCCTATGGGCTTTCATAAAACTAACGTGGAAGAGTTAAATTCTCCCAAGGAGAGAACTGACACCACAACAAAAATCACCACAGTGATTTATAAATCGGCCTAGCCCCAGGACATCCTTGAGCACAAAGCGCTGGCATACTCAGCGAAACTCTGCAACCACTTCAAGCTTCATGGTTCTCCTATATGAGTTTGGCATAGAAGCCCGTGTTGGAAGCAGGATGTAACATAGAAGAGCATCGGTACAGTCTGCTGAAGGAGCCTGTATCATCTTTATCCCTGTAGATTTTCAAAACCTGGAACTAGAAATGTCTGAAGTCCGTTCCAACCTGAATTATGCTATGATTCTAATAATACAATAACTGTATAGGAAGAGAGGACAGCTTGCTTACCTGAGCATACTACACAGGAAGAGGTGATTTCAAGGTTAAACAGCACACACAATTCTAGACACCAGGACACTGAGTTCCTTTCGCATGCACAGCAGACTCACAAGCTACAGCTATACACACACACTGCCCCTGGAATAAACAACTAAAATATAGATAAGCCAAAGTAAAATAAATCAATACAAATTCTGCTAAAGGGAAATTAACTGGCATCTGTCATCCATGCAGGCTAAATATGTCAGAGGGGATGATCAGATCGTGTATTATATTGAAAGAATGCCCAGCACAAGACTAGACACTGAGACAGAAACAGAGGGTCACTTAGTAGTCAGCCCAGTAAGGCAAAGTAAGTTGCCTTTGGTTTAAAGCATGTATTTAAACTTGTAATCTAACACCTTCTGCACATTTTCTTTGGGTTGTGTGTTGGAGCTTCCTGGATAACTGCTAAATTCATTATGAAATACTTCCAAAACCAGAAAGCTGGCTAGAATGCTGGAAAGACATAATATAAAGACTACTCAACTTCTTACAGTTGACAGATGGAAGCTGAGATAAAAGAGTCGGAAGAGGCTGCTGTCAACATCCTCATGCACTCAAGGAAGGACAGAGAAAAGCCAGAACGTTGACGTGGACTTGATGAGCTTGAGCGTCTTTTCCAACTTCAGCGATTCTGAGAGTCTAGAGCCATCCAGGATACATTCTAGATTGAGGCACACCTTCCAAGGTGCTCCCAAGTGCCCTTCAAGGAGCAAGGAGTGCTGATGTACTGATCTTACAAAACACTTCCTTCCTAAACAAAGGAGAGGAACGACCCCAAAATAAACTCAAGAGGACCCCAGAAAATCAAACCAGAACCTAAAGGACACAGAGTAGAACCTTACTGACATGCAGCAATTCTGTTTAACTGGATACAAAAAATATTTGCATTTTAAGAAATATATCTCCAAATATAACTGATCAACAGCATGATGAGACAACACACTGCTAATTAAGATGCGACTAACAGCAAGTAGTAGAATTGGACTATAATCCAGACTGTACAGGACACCTGAGTTGTGTGATCTTTCCACAACATTAAGCGGAACAATTAGCTTAGAGACCTAAAAGTTAATGAAGCCTGTTTCAAGAATGTCAAAAGGAAAAAGACTATCATATGAGACTGTCTGCAGAGCTGGTGATGTTCCAAATATAATAAGAACATAATCTCACAAACAGGACAAAGGCTAAATGAGTTCTTTGTATTAGAATTCATTGTTGAAAACTTTAGGGAGGCTCCACACGCTGAAACTCTTCACCAAAGCTGAGATTCTCCAGATCTTAACTCAATGAATTCTCTCCCTGCACTCCACAAGAGAATAACAAGGAGCAGCACAAAACACCCCGGAGAAAATGAAGTATAAGTGAAGCCTGATCAGATGAAGGATCTTGGTTTGGCTGTACTTCTGGGAAGAACCCTATCAATGAGCTATAGAGAAGTCAAAGTAATGTTCATAATTGCCAACCAGGTAAAAAAAAGCATGAGAACATGACAGATAGACAACTCTTAAAAAAAAAAAAACACCTACCAAATTCTTCTAGGGAGGGCATTTCTGTCACCTAATGTTGCTGCAGTTCAGTAAAAGAGGCACCAACAGACAATAGCTGATTTGTTTAGAAACAACCAATTCTCAGAAGGCTTTGACAAGGCCCTTACTTCTACAGTTGCTCTCTATCTTTTAACTACAAATAATGAATTTTCCCAGACACTTGGTGAATTTAGAAATCAGTACAAACAGCCAGGCTCATCAACTGATTTATTCAGAGTAGTTAAAGCTGACTGACAAATTGTACACCTGCATGATAAAAATCAGAGGAAGTTCCGTGGCACATCTAATGAATCTGGAGAAAAGAAAGCTGCAGGGTGACCTCACTGCAACCTTTCAATATCTAAAGGGAGCCTACAAACAAAAAGGAGGGGAATCAACTCCTTGAAAGGGGAGATAACTGCAGGACAAGGGGAAATGGTTTGAAGTTGAGGGAGGGGAGATTTAGGTTGGATGTCAGGGGGAAATTCCTTACAGAGAGAGTGTTGAGGTGCTGGAACAGGCTGCCCAGAGAGGTTGTGGATGCCCCGTCCCTGGAGGTGTTCAAGGCCAGGTTGGATGGGGCCCTGGGCAGCCTGATCTAGCATTAAATGGGGAGGTTGGTGGCCCTGCATGTGGCAGGGGGGTTGGAGATTCATGATCCTTCCTTGGATCCTACCTGGAGGTCCCTTCCAACCCTGGCCATTCTGTGAATCTCTTTGTCAGAAGACATGGAGTTTGTCAAAAAGCTTTTCACAGACAAGCACTTCTTCGCAGAGCTCCTCTGTGGGTCTCTAACAGGCTACAACAGCTGACAACTGAGTGTACTCCTGGGTGAAGCATCATTTCTGTCTGTCCTGTGCTTTTTCTGCCCTGAATAACTGCTGGACACAGCAATGGGCCAGCTGTACTCATGAGAGCAATCGGTACGGCTGTCCTGAGACAAAGCAGGCAACAGTAAAACAGGTTAAAGGTTCGGCACATCTTTGCCATAAAAGCCTGGAGAAGCTGCAACCAAGAAAGCACAACACAGTGGCCTAGAAACTCACAGGTGACACGTATGAAGCTTAGATCAGATGGGATTATTCACCGCCTCCCATAGCACAACTGCAGCAGGGCAGCAGACGACACAGAGCCTCGAAGAACCCCTCGGAACAAAACAAACGACTTTTTTTTGGTACGCTGAGGAGTCGCTGTGAGTCTCAGCTCCCCGCACGAGTTACCCTACGGGCTGCCGGCAGCCCAAAGCACGCCGTATCGCAGCCCCGCCCCGCCGGAGCCCCGCCGCCCCGTCACGCACCGAACTTCCCCGGCGTCCGGACGTCCACGGCAGCCTTGCCGTCCATGCCGTCGGCGGCGATGGCCAGCAGCTGCAGCGCCTCGTCGTAGCGCACCCTGACGTGCTCGAGGTGGCGGCGGGCGCTCCGCTCCACGCCGCTGACGGTGACCAACACGCGGTCCGCGCCCGGGTAGCGCTGCGGGTCGAGCGGCCGCACGCTCACCTGGCACGGCAGCCGCACCCGCAGCCGCCCCCGCGGGCCGACCACCAGCGTCCACTCCTTCAGCGGCTTGGGGCCGCCGAGCTCGGCGGAGCCGCTGCAGGCGCGGCGCCACCCGCCCGCCGCCCTCAGGGCGAACGGCGCCCAGCGCGGGGGCAGCGCCTGCATGGTGCCGGCGACGTTACCCCGTCCGGCGCCGCTTTGGTAAACAGGCGGCGGCCGTCGGCAAACGCCCCGGCCGCCGCGGAGCCTACTGGGAGTCGTAGTTCGCCGGCGGCTGGAGGGCGCTGAGGCTTCGCCGTGCTCATTGGCCGAGGAGAGAAGGAGGAGGGCGCAGTGCGGCCGTGTCCTTCTCGTACTGGTCAGCGGGAAGGACGCTGCGGCCAATCGGCAACCAGGATGAGAGGAAGGCCGGCAAAGGGAGAAGGAGGAGGCGGGCCGTGTTTCCATAGCAACGGGACGCCGCGAGGCGGGGCGCGCCGCGCAGGTAGGGCCGGGCGGCGGCAATTCGTGGTCCCTGCGGGGATAATTTTACTGAGCTCTCTACGCATATGTCGTGAAACAGTCATCCCGAGAGGGTGTGCAAGCAAGTGGCGAGCCGCGGAGTTCAGTCAAAAAAGCTTTCTCGGGATTCAGTGCCTGCAGTGTAGGATAGTTATAACGGGGAGGTGGGGGTGCGGGCGTTGCTCCGTGGTTCGTCTCAGAAATCGTTAAACGAAGCACAGAAAAGGTCCAACCTGCCACGTGCTGGTTTAGTGTAGAGAAATAGAGCTCTGCCGGGACGAAAATACAGCAATAAGTATCTTGGGACGTGTGGAAGGGTATGAGTTAATTTTTCCAAGCTTTGAGAAATTGACACTCTTTGAAAAAAAGGAAAGGAGGAAGGAAGAAAGGAAGAAAGAAAGGAGAGAAGGAGAGAAAAAAGGAATGAGGGAAAGAGAGAAAGAAGGAAGGAAGGAAGAAAGGAAGGAAGAAAAGGAAGGAAGGAAGGAAGGAAGGAGAGAAGGAAAGAAAGAAGGAAGGGAGGAAGGAAGGAAGGAAAAGAGAGAAAGAAGGAAAGAAAAAGAAAGAAAAAAGAAAGAAAAAGAAGGAAAGAAAGAAAGAGAAGGAAAGAAAGAAATAGAGAGAAAGATAAGAAAGAAAGAAAAAGAAAGAAAGAAAAAGGAAGGAAGGGAAGGAAGGAAAGAAGGAAAGAATACGAACTAACGTATTGCTGAGTTCTCACTCTTGAGACCAAATCTGAATGTTTGCTGTACGAGTCATCAGGTAAGACGGGACAGAGCTGCAGCGTGCGGCACTGCCGCTAGGTGGCAGCAGACGCAACAGGTTGGCCGCCCGTTCCCGATGCGGGCGCCGCTCACACGTCGCTGCTGGAGCGGAACACCCGCCTCCTCACCGTGCTCACCACCACTGCTTGGTCTCTATAAATGCTCAGCAAGCATCGATGAATGTCAATGGGTGCCCTTGTTTCCACATGGAGGAATTCAGTTTTTGCTTTGTACGTACTTCCACATCAGATGCCATTCTGGCAGACTGCCCCTTTGCTGCCATGTGTTGCACAGCAACAAAATATGACAGGATATTGGTGGGAAGGTTCAAACTGTACTGCCATACCAACAACATCTGTCTCTGACGTTGTAGGCCAACATAATAAATTAGCAGGCACTACTTTCAGAGCAGCCCTCATCTATTTTGGCTGTAACACTGATTCCATTTCATATTGAATGCTCCCTGCAGGAGTATTCTTGCTGGTGTTAGCTTGTGCTGAGGCTCCTATCTACAAGAACCTGTCCTTTGAGTTAACACCCAGTGCTTGAGCAAGGTTAGTGCCACTCAGAACTGGCTGTTCATTTATGTTTCTTCAGCTAAGGCTTATGAATTTTAATGTCAAGGTATAAGTTTTTAAGTTTATTAAAAATTCCATGCGTTTCCACTGTAGAATATTTGCATGGCATTATTGTAATCTATTTTTTGTGGTTGGTAATTTATATTTTTCTATATCTTTCTAACTGTTTCCTTGAGCCCGCAGATTTTTCAAATCATGAGTAGCGCTTGGTGGTTAGGCAGAGCTTTTGTTTGTTTTCTCTTGGTGTTTCAATGTGTGTGTAGTGATGGAAACAGTTTCTTCTCGGGGTAGAGAGGGCAGAGAGGCTTAGATTTCACGGTTGTTTTTTGTTTGTCATGCTACAAGAAATCTTCTGAGGAAATCAAGTTCCTCGTGGAAACCAAGTGAAAAGGGAAGTGACAGTTCTCACCATTCAAATCATCCCTATCTAAGCCCTATCTAACTGTGGCTCCAGCAGATGAAGTCTGTGGGTGGCTCAGGGTGATTCCATCCTAAACAGCAGGGACTTGAAAACAAACAGAAATAATGGAATTCATAACAGAATTGTTAAGCAATTGAAGTATGCAGTGTGTTATCATCTCCCCAAAATAGTTGTCTTTAGTCGCATGTCTACTCAAACAAAGTACTCTGAATTGCATGGAATAATAAATAACCTATTGTAACCATGTAATTTTAATTTCAGCTGTTGCTTAATGTTGGTATAGCTTTGTGTTTTAAAGACACAGCCTTTAGTGCTGAAGCTTTGCCCAGTTAGTACAGAGGTCCTGCTATTTACTAGACTGTAAACTTTAACTATAGGAAAGAAGCATTAGGAAATAAGATGTTAGGAAATGAAAAAACTGTGCCACTGAATAAATCCCCAGTACTCCTGTGTTACCATTATTTTCTCCTTCCCTTGAAGAGGATATGATACAGCTGGAAAAGACTTGGAGAAGGATGACAAAGACAGAAGAAGGCAGAGAAGGACTTTATTACCAATAGCAATGGGTAGGTTGAGTTCTTCTGCCTAGAGAAAGAATTACCAAACAGAGACTGTGCTGGAAAACAAGTGGCATCGAAAGGCTGAGATTATTCAGTGACCCATCCAGTAAAAGAAGTAGGAGACATCAAAGAGCCAGATTCAAATGTATGCCATGCAGAGGTAAGATGAGAAACTCCATTCTGTCAGATTTTGCAGATACTGAAAGTTTTTCACAAGTTCAGGAAAACACCACTGATGGATTCTTCTGTCTGCCCCCTGGCATCCAGTGCTGGCTGGAGGTATGATGAGCTAAACCAGCCTTGGTCTCTCTAGGTATTATTGCTCTGATGTTCCAGCTGAATTGTATAATTTTTTTTCTGACTAATTCAGTGTAAAACACTAAGCCAGTTGTCTCATTCTCAGAGACATGTTTCTTTTTTTAACATTTGTATGCAAAACTAAGCAGCATGGGGATGCAGATAAATACCCTGTGTCATGCCCAGTAGCTTGGCTGAGGTTTTGTTCATTGTCTTCCTGCTCTGGGTGCTGCCTCTCAGCCAGCAGGATAGATGGGAATGTGCTCCTTGGCTAACTTCCCTCAAAATTATCCATTTTATCTCATACCATTGACTTAAAAATAGTAGGCTTCCTTAGCTGATTTTCCCTGACAAAATGGTCCTAAAGCCATTCCTCCAGCAGATCAGCATTGAGGGAGAAGAAAGGTATCTCTTCCTGCAAAGGAAGGCAGTGATACCCAGCATCCACTGATGTCACTGGCTCAGGAAGGAGGTCCATGTCTGTGGCCTTGGTTCAACTTAGTGTGGATTTACATCTATTCTTTTAAACTTGCCTAAACCTTAGCTTTGTGCTCTGGTATGAAACAAGAAAACCTGTAGTGGTTTGGAGCATTTGCGTGTCAGTCTACACCAATTTAACTTGGCTAATCTGTAATGGATCTTTTTTCTCAGATAACACAATTAAGACAAAGTGTAAAATGTTAATGAAGTGTTGTTCCCGCAGCAGAGACTTTTATAAATTTGGTGCTTTGTTAAGTCTAGCTGATGCATCTTTATACATAGAGCTGTATCTCTTCATGTTCAGAATGAAATTTTACTTCTTTTACTAACGTTTCTACTTTTTGCAGCTGTCATTTTAGAAAGAGCCAATACAACTAAAAATGACCTTTCTGTATTCTTCACTGGCTTTTGTATTAACACTGCTGATTGCTGGAGAGGAACTGAAGTAAAGTTGCTGGAGTTCATCTTGGAAATCTACATTCGGACTTTTATTGCTGTCCTGAAGCTATTTCACAAGATATGACCCAGTTTCTAAAACAGACTTCTAATTCTCTTTCTCAGCAATTCTCTGTGTTGGTTCAAGACCTTGGTGTTATTTGCAGTTCTGCTGTTTAAGAACATTCATATTTACTGAACTACTCTGTAAATTTAGAAACCATTTCAGCTTTCATTTCTATTTGAATTAAACTGTTCATCAGATATGGCAAATATACTATTTTTCCACTTTGTTTTTTTGAACTCTATATAAGCAATTTTCTCTAAGTTGGATTTTAAATGTAATTGTATAGTGGATAGTTGAAGAGTGCTAAACTTCACGTGTCTTTTGTGGCAGTACTGATTGCTAGTATTTTGAAAAGGCATACCTGTTCCCTTCCCTCTTGAAAAGCAATGGAGACCAGAGTCTACCACAGTAGCCAAAGGTTGTCTAGTTGTTTTCCTCTGTCTGATGGGTGACAATTTATTTCTTATCATTATATTACAAACATTTCAGATTCAGGAGATTTTGTTGTCCTTTTGCTCAGCAAAATGGAATCTCTGGTGAAAACATTTTTTGTGCTGCCATACTGTGAAGAGGTGTTAACTTGGGTATTTTTTCACTCACATCAAGTCTGTTTCACATACGATTATAAATAAAGATGTCTACACATGTGAAGCTCCCAGTCTTTGGCATTGCTCTGCTTAGAGCTTTTTTCTCTTGAGCTTTTCACTCTTTCTCATTTCTTCCAGAAATTTGTGCAGAGGCACAAATAAAGCAACAGCAGCCATAAAGGTGAAATGCATATTCTCAAATATTCAGCTATTTTGTAGATGAGAAGCAAGTCTCACTTTGTAATTGTGTATATGTACAGTGCTTCAGAGTTATTTCTTGGCCTTGGTGATGTTTACAGCTATTTCACAATGTTTTGACTCCTTCAGGAGTAGCCATGAAATTGCTTTTTCTTTTTTTCCATAAGCAAATACAGTTGCTGAAATCTCTAAAAGTCAAACTGTTCTTGAAGGAATTCCAAACAGCGCTGAATAAAGTGTGGTTTATACACAATCTGTAGTCTACCTTTACAGACAAGTGATTTCTCAAAAAGTGGCTATGCTAAACAAAGCACCTTTATATCTTTTTCCCATCACAGCTGTAAAAAGAAATCACATTTTGCTGTCAGTTTTCTGACTTTGGAACACAGAACTCTGGTTCTTTCATTGGAGAAACCTGATGTATACTATTAAAATACTCACAAAAACTTCCCTCATTTTTATTGTGGATTTTTTATTTATGATAAAAAGGGCTTTTTTAAAGGAGAATAATGACAAGACTAGATAATTTGATGTGAGTTCAGCATTTTGGCATCTGTCAGGATCCTGTTCCATCATTACTGCAGCAGAAAATAATGTTCTCTGCAAGAGTCACTTTGCGTAATAGTTACCTTAGAAAGAACTGTCAGAGTCAGGTGAACGCTTGCAGTCATCATCAGCCTTTCTCCTCACATTTTGAACTGAAATACCAAGAATGTGATTTGTCTGTCCACTGCATCTAAGGCCAACTATAGAGAACTTGTGGAGAAATGCTTGACTTCCTCCATGTATATTCTGTCTCCCCTGCCCTCTGTGTTTTGCTCTACAAACAAGCTCTGGCTCTACTGTCTTGCTATGGCACAGCAAGACTTCTGTGTGCCAGATTTCATTATATATCTACCTTTTGTTCTCAGATATTATACCACATTTTTGCATTTTGTATGACTTTGGTGTTTTGTTTTGTCTTTTTCTTTCTTTTTTTTTTTTTTGTTCATTATGACCATGCAATGACTTATGAACACAGATAACTGTAATGATATTACCCACACGTGTCAGACCATGTCTTTTCCTCAAGAACTCTATGTTCTGCAAAGGGAGTTCTGTTCTGTGTATTGGTACCCCACAAGATCAGGAGGTACAGCAAAGGGTGGGCATATATGGCTGGAGAGGAGGGGAGACGAATTCTTTGGTTAGTACTATGGAGACAACAGGAAATGTCATAGGGGTTATACCTGCACTAGTCCCACCTACCTTGGGATTTTTTTTTATAAGGCAGAAGCTGAAGTCTCCAATGTAACAGATTTTCAAAACTCAGATAATCCAAGCTGTAAAGAACTTGATTTAGGTTTGAAGTAAGCCCTTCTATGAAGAGGAGAGATGGCTCCTGAAGTATCTTCCAACTTAGAGCTATTATTCAATGCCTGTGCTTTAAGAAGTATTGTTTTGCATACTCTCAAACACTTACATAAAGAGAACTTAGCCAACTGTTTGAGGATTTTTAAAATGCTCAAACAATGTTAGAGGGATAGTGCTGTTTCCTGTCTTTCATAAACATACGGAGAATCCAAAATTGATAACATTCTGGTTTTTATTGTTTGAATGTGTGAGTCTTGCATGCAGACATTGTGTTCTCTACACTACATATTTATCTTTCATAGTCACATGTATCCCAGGACTTAATTAACCAAATTTTGGTATTTTTGTTACTTCCTAGATCTCCAGAGAATGAGTCAAGCTGGTGATGAAAGTTCCAGTTCCGATGAAAAAGAATTGGAAGTCGAGAAGGAGCAACCTATCTGTGCTTTAGCTCCAACAGTATATACCCGAGATGAAGGATCCACTGATGTAACGTCAAGTCCTGCATTTCAGTGCTTAGATGAGGTATCATGTACTCTAGTTTTCTTAGCTACAGCAGTACATATTGTGTCAAAATCAAATAATTGAAAATGTATTATTTTTTTGTTGTTGTTAATAGTTGAAGCGCGTTACCATAGCCTATCTATAGCTTTCCTATCTTCTCTAATTTTTGTTCTAAGGCATAAGAATGCTTTATGAAGAAGGACCAAACATATACTTCTTGCTGGAGATGGTGTGCCTAATGGATACCCATGTTGCTCCTTTCAGGGAGTGTTGCTTTAAGAGGTCACCACAGAGGTTGTTGCATCAATACTAGATTAAATCTTGGAATATCTTTCAAAATTTTTCCACACAAAGTATTTTTTATCATATTTTCTCCGAATTACTAGCTAGTCATTTATAGCTTTGTAGCAGTAAATACTTATCAGAAGGAACACCTTTTGATATTGGGATTTATTTGAGAACAAATTAGTCCTTCTGGCAGTAAACCTTCCAACCAAACCATTCTTGTATTTCTCGTGAAAATAGCAGAAATTTCAAAAAGTCAAGCTTGCAGAACTTTCTCCTTCATTTTCAATAACACATAGTAACAGTGTTTAGTCATGGGGAGTTGGGAAAATTATTAAAAGCTGGCTAGAGGTTTGAACAAAAGTCCCTCAGTCCATCGTGACTTACTTCTTTTCATCAAGCATTTTTATTTATCACCAAGATGACATCAAATATAACTCAATACTTCCACTGCTGTTGGTTAGAGGACTGTCATACATTCAAAAAATGAACTTTTCACTTCTTTTAGCCTTTGCTGTTGTCCTTGAAATAAAGACTTCTGCTCTAACACTTCTAATTGATTCTCTTGTCTTGTGTGTCTTAACTCATAATCCCATTCTCTTCTAGTATATATTGTAGAAATAAATAAATCTGTATAATGTGAATAAGTTTAATGGAAAACTGCACATTCTGGTACCTATTTGATGAAACAAATATACCACTTGAGTAAATGCTACATAAAGATTCTACACACTTTGCTAGTTAATTTTGAATTTTGTGCATTATGGACTAGGTATGTGCAACTGTGTTCTCAAAAGCAATACAAATATATTGAATTTTGTCTTGTTCATTATCTCAATTTTAAGAGATATTAACAAATTTATAAAATAAATATTCTACTAGTAACTAGCTTCATCAAAATGGTCTGAAGCTAGTCTTTCTTTCTTTGCTTTCAAATTTTTTTCTTTGCTTTCTTTTCCAACAGATGTTACAATCATACATTTCACCTCTGTCTGCAACTCTCTTTATCCTTATGTCATCATTGTTACTTTACTTTCACTGCTATAACAACACAGGAGGTACTGAAATTGCCATTTGCAGTGAAAAATCTACCAAACATGACACAAAACTGGTATAAATGCTCAAAATGAAGAGAGCAGAGGCAATGGAAATAAATCACAAATTGCCTCCTGCCTACTCTCATAATTTCTCTCCTCATAATTTTGGCTCTCCCCTGTGCTGCAAAGCAGCATTATTTCCCACTAATTATTTTCCTTTCTTCCACCTGATCCAGGCTCCTTTAATAAGAACATAAATGAATGGAATAAATGTCTGCATGTCTGTTGTCATAACGATGCTGCTTGTATTCAGTTTGTAATCTATTATAATCTCCAAATCCCTTTCATATACTTACGCCTTTTTTTTTTTTTTAAACCCAATTAAGATTAGATCCTACATATAAAAAAGAGCCCTACTATATACATCTTTTCAATTTGATAGTGAATCATTGACAGCTACACTAGGAATAGTTTTCCAGCTACTATATCTTTACAAAATTACAAAGGTTTGATAAAATTGATGATCTGCTTACAAAATACATTGTTTCATCTTTCTGATTCAAATGACTATCCAAAACTCTTCAGGTATTCTTCAGGTTCTTTAAAGAAGAAGAAATTAATTTGAGGGACTAATATCTTTTTATTCTGTCTAGTTAATGCTGTTTATTTATAAATACATACATACAACCTGAAGGGAGGTTGTGGTGAGGTGGGGGTCAGCCTCTTCTCCCATGTAACTAGCAAAAGAACGAGAGGGAATGGCTTCATGTTGTGCCAGGGGAGATTCAGATTGGACACTAGGAAATACTACTTCTAAAGAGTGGACAGGCAGTGACTGACACAGAGTGCCCAGGGAGGTGGTGGAGTCATTGTCCCTGGAGGTGTTCAAGAAGAGTTCAGATGTTGTATTGAGGGGCCATGGGTTAGTGGGAAATATTGGTGATAGGTGGATGGTTGGACTGGATGATCTTAGAGGTCTTTTCCAACCTTGGTGATTCCACGGTTCTGTGGAAATCCTGTTTTTCTGGAGGGGAAAAAACAAAAGAAGATAAAGGATAAAGAAATGGTAAGAGGGTAACTTCCGCCAGTTTGGGACCTTCTTCACTTTGTCAGCAGTTCTTGTCAGGTTTTGTTTGAGACTAATGTCTCTCTGCTTTTCTGTGTTGTGCTTTCTCTTCCTCTTCCTTTTGCTGGTGTGCTCTTGGCTTAGAAAGATACTTGTTAGCTCTCTCAAAGGCATACATCAATTTTTAAAACAATTGTAGAAAAAGTATTCTACAATCTTTATCACGCACATCTTTGTAGAAAACAAGAGAGTTATTCATTCCGTAAAATGCTTCTGAATAAAAATAACTTTATTATTTATTGGAGGCAGTGAATTGGTACCTTATTTGGAAGTTACCACAGTAATCCCTTTCTGCTAATGAACACAGTCCATTTATGTGCTAAATCTGAACCTGCAGAAGAACGAGCTCCTTTGGGAGATTTCTCTGGCTGGTCTGATGCAGACTGGTGTACTCTGTATTGTAGAATGATAAAATGTTTTCTGCAACATATTTGAAGGCAGCACCATATCTTCCATTTGCACTGCATTTTTTAATGGAAATTGTCACTGCCATGTGACGTTACTTTTTGCCAGTGTCCAAGCATCCGTCAGGAAGGAGAAAAAGCCTTCCACAACACTCTATTAGTGACTAGCAAATATTTTTCATCACTATTTTGAATCTTTGAAGTCTTTCTGAGGTTAAGGAACTGAACAGTCAGCTACCCCGACGGCCAAAAAGGAACTGTTATTAAAAGCATTAATATCTGTTAACCAGATTCCTGGTTCTACTGGAAACATAGAGCAATGTCTCTGTGCTTACAAAAGATGGAATCATGTAGTGACAGAGAATTCTCAAACAAGTTTCACTTCTGCTGATGTGAGGGTAATTCATATGGGTCTGTTAGTTGGAAGAGCTTTAAAGTCATGGAAGGATGCATAGGTTCTATGCTTGAGTATGCTTCTTTTTCATCTGTTATTTGAACTTCAGCTACAGATTTCAAATATGAAAACTAAGATCTAATATTTTACTTTTTTTTTTTTTTAATAGTATTCTAACATTTGACAATGCCACTCTAGAAAATGGAGCATTTTATTTATTTTTTTTATTTATCTTTGCTAAGAAGTTGGTTTTCAGTTCATTCTTAACTCGGGTTAAAAGGCAGATGTAAACAACTTTATTTTTTGATAAAAAATGTTAGTATAACTTTAAATAGAACTTTGCCTATAAAAGCTAGCTTGGTAGACTTCAGAAGTATATTTCTGTAACCACAGCAGTAGCTAATTTGTTTCAGTACTCCCCAAAGGTGTATATGCTATAAATATATAAAAATCTTAACATAAGCATTGAATGCAAACCACATTTTATAACTTAAGCCGATCCTGGCATACTCCACGTTACGTGCTTCAAGGGCTTCTGGCACAGCAAAAGAGCTATATAAATATGTTGGCACAGACAGGGAGGACAGATGTTGTCTCCACCTCCACCCACAGGAATCCAAATGTTAATTAAACAAACATTTTTTACTTTGTTGATGGGGTCACTTGGAAAGTCAGTTAGGGATGATAATGTGGCTGTAAGTTTTCAGCTAGTAAGCAGTGTTCTGCATAGTGAATGTTAAACTCTGATTAGTGACTGTGATGGGAAAACTGATTGCTCTAATTGCTGGTAATACCTATTAGAAGCTGTAAAGTAGTGGACTGAATTTACAGATGCCTTTAATCAACACAAGAAAAGACTCAATGTGGTATGCTCTCTCTATAGAGAGATTCTTTTTGTTAGTTGAAATTGAGTATAAACAAACCCAGGAGGCTGCAGAATATAATGAGGTTATCACAGAGCAAGTAGTATTTCTGTTGATTATCAAACAGCATGTTGGTAGTGAACACCCTTGTCAATGTGTTGTTATTTTTTGCTGTCAAGTGCAGATCTTGTGCCACACAGAGGAAAAAGCTCCTGAAAGCAGTGAGGCTGAAGGGAAGAATAACCTGTACCTGTATTCTCCTCCTGCTCTTTCACCTTTCGACTGAAATTTCTGAGACTCTTGAAACTTAAAAAGACAAGTTCATTATTGTCTTTTGTTCCAAAGCTAACTCCCTCTCCCTCTGTTTTTACTCTAAATATGCATTTGAGACTAGATATCCCAAACCAGGGCACCCTTGTGCTAAAATCTATCTGGCCTTGGCTTAGACCATTGATGTCAGCACAGCTGTGTTGCGAGGAAGCCAGAGCAATGCTCACTTCAGTTATGTGTCCAGCCATGGAGAGTCATCACTTTTATAGGTCTGGTTACTTACAATGTTAATGAGTTGATTTCTAGTTTTCTAATTCAAAAAATCTATGTATCCAAATACTCCTAAATGAGGAGAGCCTTTAAGATCGGTGTTAAGAAGAATTAATTATCTTTTGGGTAAGCTGGAGAGGTATGCACAGGGGCTTTTATGCTCTGTCCAAACAGAGGAATGGGAATTTCTGTTTCTCAGGGTGGATCCTACTTCTCTGTAAAAGTCGTAAGTTCTGTGTAATTCTTAGAAATCAGCATGTAAAACATACTTACAATTTTCTGTTGTGTAATTCTGAATGCTGGCATACTGTTTGCACAAAAGTGTACCACTAGTTAGATTGTCAGTTTGTCTTAATTGTGTGGACATAATTAGGTAATACTGAGATCAGAAATAGTAAACAAGGACTTAAAAAATAACTGATTCACATCCTAATCTCGTGACTTGCTTGAGCGTTGGATGTGACACATCATCTTAAAACGTTTTCTGTTTCTGGTTAACACTGAGGCTGATGGCCAAATTCACTTCTAACAGAAATATTGTAACTCCATAGAAGTTTCATGAAAGCTGTGAATGCAGCCTAGCTGCTTAGTAGGTGGAGTGTTTGCGTTTATCAGGAACTGTGAATGGAATTTTTCTTTTAAACATATGTCAGCATTTTCAGGCCCATGTATACCATATTGCTTTTATTTTATCTCAGAAAAAAAAAGAGGACAAAACACATTTATAAGAATAGATTTCAATATATCTTCTTTTTTTTTTTTTTTTTTTTTTTTTGGTAGGCCAGTTTTTAGTTCTTGTCTTCTGTCTCTATGAAAACTTAAACACCTTTGCTGTTTTGTTTGTTTTTTTATGACTCGCACGACATAGAAATTGAGTTAATTTGGCACTTTTAAAACTGATTTTGCTTTAGGTCATAAACATGGTGTTCTAGGTATGTGTTTGAGAACCATCTGAATTTCTTTCATAAATAATTGTACAACTGCAAATTTATTTTCCACTGGAGTGCCAAACTACAAGTTGCTCTTAAATCTTACAGAAACATCTGCAGTGTTTCCCCAAAAACACAACTAAGGGAATATATTTGCATAAACAGGACAGAACAAAATATTTATAGAACAATCATTTCAGATCTTCAGCTCTTCAGATCAGGTTTTGCACTTGAGTCAAGGTAATCCCAGATATGTATACAAGCTGTGAGAAGAACTCCTTGAGAATAGCCCTGTGAATGACTTAGGGGTTCTGGCTGATGAAAAACTGAACAAGAGCCAGCAGTGTGCTCCTGCAGCTCAGAAAGCAAATGGTATCCTGGGCTCCATCAGAAGAGGGGTGGCCAGCAGGGACAGGGAGGTGATTGTCCCCCTGTACTCATGAGGCCTCATCTGGAGTACTGCATCCAGGTCTGGAGCACCCAGCTCAAGACTAGGAGAAGCTTTTGGAGAGGGCTCAGAAGAGGGCCATGAGGACTGTACAAGGGCTGAAGCACTTCTCCTATGAAGTTAGACTGGAGGAACTGGAGTTGTTCAGCCTGGAAAAGAGGTAATTGCAGGGAAACCTCCTTGCAGCCTTCCAGTATTTAAAGGAAGTTTATAAACACAAGGGAAATCTACTTTTTACATGGCTAGATAGTGATAGGACAAAGTATTAAACTAGAGGACAGGAGGTTCAGAGTAGATGTTGGGGGGAAAGTTTTAACTGAAGGAGTGGTGAGGTGCTGGAACAGTTTGCCCAGAAAGGCTGTGGATGCTGTGTCCCTTGAGGCGATTAAGGCCAGGCTGGCTGGGGCCCTGGGCAGCCTGGTCTAGTGCTTCATCTAGAGGCTGGCAACCCTGCCTGTGGCAGGGGGGTTGGAACTTAAGGATCTTTAAGGACCCTTCCAACCCGAGCAATTCTAGGATTCTATGATTCTTTTCAGTTCTTCTCTGTTGTTTGCTGCTGTTGCTGTTGTTGTTTAAATGTTGCACAGAAAACAAAGACATTATAGCCTGCTTTATTAATTAAACAATTATACAATTAACAGATGGATTTGTGCTTTTTTTTGGGGGGGGGGGAAGGAGGGGACAAATTTTGCTAGCAAACCAACTGTTGTTAATCTTCTTTACTAATACTCACATTTTAAATATTAGCAAGATCAAACACAAAAGGTTTTCTTGTAACAGTCTTTCTTACATAGATGCTTTCTGTACATTAAAATACATGTTTTTATTTATAAAGCCTCAGAGACCAGTGCTCTGATTTGTATATAATATTGTATGCTTTAATCTTAAGTCTTATATCTATCCTCACGCTTTCCTGAAACTTGAATGTTTCCTGAAATGTGCATAATTAAAAAAGCAGATGAGTTTCTATCTCCTGTTTCATGACAAAGATACGTGTTGTATAAATACTTGAATATGCAATTGATTTTTTCTCTTCCAAAATATGAATAGCCCGAAGAAGAGCCTATGCATTATCTGGCAGCTGAATGGATCTGTTACAAATTATTGCTGACAGCAGTTCTGTAACTCTCCTATCACATGGCACATACATCTTTGCAGGCTATCTGTAGTTGTCTTCCTATACCTGTGTTTTCTGACTGCTTCAATTCTTACAGAAAATCAGTAAACCATTAATGAGAATTTTTTTCTTAGTCCCCGTAAAAATGTATGACAACAGTATAGCTTTAATAGCGTGACAATTTTATTCACAACAAGGAAAAATATAAAATAAAGCTCGCAACAAATAGATGGAGTTACACTTTGTAAAACTAGTACACATTGCTGGAGATTCAGCTACAACAGTTCCAGGCAGGCTTTCTTTTTTTGTTGTTATTCCCCCCCCCCCCCCCCCTTTTTTTTTTTCTTTTTTTTTTTTTTTAAGAAGTTGATCAGGGCTTTGTAGGTGACATTAGTCATACTTGTTTATCCTGATGAAATTACTTTTTTTACAATTTTTCCTTTTAGTACAATAAAGAAGAAACAGTTTCCCTCTCAACAAATTAGCAGGAAAAAGACATTTTCAAGTAGAAGCTTATAGATACTGTAAGTCATACAGAGCTAGTTACCATGTAATGAATAGGAGAAAATTGTGCATTTCGTGCAAAATTATTAAATACAATCACACACAATTAGATATCTGCTCTTCTAACCAATGTTCCATAAATTGCTTTTTTGTCGTTTTTTTAGACAATTCATTTTATCACAAAATAAATATTCTAAGACTTCAAAACATTTTCAAGCACAGGTTATACATCTTACAATTAAAATCTTCCATTCATCTTTAAAATTGAAATACAATAAACCAAATTACTCTTCACACTGAAATATCCTTCAAAGTATTTACTCTCTCAAATATATATATTAATACTCTGCTATTTAGTAACTGCCACTTTTGCTCATATCCATAGCTTGTAACCATGATAGTTCTGGATATTATTTTAAAAACAATTAAGGTCTGATTTGTAAAGTTTTAGGCCAGATGTGTGCTCATAGGTTTGTTAGCACAGTTCTGTTGTTTACCATTACCAACAAATGGCTCTTAAGGCAAAAAATGCTATGCCAGTAAAAACCATACTTTAACCAGTAAAGAAATTCAATCTTTGTATAGTTTATCTGCATCTGAGAATTGCTATTAGCTATATAGCAAAATACCTCATGCTAAGATAATTGGCATCTCCTTTCAGAATATTATGCACCATAATTATAGACATGTCTTTTCTAGCATAGACAATAGGTATGTGTAGGCAAATTTGTGCTTGCTATCTACATGTGAAATATAATAACAGTTTTTTGCACTTCCCTGTGCACTTCCCGAAGTATAAGAAAAGTGCACTGTTTCTTTTGTTATGTTTTCAAAGAAAAAAGCCCTCTGCATATTCTCTTTTCTGCATCTAATGGCCAGCGGATTAGTCATGTTTCTTTGATTGCAAAAGCAGTGCTCAGAAAATGGGGAGAATGTAATCTTGTGTTACAAAATAAAATTTATGTATAATTTAAGGCCTAATGATACGTACAGTGAGAAGTACTTAAATAAGAGCTTGAGTCTCTACAGCTATCATATTGCAATGTTTGGCTCACCTCAAAGATTCAGAAAAGAAAGCAAAATGTATTTCTTGTATGTATTTAGAGGGATTAATACAAAAACATGGATTCTTCTTGATGTGCCTTCTTCCTACCTGTCCACTTTCCTATATAAATCTGTGATCAGCTACATGAGATTTACTTTCTCCCACAAAAGATGGAAAGGATACTGAGGTTGAACAGAAGAAAATGAGCATGAAAGGTCATCTTTCATTACATTCTCTTTGCATTATTTTCACTTGCTTTTATCCAGTTCTTTCACCAGCTTGTTTAAATAGTTTTTGACAAAGGAAATAATGCTTTAGGAACCATATTCACAGTCTAAGTATTCCTCAACCTTTTTAATGTGTGTCTTTGTGCTAATCACGTGGTAAAGTATTCCTTTCTCCTTTTAAAATAATAACGTATTGTACTTTTCCTGATTTATTTTGACATTCCCATAGTACGTCTTTGAGGTTGTGAAGGAAAGACAATAGAAAGTGTTGGGCAGTATCTGAGTTATTATGTTTCATACTAAATGTTTAACAAATTAGTGTGTTATCAGAGTACCTCTGAGATATCCAGGTAAAAATGCAGGTGTTCATTCAGACACAATTTGTAGAAGATGTATCACATACAGTAAAAGCACCAAAAGCAATACTTAGAATATTTAGGTTACGATACCACAACTTAACCTATGCTCAGTTTTAGCATCAGTTGTTGTCTTTTATACGTTATATGGGAAACACGATCTCTAGAATGCATGTGGAAATACGTTACTTTGTCTAGAACTATGTTATGACAAATATAACTGAATATTTGAATTCTGAATATAATACTGAGTAAGTATGATCGTGAGTGCAATCCAATGCAAATTAGTTAACAAAAGGTTTAAAATTATGGTGCAAAACTTTTGGGTCTGATCATTATTTTTACTGATTTTAAGGACTGCTTGTATCCACTGGGAGTATCATCAGAAATGCCGTGCCACGTGCCCCAGAAAATTCCATTGCGAACGCCTTTGTATTTCTTGTGGTAGTACTTGCCATTGAGGTTGGCTGACAAGCATGCATCGAACCACCAGCCAGAGCTGTAGAATGCACCACAGTTCCCTGATGCATACCTGTCATTGTCCTTGTCAGGAGTTGTGAAGAACTTCTGATCATGGTTGTAATGCCTGCTGTAGAGGAGAGCATCTCCTGCTGTGCCACTATAGCCGTGAACGCTCAGACGATACTTCAGGTACTCGTTGGCCACGTAGAAATGTTGGTATTTGGCATACTCCTTGATACCATTGAAATCTTCAAGGTCAATTCTCAGCTGCATTTCCTGGCTTTTTGTCAGGAGGTGAATTTTGTCGTTCCCCAGCCAAAACTCCCTGCTGAGGTTTCCAAAGCCGTGTTTGTAGTCATTCCACGTTCTGTTGAAGTTAGTGCTACCATCCTGACGCCGCTGCAGCACCGTCCAGCCACCCCCCTGTGTTTCCATGTCACAGTAGACTTGGAAGGTGCTGTTTCTGGGGTCAGGGGTAATTGGGTAGATTCCACTGCTCCTTTTGCCTGCTGCATAATGATCTGCACAGTCTCTCTGCATTACTTGTATAACTGGTGGAAAAACAGAAATTGTAAGTTTAAACACAGCATCAATTTAAAAACAAGCAAAAATTTTATTCAGACTGATGTGGCCTACAGAAGATACTAAACGCTGTGCAGACTCTGTTGTAATCTGTTCTTCATATACGCTCTTTTTCTTACCAATTTCTTTATTTCCACAGCTATGGTTAAATAAGAAAAGTCAAATATTAACTAAAGTTGTCTGTTACATCGCCATGATTTTTGACTTGGATCTACTTTTAGTACATCTAATGAGTGAAGACCAAGAAATTTGTTTGGAAGAGGTATAAGCATACGTTCTGTCTTTTGGATTGGAAAGACTTTTAGATAGGAAATAGTGTTGCTGCAGTTTCAGTTCTAGGAACAAACTTTTTCTCCATCAACTTTATTCTGTAATAGATATCAGCTAGGATCTCTGCATTGAATGACTCTCAGAAACCATTTAAATTATGTTGCTTGTTTTTAACTCAAAACTGGCCATTGGGTTCCATTCTTCTCTTTTTCTCTATCCTTTTCTTCATCCTTTCATCATCTTCAATAAATTCATATTAGTGTCTTCAGTCCATGTTTCTAAACCTTGCTTTTTTTTTTCTTTTTTTTTTTTTTTTTTTGTAATATTTCACTTACACCATCACACTGTGTCTATAATACAAAACTTTATCTGGCAGTGTGTCAGAGAAAATCTTTGTTCATATGGGAATAACTTTAAGCTGGCTGTTTTTCAATAGTCACAGTTTGATTCAGAACACTGCATCATTAGGAATCTTTCATGTGTTAATATTACAATAATTAAGGAAGCAGGAGAAATGTTATAGAATTATCTCATCTATTGTAGTAATACTGCAATTCCTAGAAAGATGAAGCTAGAAAAGTTATCTGCTTTCCTGTGTATGTGGCATTTCTGGCCTTAAAGTAAGGAAGAAGGTTTGGCATCTGCCATTAACACAGTTTTTCCCCTTCTCAATGATACATTTTATTCAGAAGAAAAACACCCCCAGATGTTTCCTGCAGAGTAAAAATCCATTTTTTATCTACTAACTTAGTAATGACATTGTCTTCAATAGCATTAAGCATGACATTGTGTTCAATAGCAGAATGCATTGTACTATAATTCCATGTTCCTAAACAAATGATGGAGATTTTTCCATCTGTCAGTTCTGAGTTGAGTCAAAACCATTTAGACACTGTTCTTCTCTACTGTAGATTTGAATTTAGGAATTTGCTCATTTGTAGAAATGAATGTCATATTTTTACAGGAAAAGTTAAACAATTCAACTGCTTGTTGTAAGGGACAAATGTTCTCAAGCTGGAGCAGGGGATGAGGCTCAGGACTCCTTGTTGGCTAATGCAGAAAACCTAACATCAGTGGAAGCATAAAGTGTAGGAATCGGAGACTTAAAGACTAAATCTGAGTTCACAATAGATTCTCATTTATTTCACTGAACTTTGTTTAAGATCTTTACATGTACACATGATTGTGTGCTATGAATAGTACCCAACAGCTCAGTAAGAGAGAGAAACATCTAAAATGAATTTAGCCCATCAAGAGCTACTGTGCCTGAATGTGATTCATTGCCCATTTTCAATAGACTAGATACTGTTCGTTCTTTCTGTGAATGTTTTATATCTGAATTACAGTAATTAATTTATACTGATTTGTGTTTGTTTGAAGCTGACTGTTGATACAATTAGAGCATTATGTTTGTTATTATTCATTTGCTCTTTTTGCTCTTTTGGGAATTTCATCTGCACATACACTGTACCAGTTTCCAGTTTTTCAGTTTTTTATGGGCAGCCAGAAGAACAGTTTCATTTTGAAGTAAGAATGCTAAACCACAGGGACTTAAAACCTGAAGTGCATTCTGTTATTTCTCTGTTTTGTCTGTAGAGACCCCTATCTTCACATGTATGATATTTAAGTGCTAGAATACATTTACAATCTTGTGGATATTTCTTGTTTGCAAATGTTCTTATATGTTATAGAAAAACTATATGACTTTGCAAAAAATATTTTAGTCATACTTTATGAACGGTGAACATCAGGAAGAAATACTATTCTTTATTTTAATTAGAACAGATGAAAAGTGAAAGAAAAAGCATTTGTCAGTGTTAACACTTCTTGTTTTCTATTTTATATTGGCATCATACTAAAGGTTACACATTAAAATGGTGGTATATGTATTATCCACTTGAGAAGTATAGTTATAAGCTTTCTTAGTGAAGCCTTTCTGTTATTTGCTGTGACGTTAGAAAACTTAATTATCCATCTCTTAAGAATTAAACATTTTACTAGATTCACTTGATATTTAATAATGGACTTGCAGACCATTTCAGAATAGCTGTAGTTTCACACTGAAAAAAACATGCAGCATTACCAGGAATACCTAAGAAGGAAATTTGCCCCCTGATACAGGTAGTTCACTGATATTTGATATCCTTAATGAATGGTGTAAACTAATACCTTCATTTTTCATGTTTGCCTATTAGAATGGGGAAAAAAAATATCCTTCAAAATGTTGTGATTTATGTCTCGTAATAAGAAACAACCACAGCAGGAATGGACACCTGCAACTCTCAGTAACCCTCTAGCGGCAGGTGGAAAGTTGCACAGGAATATAAACAAACTGTAAATGGGCAAGTACTTATTTTGTAAAGTTAGAAGCACAGATATTTGATTAGCGTATATTCAGTTTCTTGACCTAGTATTTGTAAAATGCACAGAAAGCTTATGTCGCAGGCATTAAGAACAAACAGGCTACATACCAGGGCTTGGCTGCATTGCTGGACATTGAGAAGAGCACTTGTTATCAAGACTGTTCACAACAAACGTCAAATTGGCAACTTTGCTGTCTACATAATGTTCTACATTGTTCATATTCACGAGGCTCATCTTCTCTAAACGGCCCTGCAGTGTCTGAATCTGGTTCTTTGCATTTTTTAGACTGGCTGCCATTCTGTTCACTTTGCTTTGCAGTTCCTTAACTCTGTTATCTTGAATTTCTGCTGGAGTTTCTGCATTAGGTGGCAGGAATTCATTACTGCTGTCTCTTTCTTGGTTGTCATCTGCCTGCAGCTTGCAGTCTTGGCAACACTTCTTCAGCTTGTTTACTGCTTCTTTAAGGGTCTGCACTTCCTTGAGAGTCTTCTCAATCAGCCTGAATTGTTTGGGTAGCTGGATGGTCATTGGCGGCAGATTTATCTGATACGGACAGTCCTCTCCTTCATCACAATTCCCATTAGTTTTGAGCTTTATAGGGCAAGTACCGGTAGTTTTTTCTTCCTTAGCATCCTTTTCTTCTTCTAAAATAACTGCAAACACATTTGTTAAAGCCAGGAGAGCTGTCTTAAGCAAGACTAAGTAAACAAGCTGTTTCATCTTTGCAGAGAAACTCGCAGTATGAGGAAGTATGCAAAAGTGGAACAACTTTATAAGGGCAGCTTGAAGCCTGTGAGTTATCAGACTGCCTGCACTGTTCTCAGAAATGGGTGGGAGTTCTTGCATCACAAGCGATATTAATAGCAGAGCAAAGTAGGTAGTGCTTGGCAAAAGTAGCGTGTTTCAGTGATTGCTTCTGACTCAGAACTTGTGCATGTAGGCAAAATGATGAAATGCATGTGTGCTGATCGTTTATGCTTCGTAATTTCTTGTACACAGATTTGTTTGTCTGTTTGTTTAATGGGATTATTAGCTATTTGTTATAACATTCTTTTAACATCTGCTTCTTAACATTTGAGTTTCTGAAACTGTTTTTGAAAACCAGACTCTAGTTCTACCACAGCAGGTGGAGAAGGTGAAAATCAACCTCTTTTCCAGTTTGAGCCTTATTACAACAATAGTTTCACTTACACTGAGTCCCCTTCTTCCTAAACTTTTTTTAATTGGTTAAAGTATTCAAGAAAATTAAATTCCATGCTTTGTTGATGTTGAAATGTTGAAACACATATAGTTTTGGTTCCAAGTATTTTTCAAAACAGAGTCACTATGAAAAGAGGACAAGAAGCTCTTTTTCCCAGTTCTGCCTAGCTCTACTTAGAATATCTGGAATATTCATTATTTGTATGGGGCCTCACAGTTATAATTCATTGTTATCTGATTCTGAGAACTGCTTATTGAACATTTCTATGCAAAAGCAAGAGAATTTTAAACCCACAGCACCTCCTTGGGATCCTATGTTTTGGCTCAGATATCCAGAAAACCCAAACCAAAACCTGGTGATCTGAACGATGCCCCAAATTCTAAATCTAAAGCCAGGCTGATTGCTGAGGAAGGAGCTCATCTGGGCCCATCGATCTGGAAGAATCTTTTCTGTATTCCTGCTTTTTTTTTTTTTCTTTTTTTTCTCTCTTTTATTGTGCCTTGTATCAGCTTTAAGAGTTATTCATGTACTTTGCCTGACTAATCAAACCAAACAGAATATTTCAGCTTCAGGTGACAGCTTACATCTACTTCCTTGTTTCTGTTCTACAACTGCCTTTACAAGTCTCACATGGTCCTTACTCAGTTTTAATTATTTAGGTCTTTTTCCTTGTGCCTGAAAGTAGGTTTGAATGGGCATGTCTTTGTGCTGTCAAGAGCCAAATAACTTGCATGAATAAAGGATATTTACACCAGTTCTTGTTGAATTAGTCCAACCCAAATTATTTATTTTCTTAAACCCCATTAGAAATTGCTCATACTGCAGAATAATTATTAACCAGACAGTCACACACATGCTCCAGAAGTTCATGATCTCTGGAATGTTACTAGTTTTTATAGAGCCCACAAGCAAATATTGGCAATATAGGAGGGGGGCTTGTTTTGTTGTGGTTTTTTTTTTCAAGCACAAAAGAACAAATAAAAAAACCCAACTCACTGTCTCACTTGCTAAAGCAATTCCTTCCATTCTCTACAAAATGCAATTATCTGTGCATTCTGCTGGGAGATATGCTTTAAATTTATCTTCCTCCAGTTTCCCAGCAGTGAGGTCCCAAGACTGCAATGTGGATGTAAAACAGTGCCATCACTTTGATTTTGTTAAAGATAGATCAAATGGAGATGGCACAGAAATATATGTAGCAGCTGATGAAATTAAGTGAATAAAAATTAGTGAATAAAATTTTAGAATTTTTGTTTGCTTGATATGAACTTACATGTTTCTCTGTCAGACTAAAATCAGGTATTCATAGAGCCTTACTCTCCTGCATGGCTGCTATTGCCAAACTAAAGAAAGCTATACCAGCCCATTTTGAGCAGCCTTCGAAATACAAAAGAGTTCCTAAATCCTTGTTATGTGGCATGCCATATTCCCTTTGCACACTGTTGTGCATTCAGTTTGCAGTGATCTCCACAACCTGTTGTGTATCCTAAGACTGGACACATTTATCTCTCTGTAAAATTAATAATAATTATATCTGTAGACCACATCTTATGAATTGCCTCAAAATGCTTATATAAATATTAAAGATTATTATAGGTCTATTATGCTGCATTGCATGTGTCATCAAGGCTGAATGATTTCAGGAAGGGTAGAAATTTCTAGCAATGTTGAATGTCAAAGGAAAGAAAGATCAGATAATAACATAATGGTATCAAACCCTTCAAACATTTTTGTCTTAAGACATTCATTCCTTGCTCCCTTACATACCTTTATTTTGGGATGTTTACTTTCTTCTTTGGATGAGATTTTTGTAATCCTGTGATGCTTTGCTATCATCCTCATGTTATTGTTGGTGTTCTGCTGCTATACTACCAGCAATCTGTTAGGAGTGTGAAAGACTCCTTTCCACCAGGTAACTGCATGCTACCTTTCCTACCTGGAAAGGTCTTGTTATTGAGGACCAGGCTTTCTTCCGATTGTATGAGGGAATGTCCACTTCCAGCAATTCGACTGGCCTTGATTCTTCCTTTAGGAACTTAGAGTACTATATACAGGGCTTTTTTTGTGCTCCATGCCCCTTACTGTACTTGGAATAAACAAAACAATCTTTAAAAACTCCGATTTTCTAAGTCTTTGCCCCTAGAAGTGTTATTTAGCAATCTTACACTGTAAAGTGCTGAAATAGCTTAACTAATGGCAGAAGTAATAAATGAGAGAAATAAAGAGCAGATCAAAACAGAACTGTTATTTATGAACAGTGTTCATCTCCTCAGATGGGGCTTTCCTGGATCCCTAGAGTGTTCTGTATAATAACCACAACTTCAAGTAGTTAAGCAATCACAAAATCCAAACAAGAATCTTTAAGACATTTTTTCCAACTGTTTAAGGATCCAGCAGAAAACGCTGATGATCAGAAGTGAAAATTTTCTATTAAGATTTTTTGTCGGGTTAAAGGTCTTTCTTGTAGCTTTTAATTCCTTTTAGTCTTCTTTTCAAGAACTTATTTATTTTTCTGTGTACTGAAGCGAGTTCTTAGTCTTACAGACATGTCTTCCTGAAGATAAGGAAAATAACCAAGAGCTCAGGATATTTTTAAATTATACTGCAGATTTTAATTCCATTCCCAGAGCTACCCAATGGTTGTGAGGTTAAAGCAGTAATATATTTTGGTTAGACAAACTTGTCTTACTTAGGGCTGTTTATTCGATATTTATCAAAATAGAATAACCATTTCCCATGATTTTTTGGAGCAAGTTTTGTAGTATTTTCTGGCAGGTCATGGAATGTAGGTCAAACAAAAAATAAGAAAGTCAAGACTGCAAGCAGATGTTCATTGAGCTGGTGACTAAGGCAATTTAAAACACTACAGCTTGCCATGTGATTTCTGGCATTATTCTGGGAGCTGCCATCTCCTGCAGCAGAGCTGCAAAACACCCTAGTTTGTTTAAGCAGTGTGAGTAGTAGGTATGAACAAACCTGAAGCACATTTGAGCTCATTCACGTAAACCATTTTTGTGGCAGAGGTGGGACGTGTTCAGATTCAACTTCTGCAGTAATTTTTGTTTGTTTGTTTGTTTCTTTGTTTGTTTCAGGTTTCAGTGGTTCTTTGTTAGCAGGATATTGATGAAGAGGCTGAAAAGTAATTAGATTCATCTTCAGTTTTTCCCACAATGTGGGATACATGCTAGAACTCCATGCTAGAAACAAATTCTGATTTAGGATTCTTTTAGATCGTTTTCGCTTTCAATTCAGCAGTCATTCTTTATGAAAGCAGACCATATGTTGTCCAGTAAATTCTATGACTGGCTATTCAACTTCCTCATGTGTCTGGGAGAACAAATCAGAGCAGAAAAATGCAAACAGTCCTATGCCTTTTGATTTTAATTTTTAATATGATTATTCAGATGCAAGTTAGATAGAACAAGTAGCCACATGTATTACTTACCATTTTTAATTGGTCTTCATTCATTGTATAAATTCTGTTAACAAGCAAGAAGGTGACACTGACATAAATATAGTAGATAGATATTTATAATTAAAAAAAGTAAATATATCACACATTACCAAATTAGTTTGGTCAGAGAACATCGCTTTTAATTTATCTAAAATTCCTCTCCCTGAAACATCCTTTCTGGAAAATTCAGTTTTGATTCCTATAAAGCCCTACTGCAATAAAACCAGCTAGAGTTAGTGTAAGACTACTTACAGATACTTGGTATGCTTCTTTCAAAATTCATGGCCAAGCAGGCAAGCAAGCTGCCTTCTCTCCTAGACTGTCTGTGTAAGCAGTCTGGCACCCACTCTTTTAGTGAGCCACATGAGAGATAACTGACTACATGCAACATTTTGTCATCCATTGTAGCATACTGATAGAAGGTAATTCTGATATTTTCCATGCAGAGAATGCTTTCTCCCATGAATTGGGATACAAATTACTGTTATGAATTATGCTTTGAGAAAGAATATGTGGTATTTTTCCTAGTTGTTACGTTTAGTTTTAGAAAGCTCTTTGGCAGTTTATTTTTCATTGGAGGATATCTGACATAATAAAAATATTAAAATTGTAGAAATCCTGCATGAGGAAATGTAGTGCTTTACCTACCATAGCAGGGTATATTAATGTATTTAATTTATGCCTTTACATGACTACAGCTCTCAGTGTTGTCTGGTTTACGCGGCAACATCTGCATACAGCTTTTCTGTATCTGCTACTTTGTAGTAGACTATGAGCCTTTCAGTGGCATATTGCTATAAAAGACCCCACATGAAAACAAAGAATGTAGCTGTTAATCTTTTCTTCAGGTTCATCTTTTATTGTGTTTGACTTTCGTCAGCTGAGTTACTGGGTTGTTTTATGAGTAACCAATGCAATTCAGTCACTTTCTTCTAAACAAAGTTCAAAGAAACATAAATTTTATGCATTCTCTTTAAGAAATCGTGATATGCCGCATTTGAAAACAGCTATATCTTCTTATTTGTTGCATTTAAGATTTTAGATAGTTAGAAAAGGGCAAAATTTTGAACCATTTCATGAAATACAAAAAAAAATTTTCTTAAAATACATTATTTCAGCTTTCAAATATGGGCAGAACCTGAAGAGAAAGCTTTGAGTCACCCTGTGTATGGTCGTGGGTCCAAGCATTTGTCTAATGTAATTGGAGGTATCAGACACAGACAAGTAAAACACCAGCAAATATCCCTCGCTCTCTTCTTCTAAGGGATGAAATTTGCTCTCTGGAAACTGTTAACCAGCACTGTGGATAGAAATCCAAGAGTGACAGCATGGTTTCAGCACCCTTGTACCTGTTCTTGCCCTGCAGTGTGGACATAGTCTCTGAAAAATCATTAGGAGACAGCTCTGCTTTCTCCCCATGTTAATGCCAGCTGTACAGTAAGTGTCCAAACAGTGTGGACATAAGAGGAGTTGACAAAGATAGAGAGCTTTCCTTTCAATGTTGAACATTTGCCCTTTTTCTTCTCTAAATGTTTAAAAACTTAATACTAAGAAGGGCTCTTCAAATAAACAGCTTAAAAAATCCCAAACCTCACACAGCATGCTGGCAAAAAGAGCCACTTGCAAAGTGGCTAATACTGCACCGAAATCATGTGTGTACACAAACTATAAAATACCTTAATCCCTGGATTTTTTTCTGTTGTCTCATAATGTAAGACAGAATACTTGTTTGAAGGTACATTTCAGATGTTTGAAATAAGAAAAAAATAATATAAAGCACTGGATTATTTTATGCAATAAAATAGCCATAAGTGTAGTCACAATGCCTTGCTATAACTAAACAACCTTCAGCTTGGAATGAAGAGGTGGAAAATGGTACTGTCTTGTTAAAGCTTGGAATACATTTTAGTTATTTTGCAGTATCTGCAAGCTTAATTAGAAACACATGCTGGCTTTATCATTCCTCTGAAATGCACAGGTTTTAGGGAATATTGGAGTCTTTTCTAGGAAGCTTGCAAATAATCCCTTTCTTTATGCTATGAGTAATTGATATTAATCACTATTCCCTTTGTGACTGATATATTTAACCTCCATTCTTTTCTTGATGTATTTTCTTCAAAAGCATGTGAGGAATTAGTTCAGTATTCAGACTGCAGAATCTTAAAGTGTGGCTTAGTTTTATTTATTTATGGAGAGTTCTGAAAGAAGTTCAAAACCCTTCAAATTCAAAAATGGGAAAGTCAAAGTTCTTACAGTTCTTACATCATATCGGAGTTAAAGAAGATGTTTTTTAAAATCACAAGTGGTTTTCTTGGAGCATTGCTTTGAGGTGGCTCACAAAAACATTGAATATAGTTTACTAAAATTAAGAAAGTAATTGTGGATGGAGATTAATGAACTTAGAGATGGATTTCTCTAGTTTTGCTCACATTAAAGTGCATCTTCTTAATCAAGTAGATCCTCTCCTTTCTACACTCCTACTTCCCATTCATATTCTGTTTCTTATCCAGCATCTTATCTACACCCACCTACTGCCTCAGAAAAACTGAAGTAGTGCTATGTGAGAGATAGTGAACCAGAAGTCAAGTTTAAAGCATATGAAAGGACTCCCTGAGATCCAGTGTGTTCTTGGATATTGCTGACTTTTTCCTGGAATTTTATGCAGGAGGTTTTCAAGAGAGCTCTGATGAGAAACTGTTGTTAGAAAGCTTATTGCTAGTAAGGTTAGAGGAAAGAATTATGCAAGTGTACAGAACAGCTATTTAAGCACAAGTGATTTTGTTTTTTGAGCATAAGGATTCTTTTGTTTCAATCGTGGATTCCTGTACCTAAAAGGTTCCTGTCCTTTTCATCAAAATCTGCACCCACGATCTTTATCATAGGGCAGGATTATGCAGTACTGGCAGTGCATTTATTTCATGGATATAATGAAATAATTTGTTGTGTTTTGCTTCAGATAGTAAAGTAACATGAAAAACATAAAATTAGAAGATTCCACTCAGTGCAGTGTAATGTGTTAATTAGTTAAAAATAAGTAAAGTAAAATAAAGGGTAACATAATAGTATAAAGTTAACAGAAAAATTAAGTTAAAAGAGAAAGGTAAAAGTAAATCCAGTAAAAAGATACATGCTTTCCTATTTTTTATGTAATTACTTTTATGGGAGTATGGGGGAAAAAGTAAAAAAGAATTTCCAGGCAACCACCTACAAGCAGCTGCCAAATCTTCATTCAGCTTTCCAATTATTCTCTATTTAGATAAGGAAAATTTATTTTAGCTTACTCAGATTATTTAACAAATTTGAGTGTGTTTCAAAATGTATGAAGTTCTGTTGTACTGTATAATGAGAAAGAAAAGCTGAGAAAAGCAAATTACAGCTTAGAATAACTGATACAAACAGGGACTGGAAGACTCAACAGTTACAGAACTGGCTGGATGCCAGACTGCAGACTTCAGCTTCACTCTGGCCAGCATAACCAAGTGATCTCAGTTCTTTCCAGAGCACTGTAATTAACACAGAACTGAAAAAAGACACCTTCAGTTGTCATTCTCAAGCTCTTTTTCTTTCTCACTGCTCCATCTTCTCACTCATTCTTTTCCTTCATTTTAGTATAGACCATTATTACTGCAGCAGAAGTCAACTGCTGTAGTAGTTAGAAATGTGCGATCTTACAAGCAGTAAAATGAGCTATGATCGCATTTAGGGAATGGGAACATTAACTATAGTCTCTTCCTTAAACATTGGAGTTCTGTCTTGTATGTGTCTTCTTGCTTTCTTTTTTTTTCTTAAAGTGGCCAATACGGATCCAACAAACTCAAAGAAAGTTATCACAAAACTTTCTTTAGAAATGTTTGTATGTGTGGAGGAATGTAAATACCATTGTCTATTTTATCACTAGTTGCTTTAATTGTGTGTTGTTGAATGACGACTTTCCTTGAACAAAGTTGCGACCTTACTTCCCTAAGGTTGAAACCTGGAAACTCACCTACAGTTACCACTGCTCAAGTACACTGCTATTTTTGTTGTGTCTGTTGTTTATAGAATCACAGAATGGTTTGGGTTGCTACTAGACCAGTCATTGTAAGATGGACTATCATTTATTTAAACAAGTGATTATTTTGCTTCTAAAATGATATATGAGAAACTGTAATGTTTTTGTTCAAAGTCCATCTATATGTATATATTTAATTTAATAGTAAGTCTTACTAAGCTTTGTTAATCATTTTATATAAAAACTTTACCTGGAAAATCAAATTTAGCCTGAACGAGCTGAAAAGCATCAGCAAATATTTGTTTAATCCATTTCAAATATATATTTTTTTAATTAGCTTGTGTTATGCTGTATCTTAAAACATGGTCAAGTTAATGATTGTACATGCTTTTTATAATAGATATTATTGAAAAAGTATACTTTTATTTAATTGCTGATAGATATAGTATAACTTTATATAATTTTTACAAAACTAATAGAATCACATCGATATCAGATGCAGATTTTAATTGTGCAGCTGAGCTACTCTCTACTTACCCTGCTTCAGCACTGTGTCAGATTATGTGTAACAGTTGTTACTGATCAAATAAAATGGAATAGGGTCTTCTCATCTGTGTGCAGAGGCAAATTAATGAAAGTGTATATGCACTTAGGATTTGCACATAACTGTGTATTTAACATATGTTAGTTGTCTGAAATTTTTACCGCAATATAGAATCCTGGCTAGGAAAGAATAATGTTTACACTCCATCTTTCTCTTCAGCCAACATCAGTTTGCTGTAGAAAACAACATTTTTACGCTTTAGAGTTAATTTGTTACTGTGTTAAAATATGCCTTCTAAGATAAAAAGACAAAGGTGACCCTAATTCAAATTAGACAGGCTCTCAAAGGAAAATATGAGTCATCCATTGTCAACATTCAAAAATAGAAGTAAAAAGAAATATTTATGAATTCTAGTTCCAATTTAGCTTTCAGTGTTTAAAAAAAGACATAAAAGAAAGAAATCCAACGCTGAAGCTAAGTAATAAAGCTGTAGAAATGTTTTATATTATGGCATCTGGTTATAAAAAACACTTTTTATATACTTCTCTGAGATCCAAATGTGAAACCTGTAGTTTAGAGAGGCAGCTGGCATCCAGGAATTCAATATGTGAGTTTAATATTCCTGGTTTAGATTTTAACTGTTCTGACTTAGGAAGAGTTACTGTTATACACCATACAGCCTTACAGGTCCTGTTAGAAATATTACCCATGTCTCTTATTTCAGAACAGAATAAGTCTGTGAGCCAAGGAAAGGAGGACTATTTATATAAAACTAACCATCAGATTAAAGTATGTCAGGAGTCATGGCAGTGTTCTTGGGTAAAGTCTATAAAGTGCAGTTATGTGGTACAAGATTTTCCTTCACAAAATAAATGTTACTCAGTTAAGAATTGCTGAGCCTTTTGCAAATTGTTCTCTTGCAATAAATTACAAAAAGGTCTTTGGTACTTATGTATGTGTATCAATATAGACTTTTTTTTCCCTTCCACAGTTGTATTTGTGCAATCTATAAAAACAAAATGGTGGAAAATTGTCTTTATGCAGAGATAGATAACCATTCCTAGTACAAATAAACGGAGTTTGTGAGGCAGGGAAATCTTTCAGTTTTATTATAATTCTTCTGGACTTTGTCTACAGTGTCCTTCTTAAAACTGTATGCTGACTAATCAGTTAAGAGCTTTATGTTTCAGCTAAGTTTGTTTAATTTATTTTTTCTACTGTTGATATTTATATTGGCTTCACCGGAATGCAAAATTTTTTGTTCAAAGGTTAAATAGAAAAAAATGTTCATTACATCTTATACAACATTTGGGACAAAATCCATGTTAAGTCCAAACACATAAAATTATCAACATGACTTAAATTTTGATTCCAACAGCTTCTTTAAAGCCAAATGAAAATAAGCAAAAAGAGCATGGTGTGGATTTTTGTATGTTTTGATTTGAATGTTGTATAGTAGGAATCAGTATTTTAACCATTATCTAAGCAAATAACGCTCACTCTTTCAAGTATCCCCATTTAAGTCTGTTTCTAAAAGGAAAATTTCTCCTCATCAGTACAGATTTGTCCTGGATCATTGCCCTCAGATTTTTCCATGTGGTATTTTTTTGGCTAAAAATAAACTGAGATTATATTGTTCTCCACCATAAAATTTTTGCTCTTGTAAACAAAAATATGGGAAAGATATGTGATGGGATGACCTGGAATGGAATGTCAGGGGCAGAAGCAAGTCGCCACAGAAGAAGATATGCAAGGTCTGCAATTACAAGCCATGAAGGAAAATTGTCTTTGTTTCTGTACTATGGAATAGCAAAATATTCTACAAAACTCTGTAGAAAAGCAAAAGAATAGTTACTGTACTTTAAGTTTGAACTTTTTGTGAATCCAAGATCATTTTCAACTTAAGTTAAACCCATGAATTGGGATTTGACGTTGGGTAAATCAAGTCTTTAGCAACAGCAGTGCACATTACTAAATACTATTGGAATAAAGAACAATTTGAGATCATGTGCTAATGAGGAGAGTTAGCAGGGAAAATACTTTCCTGAAAAAGAGAAAACAGTTTGATAGGAGTGAATAGTTTGGAGTGAATAGTTTGGTAACTTCGTGAAAAGATAGTTGACACCAGGTCACATCCTAAAATTCCTGTGCTTAAATGAAGGTAATTTGGCTTTGTGGTACTCCTATAACTCAATAGTAAATCCTATATATATATATATATATATAATATAGACATATATCTATGTCTATAGTGAAGACTAAATTTAGGTGAGTGTTGTATACATGTAGGCATTATCTCTTCTTTCTTTCTTTCTATTTCCTGGTGTTTGAATGAAACCAATTGTTTGAATTAGTCATCATTTTATATCATTTGTCATGAGTTTCTGAAGAAAGAATCACAGATGTTCAGTCAGACTAGCAAGGTAGTAAACACGTGACTTTGCCATCACACATTAATTGCAGGAAACACAGTGAAAAACATATCCTCAAGCAGTTAAAAGCATAGTTAAGATCATTATGATTGGTCCCAAAAGACAAGTATTTATGTTCAAGGTGACTGTACCCATACTGTACCCATTATGTTTCATGACTGTGCCCATATTTATGTTTGGGTTTCAACATGTACATTCATATTTTAGAACTTAGCTCATCCTTGGTTATGCCAGTGGCATCCACCTACAGTTGACAGAAATAATCTGCTGTTTTGCAGCTGTTTTATACTTCTTTACATATCCCACAACAGTTAAGTATAATGTGTATGCCCTTCATGACTATGCATTATATATAAAAAATAACATATTTTCGCCTCAGCCTTTCATTGTTGCCTCATGTTGCTGACATTAAGCTGGAGTATGTCCATGACCACAGGAGATTTGCTTCAGGGTTGTTAGTAGCCTTTCCAGCAAATAAAGGGACAATTTATTGGCCCTATTTCCATTCTATATTCTAGGAAGAAAAGTCATTCCAGCTGCAAAACTGCTTACATCTTGGCCATCTGATGGCAAACAGCATGGATCCTGTCTGCTTTACTGTTCTTTAAAAGTGGCTTTAAAAGGAGACAGATATCTTCAGCATCATTTGCAGAAAGCTGTTACTCATCTTCCCATTACTATGCACAACAGTAGTTCCAGGTGCAAGAAAGTACCCATTGTTATTCCAGTCTAAACCTTAATTTTTATTACTAATAGTTAATGTTTTTTTATCATCATTGTAGAAATGTGTAAGGAAAACAGTCAATGCTATCACCTTTCTGGGCATTCAGTGAATTTTTGACAGTGATAGAACTAGAGGCAATGGTTTCAAACTGCGCCAGGGGAGATTCAAGCTGGACATTAGGAAATATTACTTCTCGGAAAGGGTGGTCAGGCATTGGAATGCACTGCCCAAGGAGGTGGTGGAGTCACCGAACATGGATGTGTTCAAGAGACGTTTGGATGTTGTGTTGAGGGATAGGATTTAGCTGGGGAGTATTGGTGATGGTTGGACTGGATGATCTTTTAGGTCTTTTCCAACCTTGATAATTCTGTGATTCTGTGATTCTGTGATTTGGGAGTAACCACTGATTCAGCTAGCATAGTTTCTGAAGTTCACTTCATTCACACATCATCCACTACAGCTGTGGGAAAAGAAACCTTGAAGGAAGTATGTATCAATATATTAGGGGCATCATCCCTCATCCAGTTTTATCACCAGATGAATTTTCTGCAGTTTTTCTGCATTTATCACCAGATATTTTTTTTTGCAATTAACTGTCACTCTTCTTCCCTTCTTCTACAAATATTTTTCTCCTCAAGCTGTACTCTTTCCTTACTTTCTTTCCCTTCTTCCTTCAAATAATTCTGGAGAAAACAATTTGCTGGGCTTCAGTAAAAATCTTTGGATCTCAGGTAAAGTGATGGTAATGAGAACTGTATGATATTTTCCACAAGCACTGCCCCATTTTGACATTGGTTATGCTATCCATACAGCCTTCCTTATAGAGTATTCAAGATAAGGTGTCTCCACAAAGTGTAGGAACTTTTTGGAACAGACTTCTTACCTCTGAACTGAACAGTGAAATTAAGTGTAAGACATGTAGAAAACTAATGCATATAAAGGAAAAAACACAGACTCAAGGATAAGTAAGTTTATTTCTGAGATGTTCATGACTTATGTCCACAGTGAGAAGCTAAGCGGGAAGAAAAACTGGAACTCAGAGGTATGGATGAGATGTACACGAGAAAAGGACAATAACGATCTAATACCTAATTAGAACAACAACAATACTTTCACATGAGGCTAGTGAGAGTAGAGTTGGGGAAATGCTTTCCTTCTCACGAAAGAGTTAATCAGTACTGTGAATTCAAGTAAACAGCATCTTTAGCTTGAAAAAGATGCCAAAATAAATAACTGAGAGTTGCTTATCTTTAATCTCATGCAAAGAAATGAAAACCAGATTAGATCTTCCTTCCTTTTCTCAGGGCTACATAAAATAAAGATTGTCCTTGTTATCCTGAAATATTTCGCAGCAAATCTTAAATAAATAAATAAATCAAACATCTATCAACAGAATATATGCTTCCTCTGGTACATTCACATGATGTCTGCTTCCTAACTGTAGGACTAATTCTGGACAACTTCTCCTGGGTATTCAAGAAAAAGGTATCTACAGAAAAGGCCACACATGAGTCTCTTAAATGGCCCTAGCTCACGTTGGGAAAAGGCAATTCTTTGTGGGCCTGAAGGACTAAAGGACATAAGTATGTTCGGGTTTCTTCTCCTGGTGCTGCATCAGAAGACAACTAAGATTTGTTTCTTGTTTCAGAAGATCTGCACAACCAAAATTTTGGCAGATTTCCAGGAAGTTGCATATTTGACTTGCTGCCCCAAAAGGCACACTATGGCCTCCATTAACTCAATACGACTTCAATAAAGCCAGATCACGTCTTGTATTGCTGCTGTGGTTTCTCCCATTGGCAAAATTGGGCCCATATTCTATTTCTTATTTACATTAAGCGTTGGTTCACTGGGCCAAATTACTGCCCTGAAGACACCTGAAGAATCTTCATGAGATGTCTAAGCTGCGGCTCAGATACATGACTTTTGCAGCTTTGGGTTAGTAGTGGAGAGGTTTGCTCTTGGAGTTTGCTGAAGGTCTGCATGGATACATAAGGCAGCGTGTTCTGTGGCCTGGCATAGCCTAGCTTGAGCCAAGCTGCTTTTTTTTCATAACCAAAACCTCTTTAAATTAAGGGAGTTAATTACGGTTATAAAAATTACAGCATAATGAAAATATTAGTGCTTAGCAGATTTCATAACTGCCTGTTTCTCTTCCCTAGCTATTTTCTGCTGGAAAACTTACTGGCTCCAGAGTAGCTGAGCTGAAGGCAAAGTACACCCTGCTGCATGAAACTGTGAGAAGGTACAATATTTACAGTTTCCTAAGTATATCCTGAAGCTTCAAAGTCTGAAGTTAGGTGTGGTAGCCGTGAGTCTGCCCTGCTCTGGTGAGATGAGAGAAGGGATTGTGGTTGTTGTTCTGTGCCAGGATTGAGCATTTCCTTGAATAGAAGGAAGAATAGATAGTACTGCGTTACTGGGCTGAATAGAGTGGCAGGACTCCAATATTTGCAACAGTGACTTTGTGACTAAAATATTTGATCCTGAAAACACAGGATCCTAAGGTTAAAAGTCTTACAGTTTCATCCTAATAAAATGGGAAGCTAGGATAAGGCTTTGTCTATGTAAAAAGTCATTTGACTTTATTCAGATCAGTGCATATCAAATATTTTGGAGAAACAACATTTAAAGCAGCACTTCTAAACCACTTCAATGCCATAGAGGCTCTAGGGCTGATGCTCAGAGCTAAACATATGATGTGGATGAAAACATATGATTTTGGGTTAATTGACTGAAAATGTTTCTAGCACACCAGTGTTCACTGAGATGAAGGAGAAATCCAGTAGCTACTAAAAATGATTTACATTTAGCCAGTGTTAATTTGAAACCAGTCTTAGGCTGGAAAAAATGCAATCGTGTCTGTACCTACTTTATTTAGTATATTTTCATAGCATTTTTTTAATATAAAACATATTTTTTTATAATGGCAACATTTTTTCTATAGGTAGTATAGGTGAAATATTGCCTGAGAGAAAACAAGACCAAACTCTTTTCTTTCATACATAAAACTGCTTTAAGCCATGCACCAGAAGTGTGTTGGATGATAGATTATAGCCCTCATTCTTTTCATTGTTCTCACAGAAGTATTCAATTTCTGCAAGAAAGTCAATTGGAGAGAGTCACAAAGCACTCTTTACTTGGATTAGCCACATGTCAAAGCAAAACACTTACACATGGATATACTAATGCTGATTTCCACAGATTAATTCCTCCTACTTCTGAAAGAAAGCAAGGGAAATCAATAATCAAAAATTCATCACAATCTCTTCTATGTTCTGAGGATTTTCCAAACAGTAAAGGCGAGATTCACTTGCCCATATTTCTGTGGATACACACAGCTGAACTACGTACCTAGAGGCCATTAATGCTCAGTAACAGGAGCCATACACTTTCTTCTTAGACAGACATCTCCAGGCATCAGTTTTTGTCCATTGACTATAATCAGAGTGCAGATGATAGGGTGAGTATGTGTTTATACTGTTAGTCTCAGCCAACTGAGGTGAAACACTGCCCACCCTTCCAAAAAATCAGACTTCTGAAGGCAGAAAAAAAAACTTTTAGTGCGCTTATGGTTCATGTCATCCTCTTTTCACTCTGTACTGAGCAAGACCTTTTGGGATCATCTGTGAGGCATTTGTTCTTTTCTTACAATCATTAAGAAGAATCAATACAATTTTTTAATTTTTAGTTCCTCAGTAAAACTCTGTGGATCAATAACTCATTTTTTCACCTATGAATATAGTTGAATTTCATCACTTAACTGGTCCCCAAGGCAGAATGTCTTTTGTTTACCAGCTCTGTTAAATGCTGTGCAGAAGGAAGTGATGCTGGGTGAGAAAGTCTTCAAACTGAGTGTAGTTCTTTCTTTTAGTCATTGGTATAACCTAAGGGAAGTTCAGACTGAATATCAAACTGGGCTAGACTAGACTAGACTAGAGTAGAATAGTTCAGTTGGAAGGGACTTTCAGAGATCATCTAGCCCAAGTGTCTTAGGGGCTAACCAAAAGTTAATGAGGATATTATCCAGATGCCTCCTGAACACTGACAGGCGTGAGACTTCATCCACCTCTCTAAGAAGCCTGTTCTATTGCTTGTCCAGTCTCACAGTAAAGAAAGTTTTCCTAATGTCCAACCTGACCCTCTCCTACTTCGTACCATTACTGTGCCTCCTATCATTAATTACCAGGAAATGGTAACTAAGAAACTTAGGAAGAAGTTCTCCACCAGAGGGAGGTGGGCTTGGAAAAAGCACCTCAGGGCAGTGGCCATGGCTCCAAGCTGTTGGAGTTTAAGATGAGTTTGCACAGTGCTCTCAGACACTGGGTTTGAATTTCGGGTGATCCAGGAGTTGTACACAACGATCATCGAGGGCCCCTTCCAACTCAGGATATTCTGTGGTTCTATGATTTTTATGAATACAGTTTTGCATACATCTGTCTCAGAGGGAACAACCTGAGATTTATGCACCACGAAGAGTGTAGATCCCTGTGACAGTTCTGTCAAACTATTGCAAGTGATCTCTTGGTACATAACACAGGTCTGTCTGATGTGATGAGTGAAATTAATAAGTGTGCAGATTGTTTTAAGGCTGCTGATGGAGTACACACTGGTTAGCACATACTGCATTTCTTTCCTTAGTGGTAAATACTTCATTATTTCTTGGTTTCAGTTTTACTTAATTTGGTACTCTGAAAAGTTGAGAGATGTCACCTGGCAGACGAGATCCTTGACACACTGAGTCAGGCTGTTACATGTTGCTGAAAGTCTGCTGCACTACTGAAATTCTGCGAACAGGCTGCCTTCCCTTTCTGCTGTTGTCTCACCCATCTGCTTTGCAGTGAGGCTGCATCTGAAGATTAAGTACCTTACCTCGTATTTCATGCTAGAAAACATCTTTGGGCAAACAGACATGTGGCTTAATTGTGAGCTGCACAATATGACAGAATCATAGAATGCTTTGGATAGGAAGGGACCTTTAGAGATCATCTAGTCCAGCTCTCCTGCCATGGGCCACGACATCTCTCCCTAGATCAGGCTGCCCAGTGAGGAGCCAAATATGAATATTCTCACACAACAAGCTGTAAGAAAGTAATTGTAGTTCATTGACGGATTTGGAATCCTGTCTTCTTAAGCCTGTGTGAAATTGTTAGTCACTTCACTAATCCGAAAGCTGCTACATCACACTAGGCAAGCATATTTTTGCACACATGGGGTTCTAAACATATTCATTGTGTAAATTTCCAATCATTTCCTCATTGGAATTTAAACCTTCACATGAAAAAAAACTGTTGGCAACTATGAGGAACAAGATCTGGTCTAGATTCAGTACTTGACTCTGTTGGTTTTTTTTTGTTGTTTGTTTGTTTGTTTTATATTACCTTGAAAAAAATAAATCATAAGAGTTTTGTTTTTATGGAAGAACTTTTAATGTAATTTTATCTAAAATTATTATTTATATAATATTTGTTTAATTTATGTTTAATGTAAGAATTATTCAATAAATGAGTGTGTATTATTGCATCCAATTATATTTTCTCCCCAAATCAGTTTCATTATTTTGACTTAGTTAAGTAAGATCTAAGTATTATTTAGGATCTTGCATAGACACATCGAACTATTTTCACCTTGAAATATTATTATATAAATACATCAAAGCATGAAGTTCATGATAATGACACATTCTTGTATCCTGTTTCTCTGTGGTTTTCTTATTTTCTGTTCTAAAAAAGGAAGTGGTTATTTAACTAGAAATGTTAAACAGAACAAAACTCTTCCTTCTTTGCTATTTCAGCCATGTTCGTACCATGTAGTTAGTTGTGTATTTTATGTTTTACAGTTACCATTCTAGTTCTGTTCTTTGGTTTGATGTAACTTTGTTGTTACTTAGCTTGCAATGCACTCACAATTGTCATCTTTGAGCTAGAATTTGGTATAGAGATTCTCAGTATAGGAGATAATAAATTTTTAAAAATACTAAGTTACATATTTTTTAATTAATAGAGGGCAAGTGATTGAGTTCTTTATTCTTCCTCATTACTTCTGACAAACTGTAGCATGCCACTGTATACAGCTTACAATTTAATAATATTGAGAAGGCATGTACAGTGATAGCAATAGCAAGAAGACTAAGTTAGTCTATCAGTGTATGAGAATTTTCATGCTGCAGTTCAACAAGACTCTTCTGTAATTAGTGTATTTTAATAACAGCTCTTAAGATACATTATTTGGCTATCACCATGCAGGCTCATAAGCATTTTTTGAGTACCTGTCTCTTAGCACTGAGAGAATATTGCAATTTGTTGTTTCCACGAAGCCAGACTTTGTTGGCACAATTGATTTAAGGTAATCCATCAGTTCCAGTAATATGTTTCCAGAGAAGTCCACAAATGTAGTTGCAGCCTGAGTTCTTCAGGTGAGATGCTTCAGCTGCTGGTAACACTCCAGCAACAGCAACACATGGCTCAGCACTGGGTACATGTCCAGGCATTAGCAAAGAACATTCAGGCGTTGTACAGCCCAGGCTGGGACCTGTACTGTGAATACTGCCCTGATACTGGCCAGCACACTGATATGGTAAAACATTTTGTATTGTAGATCAAATCCCTTTCTTGTGTTCTTAAGATGGTAACTTGTGCTGAAAGAGGTGCATTTTCTCTCTGTGAATAGGACTTTTACTACTGAATTTAATTGTTTAGGATTTATCCTTAATTCTGGTTTCCATCTTCATACTTGTCTGTTGTCACTGCTGGTCACATAGGAAAAAAAGTGCATTTTTCTCATGCCAGTAAACAAAGGTTCCAGATTTTCATTTCTGTCCTTTTTTGCACACTGTGTAGTTACTGAAGCTAAGCAGTAAAATGTTGCTTATCCCTCCAGAGTATTTCAGTTATTCAGAATGCTTTCCATGTAATCTGTGAGTTGAACCACTACCTGATGCCACACGCCCATTGGGAAAAAAAGAATTGCTGTCTCTTCACTGATTCTAGGAGGTGCTAGATGAATAACTTGGACTAAGTGACCATCTTTCATCTGGTTAAAATTAAATGAGATTAGATGCAGAAAATCCCCTTTCAACAAGTCTCACTGTTCTCATGAGACCACAGAACAACGCAGGTTTGAACTGACCTCAGGAGGCCTCTGGTCCAACCTCCTGTTTGGTCAGAGTCAGCCGTAAGATCCAAGCGGACTGCACATGACTTTATCCAGTCTCATCTCCAAAACATTGCTTTATATACTACAGAAATGTGAAGAAATGTAAGTATAATGCTTGTGCTTCCTATTACTTAGATCTAAGTTTTTCTACTTGATGTAGTTTACAGGAATCTGAGATCCATCTGTTGCAGGAAGCCAAACGTCTTAGTGTAGACCTGGAACAACAGCAGCATGAACTGGAAAAAGCAGAACAGTTCCCTGAAGAATCTTCCAGTGAAGTCTGCCGAATAAGGCAACAGCTTCTTAATTGCCAAAATGAGTACAACGCTATTAAAGAAAGAGAACATGAAATTCAGTTCAGGATAAAATGGTAGGTGATAACAATCAAATCTCTGCTTGTTTTATCACAGTTTGACTAAAAAGACAGAATGTAATTCAGTTTCCTCTCCACCTTACATGGATCTATTTCTTGACTGCTATTTTTAAGCAAATTGCAACAAACATGCCTAGTAACAACATTTCAGTGATCAATAAAATTACTCCCGTGTGTGGTTTGTAGATAATTTTTATTTTAGAAGGTATCCGCTGAAATACAACTTCAGTTTTATCATATTGTACCATTAATGTTAGAGAGGCAAAACTTTCAGCACCAATTCTAGTCTAGGACGACTTCAATGCTATATTAATGGCTGAAGTATCTCAGAGCCCTGGTGACTGGGATTTTATGGAAACAATGTCATAAACAGACTTAACACTAATTTTAACATCAAAAACACATTTTATTCAGTATTTTCGATTTAGTTATTTAAAGTAGGAAAAGCATTGCTATACTCTCACATCTGAGAAATGAGAAATTTGCTGTGAAAGATGTGAATACTTGAAAATTTTATAAAAATTTCTTACACGATATTGTACTGAATCAGGTATACATCAGTGTATTGTACTTGGTGCTTCTACAGTAAAATTACAAACAACACTGTTGTACTTTTAAAAATACGTACCTATGGAGATGAGCTCATATTTTCACTTTGTGGGATGTTTGCTATTTTTACCCATCTTCAAGCCAGCAATACTTCAGTTGGCACATAAAGTTAGATAAGTAATGTCAGCAACTCAGCAGTTAAAATTAATCTTCTACAAGGAAATCAGGAGCACTGTATGAGCTGCATGGAGAAGATTTTTCTGGCAGTTCTTCCTTGATATTTTTTGAAGAGCCAAATGTTTTCTCTAAGAGGGAAACTTGAGAAGGAAGCAAATTGGGAGTGGGAGAAATAGAGAAATCATCTGGAAAAAATTATTTGCTATGAGATAACTAAGCATCATGAGATTTCCTGAAATAATCATTAAATACAAAATGTATTGAAATTTACAAGCAGTCCAGAAACACACTGTTCAAAATTTCATGCTTTTTGACCCATTTCCCCTCACGCATTACAAAGATTTCTCATTAATTTGTATTACATTTCCAAAGAAATGGTGGGTTTTGTTTTAGGGGGTATCTACTCATACTCTATTTTTTACCTTTAGTAAAAGGGAGATTTCTATGTCCTGCAGAAACACAGTTTAGATATTCAATTACCCTTGAACATTTGCTTCATTGATCCTTAAATGTGAATTTAAAATCTTATAGCGTCAATTAAAAATAGATATGTTTGGGTCAGCAATAGTGTGAAAAATGTTATTTTGCTTTTATAAGAAGCCTGGTGATACACTAGAACAGGTTCTCAAGGAGGTTTTGGATGCCCCATCCCTGGAGACATTCAAGGCCAGGCTGGATGTGGCTCTGGGCCTGGTGGTTGGCAACCCTGCACATAGCAGGGAGGTTGAAACGAGATGATCATTGTGGTCCTTTTCCACCCAGGCGTTTCTATGATTCTGTGATTCTGTGATTCCTGTCTGTGGTCTTATGCTTAGCATGAGATCAAACCCAGCCGTACGGTCTGACCCGAAGTCCGTATGGCGCAGTACCTAAGAGCAACCAAAAGCACAGCAGCCATCCATTTGTGAGACAGAGATTTCACAAGCCAGATGCATTCCTCTTTATTTAGGAATCCTCAGCTGATCCCTCTTCCTTCAACTTTTCCTGTCTCCTCCTAAGCCAATATAAACTTCTGGCATTGCAACACTCTGGGCAATGAGTTCCACAGATTAACTCCACAAGCACTTCCACCACTTACTTGTTTCGAGCCTAACTCATCTGTTTTGACTTCTAGCAGCTTCATTTCATGCCGGTAGTGGTACTGGATGAGACCAAACAGCTGGACCCCTATTCATCTTCACCGCTGCAGAATGGTTTGATGAATCTCTGTTGCATTCCCCCTCTTTTATTCACATTCTAAAGTGAAGAGCCACAGGTTTTTAAAATATTCCTTATTCAGCATTGTGCCTCATGGCAGTGCCAGGTCTCGTGCCTGTTGTGGGGTTGGTGTGAAGTGAACATGCCTCAGCTACCTGTGGATTTGTGTTCTGGGAGAGAATACACTAACTTGCCAGAGATGAGAAGGATTTTTTTGCTAAAGAAGGGTAGAATGAATAGGACCGGCAGAGTAACATATCAGTGTGAAGAATGAATAAATGAATGTAGATGTGGAAACGAGAAACAAGCTATGGAGAAAAAGAGATAGCAAATGTGAATATGGTTGTAAAGAAGGAATGTGTTGGTTCAAGTAAAATAAGTGAAACTGAGGTTGCATAATAGAGTAGCGAGTAGCAGGTTCTCTAAGAAAAGCATTGATGTAAAATGAAGAACTCTGTGCCTGATGGTGTTCTCCACATGATAAAATTATACTTTCTGACGTGTAGGTTCACATGAGCAGTGTCACAGCCTGGGGGCAAACCTCACCAAAGATACTGTCAGGTGTCTTAGAGTCATCTTAAGGTGTTAGGTGTCTGCTTGGCTCCCTTCATTTCTCAGGATAGAATCTCATCTCACGGTCCGACCTCTCTTGGCCATCGATCTCTCTGGAGCACAGTTTCCCTTGTTGTCCAACTGTGTTAATATAACAGTCCCAGCTGTGCTTGGCACTTATAACAAAATTTTGGGAATTACGACTAATGGCTGTTTAGCCTGAAAACAAACTTACTGCTTATTTACCTTCTTGAATGGAACGTGAAGGAGAAAAGTCTTTGAAGGGAATCTGTGTCTCTTATCTACTGCTTTCTCTTTATCTTAGGAGTCCCAAGTAAGATCTTGCTGGCTTAGATGGAAGCAAGTGAGAGCCTCTGCAGACCTTCCATTTCCTTGTTTCTGTAATCCCTTCTTTTTTCTCTTTAAGAGTGATAGTGATATAGCATAGCATTTTGGGGGTTTTTTTGTCACTTGAATATTTTGTCTATGTTCCTTAGTGTTCTGTGTTCTCGCTTCCATCTTTCTGTCTTTCATTTCCCGTCTTCTTGCCTCTGTAAACATTTTTTTTTCCAGATCAGATACATTTTTCAACATCTGAAGGTCGTAAATTGTTTTAATTACTTATTTTGTTTGTTCCAGTTTTGTACAACAAGTGCCTCAGTAAGAATATAGACTGAAAAAGGATCGATATGATCAGCAAAGATGGGTTCTGTCTTGAAGAAAAATTTCGTTTTAGTGCCCATTTGAGCACTGGCTTTTGAGATAAAACAAGGAAGTGCTGCTTTGCTTTATTAGGCCATAGCACCAATTATTGTTCATTATTGATAAATAATGAATTTGTCATATAAATGAATATATGGCCTAAACTTTAAAAAGTAAGCAATTAATATAAAACTAAATTATCTATCCTAGAGTCTGTGTGGTTAAGGGTGCCAAAGCTCCAGTCTGACCTACAGCCCTCATAGCCAGTTACCCAGCTCGCAAAATGGCTACTCACTCAAGTTTTATGTGCTATTGCATGCAAATCAGGATTGCAAAACAGATTTTGTCCTTGTACAAGCATTACAAGTATGGAAAATTGCTTCAATGCTTGCAATTATTTCAGTATTAGTCACTGAGCAATTAAAAAAGGGAAATTTTTTATCTGTAGTTTATCTAGTAAAAAATTACAATTAATAAATAAATTAGATTACAGTTTGAAGTTGTTACCAGCTCATCTTCTGACTGCATTCTCCAGTGTGTACAAACTAAACAGCATTAAGAGCCTTACAGGAATGCCATGCTGGCAACTTAGCAGCTCTGATACCTTCTTGTGGTCACTAGTTGGGAGGTTTGTAGTTGTGAAGTGCTGAGCACTTCTTATGGTACCTCAGCAGTACCAACTATGTGTAAGAGTAGCTGAGAGAGTTCACTTCCTTATGTGCTGGGATTCATGACGTTGAGAATGTTCTGGCTCTTTTGCCTGCTGAGGAGCTGAAATGGACCTCTGTTGACAACTACCACTACATTTCTTAATCTCTCTGACAATTTTATTTTATTTCTGCAGCAGTTTGCAGCTGTAGACATCTCTGAGGGAAAAGTCTGGAATGTATTTTCATTAATGGTCCAATTTTCCACACGCTTTTTTTTTTTTAACTCATTACATCTGTATCCACGATAGCTTTAAATGCACGGTACTGCTATTGAACTTCACAAAAATAAGTAGAAGAAGGTAAGAAACACTCACAGGCACTCCTTTCCTGCTGCCAGGTGTGTGCTCCTCTCCCCTTCCGTTGCCTGAGTCCACACCCATAAGTCACTTCAACTCTGAGAGCCAGTTTAACTCACTAAAAGAGAAAAAGAAGTATAAAGTCGGATTTGGTGCTTTTTAGCTGTTTTAATGACTTATGTTGGCGCACAGAATAGTTTCTTAGGAACCCTGGAGCTGCCTTGAGGGTTCTGTGGCCAAGAGCTGAGGAGAAGCCTGGAGATTTGAGATGCTCAATATTTATTGGTGGTAATCTATTAAACTGAGTCATAACAATTCATGAAACCATATCCTCACAAGGGTAAGATAAATCACACCAATAGCACTCACTGAGTGCACAGAAAGACTTTTGCTTTAGCACCTAAGTCCAGATTTGAAACATTCATTTTAAAATTTAAATGCAATTTTTAAAGGCAGTTTTTCTAAAGCGTATCCAATGAAAACAATTTTCAGAAACTGAAATAATGTTTTGCCAAAAAACTAACAATGTCAGAAGAAAATACAAATTTTATTTAAAAAAAAAAAATGTAAAAAGCAATCCACAAAAGTGAATGTTAAGTATGCAAAACTAATGTAGTAAATTCTTTAAATGTTCACATTTTTTGAAATTATTACATGATAACATTCAAAAATAGTATTTCCCCCCTTCATTTTTCCATTCTTTTTACCCTGTTTTTCATGTCTTCCTTCTGCCCCATTTTCTTTATATCCCTTCACAGTTTTCTGTGTAAAAGAAGTCAGAATGCCAGCTCCTCTGGCAACTTCACTTGGTGCTTGCAGTGTCCTGTTGCCCTTGTTTATGTCACAGAAAACGAGGTGTTCAAATCATTTTACTTTTGATGGATGGCAGAGTCTTTGTTGTGAGGTTGGAATGGCTCCGCAGGAATCTGCCCTCATGAGTGAGGAATGTGACAAAAGAAAAACAGTGTCAACTGTGTTCTCCTCCTAATTTTTTTGGATTGTTCTTTTGATTGCCTGGCACGATATAAAAGAGGGCACAGTGCAGACTGATGACGACCACTGCAGTACCTCTTTAATCCATTTGAGCAGGACTTATTTAATCAGGTTCTGTGGCAGTCCGACAGTTGTGGGTATTTGTGCAGAGTGAACATTCATTACAATTAGTGTGATTATGCCAGTCTCAAGGAGTCCTGCTAGGAATCCTGCCCAAACATGCTGGGAATACAAATTGTTACTGTTAACTTATTAATACACTCAGAAAACCTGTCAGTAGGTGGAAATATTGAGTTTGACCAGCACAGCATTTCAGTGTAGGCCTCAGCTGTAGGTCAGGGGCATAGTACCCAGGAACAAATATTCTATCACCAAATCGAAGTAGCTCAGTTTTCATCACAGTTCGATCCCTTGTTGTCTATAACCAGTGGGACATAAAAGCAGTAACTCCTGAACCCACTTCAGCAAGAAACCACCTGATGTTTCTCTCTGCTCAGTTATACTTGCACCATACAATGCAAGATATGCCTGTGTCTGTCTGCAATCTTCTGTGCAGTTCCTCAATTTTGAAATAGAATTTTCCTTTACAAATATTTTTATCATTTGGGGGGGGAAACTGATCTAAAATTATCCGTTTTTCTTTGAAAAACTTTTCCTACACTCATTCACTCTGGCATTCAGATCATTTTTCAGACATAGCAGCTCCCATGGAGGTATTCTTGCAGTCTGCACAAATATATGTATGTGCTGTAAATAAAAGGTTCTACTCTGTGTCTTTATTTCCTCTTTGCTCTTCATCTGAGTCAGAGCTTGTTCTTCATGAACATTTGAATTGCAACACTGTCAGCTCAGTTCTCTTTTAACTGTTTTATTTCCTTGACTGATTGAAAAGTCTTTATTTGGGGCTTATGCATATAAGTTTTGCTCCTCTTGTTGAGGAAAAAAAAACCATAAGAAACCAGTTATTGGGGAACAGAAAACAACAACCAACCAAACAAAACCCCAAAACACTGATAAAGAGCAGATCCAAAGGATTCTCCATGAGGAGAAAGCCACCAGTCAGCCGATCTCTCCCCCCTATCGCTATCACCCCAAAAGTGAACCACCACCTTGCAAAGCCTGAAGCTGCCCATGGAAGATGTCGAAGAAATACTGATGGGCTTCTTCTCTTCAGTGTGATCCACATTCAGAAGAACTGCAATACCTACCTGCTCTGCGCAGTCAAGGCTGCACCAGGGTTCACTTGCCACAATTTACACCTTCAAGTGACACAACTATTTCCTGAAAGCCTGTCCGCCTCTGTTAATACTCCCTTTATCTGAAGAGAGAGAGCAGATTCTTGTAGACAACCCTGAGTCTCCAGGAGAACTGACCAGCAAGGGACAAACACAGATTTATTGTTTGAAGTTGATTCTTTGTATATCTGGGACAAAGAATTTTGCTTCACCTGCTCCTTACTTGTAATGATTACTCATTTATAGCTTGAGACTCAAAAAGTATCATCACACATGCTAATTGCATTGAAAGAACCTGCTTACTAATTCTCCCACCAGTGCTACAATGACTAATGCTCAATTTGGTTGTGCTAGCATGCAAGCTACTGTAGACGATATGCCTCATTTAGGTTCAGAGTTGTTCACTGCGTGCACTGGGGTTGTGCATATTCCTTCACTAATTCCAAGGCTAGTTTGTGATATTTGGCAGTTTTTACTTATCAGCCATCATGAAGCTCCTCTTTTAAGTCTAACATGCTTGTTCGCTCAGCTCCATTTTTGTTGCACTCCTTCAACTTTCTCAGAGCAGCATGGATAAAAACACACCCAGAGCTCTCCTATATTTCCTGCTCTCCTTCATCATCTGTCTCTGTTGTCAGACATGAAATTGCAATAGTGTTGGACATAGATGATCTTTAAGGCCCTTTTCAACCCAGGCCATTCTATCATTCTATGATCACTGTGGCTATTCAGTTTAGTTTGCTGCTATGTCCCGTTGCCTAAGTCTATGTCCCCGGTCACTTTTCAGGAATATTTTGTCACAGGAGCCCATTTTAGATTTGAGGAACTTTACTTTCAGCTGTTTACAGTGTGAATGTGAACAATCAAAGGAAGAAAGTCTCATACCACCAACTGCGTTTTCATTGGCATGTAATCTCTTTGCGCATATAAGTTCTGCACCTACTCTTTCCTTTTCCTCAGCTCCATGTTGAAGTGTTGTGATCTGCAGCAGAGAGGACCTGCGGGTGTAGAATGTCTCTGGTCCTCTAACTTTGTTAGTGTTAGCACAGGGGTGAAGGAGGCACAACCCTACAGGAGGTGGTAAGACTAAGAAAGTCCAGATCAAACGATTAGATATGTGAACTATAAAAACACTGCTTGTGTATGACCTATCTTTCAGTTAGCAGACAGCAATCTTTGTTTACATCTGACCACCCTTAAGCTGTCCCTGATGATAGCTCACCACCATATGTGATAGTCAAGGCTTCAGTACGTTCATTGTTTGGCATATTACTAATATATCTAGCTCTGCTTTAATTCTCCCACAGTTTGCAAGAAGAGAAAAGACTTCTGGAAAAAGAATATGAAAGAATTCCAAAGCAAAGTGTAAGTATGAAATGTGAGAAAAGACATGTTTTCTGTTCTGTCTGTTAATATACCGAAACATCTCTGAAAATATTTTCACAGTGCATGGCTATTAAGTTCTTTAACTTACATAGAAAGATAGATAGCTTGATTTTATAGGAGAGATGATAGTAAATAACTCAGGTCTGATGACTGTAGAGGAAGCACTGCTTATTTGATTGATAAATGATCTGGATATTCCTAAGTTTACTCAGTTTTTTTTTACAGTATGCAGCAAATGTGTAAAGATAGCTACAAGTTATAGGATGTGAGTATGCAAAATATTTTTTGCAGTCATATTCTGATGAATGCATGCATATTTGTTGGAAGTAAAATGGTGCTACTTATCCATAGAAGAAAAGATCATATTTCATACCTTGTTGTAAAAAGTGTTAGGATCATTCAATGTCAGTGAGTTCTGTAATACCTGAAACGTCAAAAAATGTAAAGGGAAGAATCTCATCTCCTACTTCATTTTTAAAGGAAGCAGATAAGAAAATTAAAAAAATGAAAGAAGATTGTGATGAGCTCCACAAAGAAGTAATCCAAAGGAAAGCAGAAGTTAACGCAATGAAAGAAGACATTTTATCCAAGCAGAAGCTGATGTTAATAGATAAGAAAGAAATGGAAAAGCTTCTGGAGGCCCAGGATAGTTTAAAAGTAACACAAAATTAATTATGCACATATCTTTGTGTTTGTGCATGTATGTGTGTGTGGGTGCCTGCTTTTGTCTAAGGATGCAGTGAATCTACTGGATATTGCTTGTCATTCCAACTCATTTACTGACATTACAGTATGGATTTCATCATTTTCCAATAAGCATGAGGTATACTGCTGTCCTATATTCACTGTTATTCCTCTAGGAAATAATAGTAGTCATGGTTTTGATTAAAAGTACTTTCCAGAATGTCATGTTTGCTACGTTATTGTAAGACTCCTCTAACACATCCAACTTAGTACAGATTTGTCCAGAGAATTTTAAAAAATGCACCCAGGTCTTTGCAGCTTTCCTTTTCACGATATAGATGACATATGCAGACATATTAATTGCATCCAAGTGTGAATCTTGTTTTTCAGACGTAATGACATGGTAAATAACACGGTAATTATTTTCAAAAGCAGTGGTTACATTTCCCTGAGATAAGCTCAAATAATTTCAAAATACGTTTCTTGCCAAGTTTCACAGCAGTTCTATAGCAGTATTAATTCTGTTAAATCACCCAAGGTTGTGAGGCTATGAACCTAACCTTTGTCTTTTGTTGCTAGGATGAATTAGTTAAGATCCTTGGTGTTCCAGTGCAACTTAGAAAGGAAGTTGAGAAGATATATCAGAAAAAAATGTACGCTTTTAATAAATAAAATAAATATATGTATATATGTATTCCTTATTTTCATCCATTTGTTACATGGGCATTAGAGAGTACCTGTTGATTAAAATTAGGAACATAATTTAAAACAGTGTCGATAATCCACTCAAAATCAATGCACCCTTCTAAAAAATGTTCCGCAGTGAAATACTTTCCATTTAAATACTTTCATCTATTGGAAGATGTCCCTGTCCATGTCAGGGAGTTGGAATAAGATAATCTTTAAGGTCAATTCAACCCAAACTATTCTATATTTGTATATAATTTAAGCACAAAAAAACAGAAAAATTGAGAACAAAACTTAGCTGATAATTATTTAACCATCTTACTGCACCACAGTAATATATATCAGATCTGCTTAGTAGATTTTCAATGGTTAATAAGTTAAGCTGTTATGTATAGTGTGTAACATAGCAATTAGCCCGTGTTACATCTTCTATATCTCAGTGAGTGCACGTAAGTTTATTTACGTTGGCCTCAGTGAAACTGCAGCAGTTTTCACACAGGTGGAGGTCTGACCCAAACAAGCATTTTCCCTCCATGTATACACAGCGGTTTGTCAGGCAGAGGTGGTTTACTATAAGCTCCCAGTGTGAACTCTGTCAAATATTTCAGCTGGGAAAGCAAGCCATTCAGCAGCCTTTTCTTTCTCTGTTTCCGTGGCTGTTTTTTCCTCCATCAGAGCACGATGTGCTGCTTTCTGCATGTGTAAAATCTATCTGGTACCTGCAGTGTCAGCCAGGTTGCTCCCAGCTGCTGGAAGCCAAGTGTCCTTCCAGCTGAACAGAGCACACATGCCCTGCTAGCACACAGGGACACACAGAAAGTTTTGTGTTGCCTGCCTGCAGTCCCTGTCAGAAATAAAATTATTGGCTATGTTAAATTTCTAGAAATTTCTAGAATTTTAAAATTTATGTGGTAGTTTTATTTTCTCCTCAAAACTCTGCTTAATGCTTAATGTGACTCTGCTGTTGTACGTACAAGAAGTTTTCCCTACTGTGTTACAGAAAAGCAGTTTTAAAGAGTGAGTGCACGGAGTAAATTATTAATGGAGTATTTAAATGAGTCCTTCTACATGAGACAGGTCACAGAACAAACTCAGAGCTTCCAGCCTTGGAAATGATGGCTGGAAGCATCACAACCCTGTATCCAGTGATGCTGACAGAGCTCCGTTACCATTTTTTAACACTGTTCCGGTGCTAAGATCCCCACAATCACTTGTAGTTTGATGCATAACTGTCTTGGAATGTGAAGATTTTCACTGTCTGTGGCTTGCTATTGTACATATCGAGTAGATAGCTGTGGCTTTGAAATAATTTTGTGCTCCCGTGAACACTGACAACCTAAATTTTGTCATTTAAATACACAGACAGCAATATCAACCTCTACTCTTTTGTTAACACAGCAATGCAGAGAAGAAAAATGAAGACCTTAATAACCAAATGCAGGAGTTAAGCAGTACCCTGAAAGACATTGACAAAGGGACAGAAAATATCTTGCAAGAAAGAGAAGGTGTAATGAAGGAATTGGATGGAAAACGAGCTTTGCTGGAAAGCAAAGAACAAGAATGTGCTGCTTTGACAAGATTGCTGGAAATTGGCAGAGAAAAGGAACTGGCGATCCTGGTAGAGAGGTAAGAGCAGTAGATGTAAGCAGTGTAATGTGAGGGAGCACTTTGTTCTGAAACATCTCTTTGTATCACATTGCTTGTTTTCAAGTTCTATGCGGCAACCGTGATGGAGCAGAAATATCAGGGTTGGTTTTGTCTTCAGGAATGTTCCTATAAACTGCTGGTCTCTGGGATCTGGCTCAGAAAAGAACATCAAGAAGTAGAAATCTTTGATAAAATTCTGGGAGAGTGAAGCTCTGCTTTTTGCTCTGAAAGGGAAAATGATTCTCCCTCCAGTGAAAGTATCTTTTTCTCTGTGTAGCCCACAAAAAGCAAACTGAGCAAAAAAAGTTCAGCATTCTCATTTTCAGATGAGAGTCATAGATTTCTGCCCCACACTCCATAATTTCAATGGGAATTGGCCATTCATACCTTTCATATTCTCTTTGAAATTTTGATCTTGTACTTGGTAAAGTAAAATAAGCTGTTAGGTCAATCACAAGCTTCAAATGACTCCTGAGGAAGAAGCACAGGTATAATCATGGACATATTCTCAGTACAAATGCTTTTGCCTTTGAAATTTTATGTTAAAGGATAGCGGCACTGTGAATTGAAATATTTGAGGTACATGACTGCAAACACACTAAAAAAACATGTCTTCTTCCTATAATAATTCATCTTCTGCAGACTTGTAGCAGATTTAGAACAGGTTGTGAGACCTCATTAGCATAATTAGGAATATTATCATTTCTTACAGTTGTAAAATTGTTACGGCTAATTGTAAGGTGGCTTATGGCAGTACTTCATGATTTTGTCTTACTGCTTGCAGATAATTACATTGTACTCAAGCCCCATTAAAATGATTGTGCCTGATGCAAACACGTCTTGCTCAAATTACCTCTCTGAAATTCTCTGTTTATCTATATAGAGATTCTCTGAATTGTGCGTTAAAGGAACAAATCTTTAAGAAAAAACAACAACAGGAAACTCTCATTGACATGCAAGTAGAGAAAGATAAAGAACTGAGAAATCTGAAAAAGATGGAGCTACAGCTGAATATGATTTATGAGTCTTTGGAACAAGATAAGTCACAGCACAAAACATTCAAATTAGAGGTCTGTATGAACACATTGATCATAAGAATTCCAAACTTTCTTGCAGAAAATTCATGTATGATATATTTGGACTGATCCTAACAGAGGGAGTAGGATAAGAATTTTCCAAGTCTTATGCACAGAGAAGTGTTAGAAGTGCTGTGGCTACTGACTAAGGATGCTCTCAGTTTTTATAGCTGTAATGAGGATACTGTGTGAACCCATGCTGGGGCTCTTACTAAGAAACAGTTATTAAAGGAGCACCCCAATCAGAGCTGGCACTGATTATCTTGGCACTGTGGCATATGTCTTCCTTTGAGGCACTGTATCATTTTCTATGTGTATTCATTCTCCACGCAGTAGCGTAGTGGCTTGCCTGCTGGCACCAAAGAAGTTTGTATCAGGCAGATAAGGCCACATAGCCACATATTACCCACGTCCTGTGTTTTACATCAGATAGCAAACAAAAATCATCTTTACTAAGTTTGAAGACTGCTGCAAATAATTTATGATGTCTTTAACATTATTCTGGGGGCAGAAAATTAGCACTCCAAATAGTCTGGTAAAAAACTATATATTTCCTTATGTTTCCTTCATTTCCACTGAACTTTCTCTTTTCTAAGTGTCCTCCTCACTTTAGTGTGAGGCACCAGGTTTTTTTGGCCTCACAGCTCTGTGAGACCTGTTACTCTTCTCATACTGATTTACTCTATTTTTTGTGCTTTCCTATTACTTCTACTTATTACACTGCTACTAAAGAGCAGTTTTAGTTTGCTTGTCTACTTGAAGCATTTCCTTTCTTTTCTCCTTCCCATTCTTTCAAAACATTATTTTGTCTGCTTTTTCCCAGTAACTTCGTCTCATCACTGGTTCTTCTAGTCCCTCTTTCTTAAGCTTTTTTCCTACATTTCTTTCTAGACTGTAAGTCACTCATAAAATTCGCTTTTTAGTCGTTTGTTTTTTTTTTGCAGGGTAATAATGTATCAACTATCTGATTTGGAAGTACGAGGAGTTGATGTTTCTTAACATGACACTGTGTCAGCACCATTTTTCTTGGTCCTTCTAAGCAATTCAGGCAGAAAAAGGAACTCTTTGTTACATCACTATAAAATTCTTTACATAACTTTGTGATATCAGAATCCACATATACTTGGCTTTGATATTTTTCCAACTCTAAAAATTACTCAGTAATATTTAATCTTTGTCAATCAGACTTTTTTTTTTTTTTTTAATGTGTTCCTCTGTACATCGATGAAGATGAAATTTTCTGCTGAATTCACACGTGCATTGATTACCTGGTAGCACACTTGGGAAGAGGAAAAGCTCTATATAACCATACCCAAAATTTTAAACTGAATTTCCTGAGCTATTGGTTAAAGGGATGCACATATTCCAGACTTGGATCTTAAAGATCATGCTGCGTTTCTATTTGGTATCAGCTCAGAGAATCTGGGAAGCTGGATTTTGCCCTGTGTTGCTATTGAAAGAATTCTGGAGGGAGGATCACAATTGTTCAGAGTCATGTGATATTAAAACCAAGCCCCGTAATTCACTGATAGATGTGGTTAAAGTTCACTGAGCTGGGTGAGATCCCAACCCAACCCCTTTACACTGTGTGAAAGGGCCAGAGACCTGCAATGGAACCATACACGTTTAGTTGCATTGCAGGGGATTCCCTCAGTGCTAACACTGGGTTATACTGCAGGCTTGAATTTGTGTTGCAAGTTGCAGTACCACGGGAGAGGGAATGCCAGCAAAAATAAAGGTGTGCTCAGAGTAGAATATACTCCAGAAGTAGAGTACATACGGTACAGTAGAGTACATACATCCAGAATATACTCCAGGATGCTGCTGTGTGATAACTGAACTGGCCGGGACAATACAGACTTTTCAGCTCATCAGTCCCCATCAGTCCCATTGTCTGTGTTTTCTCCGATTGCATTCTTGGCTCTTTTAGATGAGAAAATGTGAAATCACCTCTCCCCAGCAGCACGGTCTGCACACATGCAGTACTGGAATGAGAAAGACTCACTCAAGCTCAATTCTGCTTTCATTTGCTATCTTGAGATGATTTTCATTTGAAAGATTTGGGAGCACAAAAATGGACGTATTTTAATATTCAAGTGAATCAAGGTGATTCCAAGCAAAAAAGCTCACCAGAAATGATAGCTAATATAAGAATGTGATTGCAGAGGCAGCAGTCCATCAACATGCTTCCCCAGATTCCTCCTGGTTAAGTGATGTGCTAAGAGCAATTGGTTTGTAGAATAAGGAAATCACGTGAACACTTCCTTCAACTTTTTTTCTTCTCAGAAAGTGTTCTTCTTCTCAGTAAGTTGTGAAAGGTCAGCTATTGCTAAAGTGACATTCTGTGTGAAAGAGAACTGGCGGCCCTGGCTGCCTTCAGCCCTGGGCAGGGCTGCTGCTCCTCTCCCCGTCCGTGTCTCCTCCTGCCAGAAGTGCCAAACTTGAGTCTTGTCTGATGCCAACAAAAGCCCTTAATGGATGAAAGATGTTGGCACGAGCTTTCTGCTTTCAGACTCATGCCCGACGGCACCTTTTTTTGGAAATGCGTGTCCACATCCACCACAGCCAACAGTGCACAGCAGAAGTGGTAACAGCACAGCAGAAGTGGTAACTGATGTACACGCTGCAGAAATGCTGCGTTCACTCCCTCCATGAGAGAGAAAGAAATTTGCTTAGCGTGGGTTCTGCTGACCTTTTAGCAAATCTAAGTCAGATCCAACCTCTCCCAGAGCTGGAATCAAATAGCAACCTCAGAGCTTGGCCTTTACCATGCCACGTTTTCCTTTCTTTTAGTGCAAGTGAACAATATTTAATTTTATAATATTACCACTGAACTGAAAATCATGAGTGCAGAACATCTCATTATTGATGTGAAGGTTTCCTAACATCTGGTTGTGTTCTGAGAAAGATACCACAGAGCTGTGAGGCTGAAAAAACCTGGTGCCTCACAAGATCTATCGCACAAATGGTTTTAGTTGGATTGTTCAGATTTAATCAGAAAGTAATTTTTTCCTTTCTTTTTAAAATCTGGCTGAATAAACAGTTTCTCCCATAATGTACAAGAAAAACTATGTTGTTTGCTTGGACTTTCTGGAGCGACAGGGGGAAACAGGAAAATCCTTCATAACTTAAAGCCAAAAACATAACACGTATACATTCCATCACTTAAACTGGGCTTTGTAATGTTTAAGAAAACCTTCAGAAACTTGGAAGTGGTGTTGAGGAATTTTACTGGATTAAGAGTTTAAGAGATTAATTTTACTTGGATTAAGAGTTGCAACAAGACAGAAAAATAATAATTTCATCGTGTGTATAAGTAATTGAAATAGATTTTTTTGCATTTTACATTTTTCACATCACTTGTTATCATCATTGAGAATGCCTGATTTATTTTCATAGGCAGAAGCTATCCCCAAAATTAATGGAGTATTACTAGAAAGAAGACGAGAACTGCAGAGGGAAATTGAAATGAAAAAGAGATGTTTAGCTAAACAGGTGATGCGTTCTTCATTCTCATATTAATTCCCTGTAATGGTTGGTTTTCTGTTATGAGAATAAAGGAAGCTTTTTTTTTTTTTTTCTGAAAAAATGATGATAGTTTCTAACTGATCTTTATGGAAGGGACCTTAAAGATCCTCTAGTTACAGTTCCCTGCCATAGGTGCAGACATCTTCCTCTAGATCTGTGGACGTCTGTTGATATTCACCATGGTCAAATACGCTGGAAATGCAGATGTCTCATTCACAAGAGTATTACTACTTGCCACTATGTGGATGGCTTTATAATAAGCAAAAAAATTCAGACATACTTTCTTCCTAAGTTCATATTCTCTTATTCTCATATACATTTTCTTCTGAGCTGTCTTTGAATACATTACCATTGTCAGGTGAGATTCAGCTTGTGATTGAATATGCTCGGGTACATACATGTCACTGTTTGTGTCCTTAGTGGTCCACCATAGCTGGTGCCATCCATTCACCTCATCCTGAACTAAGCTGATTTGAAGGTTCCATAAGGAACCATTCTGAATATTTGAACTGACCACCAGTCCAACACAGATCATAGAAGTTCCCTGAGTAAATTCTCCTTTGAACTACAGCAAAGACTTAGGGTCTTTTTCAAAATTACCACTGATTTCAAAATTACCACTGGGAGAGAAAGGACCAGCTCCTGCCAAATTGTGTCAAGGGTTAATCCACGTTAAAAATGTCTGGCTATTGTCATCAGAGTTTGACTAGTTTCAGCTTTCAGTCACTCTATTTTTTAAGTGTTTGACCTTTGATTTGAGGAGTTTGTTATGAAACTTCTGTTCACTGTACAGCTACAAAAAAAAATCCAGTCTCGTTATACTGTTATCTTGCTTTAAGGAGACAAAGCTCTTTGAGATTCTTAGCGTAGAAGGTGTTTTCCAAACCTTTTGCAGCACAGTTTACTGCATGCTCTGATTCTGTTGCTTTTATATTCAGCAGCTGGAAGTGCTGCTGGATGGAGGAACAGAAAATTTGTTGGTGCTAAAATATGTTGATGTTACCACAGGATTGTGAGTGGTGCTTCAGATGGTCTTTTTAAGTCAGTTTTGTTATTCATTTGTTTTCAAATCCATGTGTGGTATGCTTTGGGAATAAACCCAAAATGTTTCAAACGCTGGCTTTTCCAACACTGATAATACACCAGTGCATGAGGAACTGAATTTGATTTCCTTCAGGAGGTGGTATCGGGTATGGATGCCCGCAAGTTAGAGGAATGCATTGCTGAAGAAGGCCGGCTGTTCAAGGAGCAGGAAAAATGCCGCAAGGAGTTATCCAGACTCGCACAGCTGACTTGGCTAAAAGTTGAAGAGAAGGAGCAGAAATCTAGGGAAGTTCAGAAAGTCCAGGTATCAAAATATCTCATATAATTGAAAGTTTGCTCTAAAGCAAAAGCTGCTATATGAAAAAATTGAATCACCGATGAGAAAAACCTAACAGACTCTCATTTCCCACTTTACCTTGAAGTTCCATTGCAAATGTGCGTCACAGCTGTCCCTGCCCATTGCAGGGGAGTTGGATCAGATGACCTTTAAAGGTCCATTCCAATTCTAAATAAGGTGTTTGAAAGGATGTTTTCTTTCAAGCCTACAGAACAAAATAAACAATTACAGAAGAGGCAGAAAAGCAGATAGCCTCAACTGAGATCCTTGGAAGTACAAGAAGGTTGTTTTGTTTTGCAAATATATGGGCATCAGAAGATACCCAAAACTACTATTCACTCCAAGGGGAGACACCAGTTCTTATTTTCCTGATACACTTCCATATGCAAATCATTCTATTAATTTGAAGGAAGAGGGAAAAATCCCCCATTCTTCTGACTAAATACCAGAAACAAAGTATTTACACTTCCACAATGTATGTCCATATTAAAATAAATTGGGTAGGCTATCCTTATAGCACACTGTGAATTTTTGACTGTCTATAGAGATAGAGTCAAAGAAGCAGTTCAGGCTTTGCAATTTGAATAAAAAGAAGTCCACAAATGAACCAAATCATTAAGAATATAATTTTGCTAGTAAACACTCCTGTCCAGAACTGCAACCAGACATCCACCAGCTTCTTCTAATACCTATACTGTCCTCTTGATATTAGTGGGAGGGGAGAGAAGGTCTGTCCACTGAATGTTAAGGACACAAACTACTAAGGGCTGAACGGATCTGAAATCAGAGGTGCAGAGCCCTTACAGAATGTAAGTGTGCCACACTACTCAACCACCAGTGACTACTGAGGAGGCAGAAAAGTAAAAAATGAATTTTTCTTTAAAAAAAGTGCATCATAAATTCAAGGTAAAACTTCAACAGTGCGTATGCACAAGTACATTGTGATGGAACTGGGAGGCTGTTTAATAAAAACAGTAGAACTACTGGTGGCAGGGATCATTCATTTCAATGTGAGCATGAAATAAATTATCTACATTTTTAGCAGTCATTGTAAGACTTGTAGTATACATAGAGACACCGTGTTGCTTAGTGTTATTACAATGAAAACATTTCATTGTAATCAAAATAAATTTTGGAAGAATTCTGCCGGTATTTTCCTCATCTAGGAGAGCGGTTCTGCTTCTCTTTGAAGATATTTCTCTGAAAATCTAAAGCATTTATTGAATTCTAATTAAATTTCAGATACAACTTCAAAATATTAATAAAGAAATAAAAAGAAAGGATCTTGAAATAGAAGAATATAAAAAGAGGAAAAGAAGAGTCCAAAAACAGTAAGAAAACAATTACACATTAGATAAAGTAATTCTTATCTAGATAATGTATGCATAAACTTATAAAAATTATTTCTTTCACACTTCTCCTCAGACTTCACAGAATTGCTAACATGTGTGATATAATCCAAAGTGAAAGGAATAAATGCATACATTTGGTGCATGTTGCTCAGCAGAAAACAATTGAAATTAAAGACCGGATAAAAGTAAAAGCAAGTGAAAGAGAAACTTTAAGGAATACTCTTATGACCCAAGAAAGGTGAGTTTTAACTAAGCTGTAAATCACAGATACAGAAATGGAAAATGTTTCTTAGAAAGAATCCTATTCTCAGTTATTACCCTGATTTTTAATACCTGATCCAAACAAAGAAATATTGCAGCACCCTTAAAGAATCTGCTCCAATTCTAACAATTTACAATTAGTTTAGGCATCACTGCATGGGAAGGAAACATTTTTTGTCTGCCTTCTTTCTCATTTTCCTATCCTTTCAAGTGAAAAAACTGTATTTATACTTTCTTCGTAAAACTGTTCTCAAGCCTCTAGCATATGAACAATTCTGTTGTACTCATCCTTTGGCAAAAAGAGGTCCAACCCATACACAATTCACAATAGACCGGATGGTACCAGTAAACGAGTCACTAGCTAGTAATACGGCCAATTAATTATTAAATTAGAAGTGAGCTTCTTATTTCAAACTCAAATTGTAGTCTATTGGATAATATTTATTTCAGATCAAACAAAATATGGCTTCAACTTCTAGGCAATCCTGATCAAAACGAATGCTTACACTGCCAGCAGAGGAGGAGCAGTTGGTGTGTGTGATTCTGTTTTTTTGTCAATCATTACTTGGTGGAGATGTCTTTTGCCATATTTTTGTCATTCCAGTGGCGATTTTCTGCTTGGTGCTATACAGACAATGACAGTGTCTCTGAAATCAGCAGCCAGGAAAGCAGAAAGCTAGGAAAGGGTTAATTCTGTAAGCAAAACAGCACAGCCAAAACTAAGTTTAGAAATAATTTGTTTTATCCAAAACTTCGTTTTCTGGCATTAAAAAAAAAAAAAAAAAAAAATTGCACAGCCAGGCTTAAGAATGCATTCAGGATAAATTCAGTCTATATATGTAGTTAATCTTCATGTACGTTGACTTCAAAGCCATGCTGGAGCAAGCTGAAAAGAAGTGGTCCCTCATGGACTGAAGGGATTCTGACGACATATGCAAACTGATGTTTTGTGCTAGAATTTTTTAGGCCTTCCCAATAAATTACTTGCGAGAGGAAGAGGAGAAAGAAGGGTAAAAATCCATCACGGTATCCCTGACTTAACTGCAAGCTGCTCAATTTGGAAGACAGACGATCAGTCCAAAAATACAGTGTTTGTCATATTCTGTTAAATAATACATTGCATTTCTCCAATGCTGCCATTCTGTCAATCTGAAAGTTGATTTACAAAAGCAGAAATGAACCAGAAAGAATCTCACAGCTTTGCACAGACTAATTCAGCAGCTTCAGGACGGAACTGAGAATGGGAGGCAGGGCATTTCATCTGCAGTTCCATATTTTAATAGGAGACGGTGCTTCTTCTTTCACTACCTCTTTTGTACACTAACAAATATCTTCCCAGTGTAGAAAAAGTAGCCTCAATCCAGAAGTGACAATTAGTGCAGTTTAAATGCAGTAAGTCTGAATTCCTGTTGTTACCAAAGGAATGCTCCATGTGGCAACTAGAAGCTGTCTTCTTGATGGAGCGAAGGCACCATCATCCAGTGGCTGGCAGTCTCTGGAAATAACGCCTTCTCTTCTTCATTTTCATGCATAGTTGTGACTTTGTCCCTAATCTCTTGCTATGATGTTTTTCCTATCTTTCAGATAGGAGGATTGATGACATTCTATCTCTTGTGAATGTCAGGATACAGTGTATTATAAGCTTGGAGACCTCAGAGTCACAACCTTGTTATTTAAATATTGAACTATAAATGAGGAGAAGGACTGCGCGTTAAAAATTTGCAGTCCACACTTCTAAGTTTTTTTTCCCAGGGCCGAAGAGCTGTGGTGCAGGCTTGTCATAGCATTTCACTGGGCTGTAGTCCAGATCTGCTCAAGTTGGAAAGAGCTCGTACAGAGGCGGTTCTCAGGAAAGGGTTCTACGTTTTACCATGCTTCCTCGAAGCAGTGTGTCATAGAAGATTCTTTGTGCAATTGAGCAATTAGCTTAAACTCAGCTTTTTTGTACTGAAATTGCTTTCAAATTGAAAAGATTCAAAACTTTCCTACTTTTCTGTTACATTAAAGAGAACTGCAGAAACAACACATGAAGAATAAAAATAACATAGCAATTAAAGAGAGTCTCAAAAACGATCATTCCAAAGTCATGCAAGTCATGTGTGAAATGAATGAAAAGAAAAAGCAACAGGTTTTGGATCTTGACAGACTTACCAATATAGTCACCCGCATCGAAGAGGAAATTGCACAACTGCACAAAAAGTACAAAAGAGCCATTGAGGAACAAAATGAGAGGTACGTGTGTAAACGTGATGCAGTAAAGTGGGTCATTTTGAAATTCATGAAGCGATACTTTTCAATTTCTGAGCAAGGCTAAGCAAGAATACCAAAGACACCTTCACTCTGGTGCCTCACAAGCAGCCTGCCCCACTGCAACGCCAGTGCTGCTGTGTGTCATGGATGTGCGTGATGGTTCTCCGCTGCTGGAGCCATTCATTCTTCAGAACTCTGAACAATGCACAGTACCTTCTCTACTGAATGGCTTGAGAGCTTGTAGACTCTACTCCCTGTGCGTTGTGCACCACTCTCATATGGAAGTGCAAAGAAAAGCTCTCTGATCACATTACTCCAATTTCCAAATGAATGCTGTAGAGGGCAAAAAAAGCTTGTAGCTACAGTATGAAACACCAAAGTAATCTTGGTAACTGTGTTTTCCAATTTTCAACTTGTAATTCTTCTCTTTTTAAAATGCTAGAGTGATATTAAAATAGCACCTGTGAAATCTTCCTATATTTCCCGGATTATTGCTATCATTTGTTAAATTTGCCTTTTACGTTCTTGAATGGAATACAGTGAATATCACCCAAAATTTTAAAAAATCTACCTTTTCATTTTGTGCTTATTGCAGTGGCCTTCTGCTTAGAAGTCGAGAAGAAGAAGTATGCATTTTATATGAAAAAATAAATGCACAAGAGTTTTTGTGTAGAAAAGGAGATATTGAGATGCAAGCTATGGATGAAAAAATCAGTTTTCTGAAGATGAAGGTGGCTGAGAAAGAGAGACAGAATAAATTCTGGCTCAAAACACTCCCAATGAAGAGAGCCCTGGATGCAGAGTTGGTCATACTTCAGATACAGGTTGGTGGGAAAAAAATCTTTTTTTTCCCCTTTTGGTTTCTCTAATTCTGTATTTAAAAACAATTATCATATAAAATATAAGTCAGCATGTACGAGGCTTATTAAAATAGAAAGTTCACTAATACACCTGTCCAGGAAAGCACCGATGTATATTTGTAACTTGAAATATGCCAGTTTCTAGCTTGTGCATAACTGACTCCATATGCCATGCACATCCCCGACGCTCCATCCCAGCAAGCACACCCAGGGCCATAAATGTCAAGATGACTAAGCTGGAGAATGGCAGTCATGGCAAAAATATGGGAACAGAGATAAAAGTTGTCAAAGCTGTATTGAGGGGGTAGGTGGAGGGCTGGGGAATATACTTAGCTCTTCACATTTCTAAAATAACAGCCCAATTCAACCTTGACCCTGAGCCTACTCTAGAAACTCAGCTGCCCACAGTGATGCCACATACATTTCCTTCTACACAAAAACAGAGTAAGTTTTAGTTCTAGTTGCAACATGACATTAAACAATTAACAAACTGCAGTGTTGGTCGTTGTTCTAGGCATTCTTTCTTTGCTTTCTGAAATGGCCCATTTACTTCTGACCTTATCTCAAGATGGTAATTTTTTCCACATGTACTCTGTTAACATCTAGACAAAATTATGATGTACCACTGCCATCTGTAATTACGTGGATGGAGCTGTGTCTCACTGTTAAATAGTGCTTGCACTGTTCTCTTATTTCTGGTCTTTTAAAGAGATTGTATGCTCAGTTTATCCAAGTTTTAATACAGCCTCTGAAAATCTATGGAGCACAGCATCAGATATAGAAAACCAGGGCTAGCAGAGAGAGGAGCTTTGGTGGCAGTCCTGCTTGTGCCCCAGGTGGGGTTGCCTGCCATTCCTGAGGGCAGAACTGCTCTTTCAGCCACTCCTGGTGGAAGATCCTATTCCCCAGGCAAGCTGTCCCAGTGCTTCCTTAACACAGGAACGATTTTCTTAACCTTTAGCTGAGCCTTTCTTTCTGCAATGTAAGCCTATTGACTTCTTTTCCATTCACCAGGATGGACACAACAAACAGATCATTCTCTTCCTTCCTGCGGCAATGTTTCACGTTCCTGGAATAAAGTCAGCCACGTTCCTCTCCCATGCTTTTGTTGCGCTGCACAGCCCTATTCCTTTACATCGGCTCTTAGAGCTAGTGCTGCTTCAATCCTTCTTTTCTACCTTCCTTTCTTTCTGCCTTCAAGCGCAGCACCGTATGGCAGAGGCTGAGAGCAAAAGGATTCATTCAGGCATGTGGCATTTCTGCTTACACGTCCTGGTATGATGGTAGACCTTGCAACAGCATGATGCACTGATTCACATTTGCTCTGTGAGTACATTTCCTGATGTAGTCCTTACCTTACAATGAGAGCCTGTTTCCTTAGCCTGTTTATGATGAGATCATGTGAGACAATATTGAAGTTCTGTAAAGATCAAATTATGATACCTGCCATTTCTCATCCATGCTCAGGTTAAATCATAGGAGATCAGACTGTTTAGCATGACTATGTTAGCTATTATTCATAGTCTTTTATTTTCCAGCTATTTACAAAGAAAGCTTCATGATTTTTTCCATATTTATTATTCAGAAAGTGATTTATTATGTCTCTATATATTACATCTATAAATATTAATAACATCTATACTCTGCAGATCCATTTCCCCCCATTTTAAAAACCAGATGTGATATTTGCCCTTTTCTAGTGCAAGAGGTACCCCCCCTACATTCCCTGAGGTTTCCAGCATCAGCAAGAGCCCTTCCCTCTCTGAGCAGCCCCTTATCTGCTCTGTGTTCCCTCTCATCTTTTCATTCTTCAGCAGTTCTTCCTATCTACAGTCAAGCACAACAAAGCGATTCTTGTAGGGCCTTTTCCCATTCCCTGTATCAAACAAACGCCAAGAAAGGGCTTTTCTGGTTTTAAGACTTACCTATCATTATATTGTTTAAGCAGACACATGACATCATGATTATCTCCAAATGTGCTTTGCTTTCCATATTTTTGGCTTAGCTTCTATTTAATTCCCATCACCGGTAAAAGTAAGCCAAGCATTTATCAGGAAACCTGAATTTTTTTTTCTTGGTTCAGACAGTGTTTGTTCTGCATCAGTCCTTCTCTAAAGTAACAACTCAAACCTGTGAAACACAGCCCAGGGAGCTGTGCTAATCCTACAGAGGTACCACTGCCTCCAGTAAGGTGCCTGCAGCTGCGCTGCTGCTGGAGACCTTTGGCCCCAGATCTCTGGCAGCAGCACTGCATCCTGTTGTTTGTGCTCAGCCTGTTCTTACGTTCTTCCTCTTGTAGTTCTCAGGTACTGCTGGGCTCCATTTTCAGCTTTCAAATTAAAATAAACCATAAAGTACCCCTGAAATGAGTTGCATGCAGAAGGGCATGCATTTTCTATCAAACCACGATTTGACAAGGAAGCTGCTCAACACAAATATTGAGGGCTTTTACTCTGTTTGTTCTTAGACAAAGTGTAAAGGAACAATCTGCATGAATCTTTTTCCCAGAAAAGAGCTGCTTAGAGCACGTGCAGTGCTGATGTTACATTATCACCTGCAAATACCTGTCAGTTTTCCCCTTTGCAGTTGAACATGAATTGTTCTCTTCCAGTGAATAAACCCTGTCCCTATAGCAACAGTGAAACAATCACTCTGTATTTGTGGTGACCCTTCCCAGAGCTGCAAGCATCACTTCCTTGACAGCGTCACCACCCCTCTCTGCAGATTAGCGCTAACAGGGAAGTCACCACACTTGTGTTCCAACAGATGCAGAGGGTGTGATGGCGTGCTGACAGATAGCCAGATGCACATCAGGCACACAGCAATCATAGCCTGCCCCGTGAGTCCAGACATGAGGAAATGTTCCCAGTCACTCCTTCAGCAAGCAACTGAGAGGCACATGGAGTTCCATCTGTGTACTCTGGGAATCATAGAATGGCCTAGGTTGAAAAGGACCATAATGACCATCTAGTTTCAACCCAGCCCAGAGCCACATCCAGCCTGGGTACAAAACGCATTCAGCATTTCATTGCCAGCAGTGACTTGCCTGGGCTCACCACACAACCACCCTTGCAGGTGCAGACACTGTGCACTAGACTGGGCAGCTGAACCCCATCCGGCCTGGTCCTCAGGGCTCACTCTCTTCCCTGAGGGTTCCCGCTCTCCTCTGCCCAGAGCTGCACCATCTGCAGCACAGATAGGCCCTGCCACTCACTGACAGCAGTGATGGAGGGCAGCCCTTGTCCACACCCGTGTGTCAGCCCAAGAGATGTGACTGGGCATAAACCAGCCCCAGCTTCCCATCCTGGCTGCATGGCCAGAGCTGACCATCTCCCCCCAGGACTGATGCTTTTTCCCCTAACTTCCAGAAGGTAAAAAAATATCTTCCAGTCAAGGCTCCTTTCAGGATACCTGGTGGTTCAGAGAAAACCCTTAGCTGACATGACTGCTGTACTGATACACAGGTTGCCTTGTTGCGCACACAGTCAAAAGAACAAGAACCATTGAGAGGAAGTTGTATTTATGTCTTCGAAAGAACACCTTCATAGAATCACAGAATGGTTTTAGGTTGGAAAGGATCTCAAAGCCCACCAGCCCCAACCCACACCGTGGGCTGGTTGCCCCCCCGGCTCAGGCTACGCAAGACCCCATCCAACCCAGCATCTCCAGGGATGGGGGCACCCACAGCTTCTCTGGGCAGCGCCTCACCACCCTGAGTAAATTTCTTCCTAGCATCTAACCTAAATTTCCCCTCTTTTAAAGCCCCCCTGAAAGAACCCTTCTGTGGCACAAGCCCTCACATTCACTACCAGTAGGACAGGACAATGCCACCTCTGACAACGTAGGGAAATGTTCTCAGTGTCGGACCAGCACAGACTGACACAGGCCTGTGCTGCCACAGCACCTCAGGCACTCCAACAAGGCTGCAGTCCTGCTTCTGAACTCGGGCAGTGCAGCATGGCCAGGAGCTGTGCACCTGAACACCGATTGCTGAGGCACAGCACACCAGGCACACCAAGACCTTCCCTTCCCTTCCTCATCACTGCAATAACGGGGCTTTTTGCTTCTGGTCAGAAAAGTAACCCTTGTGTGATTTTGTTTGCCAGTATTCCCAGTGCAAAGACAGGATTAAAGAGATGGAGGAAATCTTTGTTGACCCCACGAAGGAGAGCAGAAAGCGAGACCTGGGAGGGAAGGACCTGTCTCCACCTGAGCTGCAGAAGAAGATTGAACAGGTAGCATCAGGTCTCACTGCACAGCCCCTAACACTGTGGGTTGAGTTCTTTTTTAGAAAAAACAAATATTGTGCAAAATAACAAATCACCAATGCACGTGAACCAAAGGAAGGCCCACCATCCTCTGCACACATGACATAGGGTTAAACCAGCATTCTCCACAGTGATTGGCTTTTCTGCTTTGTCCCCACTCCAAACAGAGACCCTGAAGAGATTGGTACCCAAAGGCACCTAGGCCAGCTGAGGGGATGCACTCCTGGAGGTGCTCTCCCCCTGGGGCTGCATAGGAAAACATTAAGTCCAATACAAAAGTCAATTTCAGGGCACCTCCTGTATTGCATAAAGTCAGAAAGGGAAAGGGACAGAAGAAGCAGCCATGTTTTTAGTTATCGTCTATCTTAATTACAGGGAAAAAAACACCTGCTCTATTCTGTGCTTCAGGTGAGTCTGAAAATCCCAGTGCACTATCCCATCTGCTCTGCAGGTATTCAGGTACTTGCAAGCACAGTGCAGTTCTCACCCACATCCTCCCACTGAAGGGCAGCTCGCAGTGATTCAGCACGAACACTTACTGGGGCCCTTTGCATTGCTCCAACCTTTTGCTTTACTTGCCTGCAACCCTTGGCAGGGGAGGCATCTCAGCAGGGCTGGGTGGGCACAGGGTCACAGCCCACCTGTACCACACCCTCACAACCCAGAAAACTGGATGTTGTGAATGTGTAACATAGATTTAATGTTCCCATTCAGTCTCTCCTTGTGCTTTAAAGTCCTTGCAGTTGCACAGTACTTTCTTTGTATTTGGAGCACACATTTACCAGCAAGGTGTCAGGGGGAGAATACTGCAAGCAAGAGCTGAAACTTTTAATGCTGTAATTCAAAGAATCAGAAATTTAAAAACAAAGAAAAAAAAACACTAAAAAAAAATCACTGTTTTCACTAACATCATAGCAAAGCAGTAGTAATGCTGATGTAATTTGGGAAAACTGCTGGTGAAAAATATTGCTGCTTAATTACATTAGTTCCAAAGGTGTCTCCAAGTAGCCACAGGAACACCTTCCCTTGCACTTCCCCCCAGCATTTACCTGTGCTGTGCATATTCCTCCTACTGCAGCTGGAGGTGGAGCTGGTACAGAAGGAGGAGAAACTGCTGGAGACAGACATGATCTATGAACACGTTGCCCGGCTCACAGACAACATCCGTGCCACAGCAGAGAACGGGAAGCAGGGCACGCTGCTGCTAGCAACAAGGGTAAGGAAGGCACACTCTGCTCACTGCCCATAGGAAACAAAACTGTCTGGGCAGCAGGTGAGATGGCTTGCTCGCAAATTACTAACCTAGCAGCTGGAATTAGTGACAGGCAAGTTGCATGTTAGTCTTAAGAAATGATAGACATTTAGTAATAACAGTAATATAGGCACAGCAAGAGTATTAGGAATGGACTTTCTTTTTGAAAGAAAACTGCAGCATCAATTGATCTTTCACCTAAATGTGCACTAAGTTATTTCTCAGGTCGAGTGCTTCCAGACATGAGATCCAAAGCAGGAAGGGAAGCTATGCAGTTGGCATATACTTTCATTGAGCAAACTAATCTGGATAACAAAAACTGCAAAAAATGGAAGGAGGCCTGATCCTTAAGTAAATTACTTGAGGCTGCTTGGCAAGTGTATAACATTGAGGAAACTGAAAAAGCAAAAGGAAGAAGGACAGGGACAGGAAGCCATTGGCATTGGCCATAGAAAAAGAAACACAGTAGCAGCCAAAAAAAGATGAAATCTTCCCACCTCCACCTCTTTGATGAAAAAGCTCCAAATAGCTCCAAACCCAGTGAGAGAGGAAAAAAACAACAATGATGTAATTAATATACAACAAGGCCGGGGCTGACACTCTTTTCTTTGTTGTTATCTCTGGCACTCAGGCTTAAAATCAGAACACACCTCTAGAGGAAATCTTTCATTTTCTACAGAAAGAAATAACATGGCTGCCATTTGCCTTCGTGAAATTATGGCCATTGGCTGACAAATTACTGTACAAATGGCAGTGTGCCAGAAGTTACATGCTCTGGCTCTACCAATTCCCTGTTAGTTACTTTAAAAACAGCATTTCAGCTCTGTTATGCTTTTTTAAAAAATTTTAATTTTTAACTTATCTGCAGTCAGAATCACAGATTCCCACTCTGTTCTCTTTCTGTCCATCCCCCTGCTAAAAATAACTCAACACCTCACAAAACAGCCATGTCATGTTCTCCCTACCTTGTGAGGACTGGACTTAACACACTTGTTAATAGTGCAGTAATTGTGCACAGGCTCAATCAGAATCCAGGCTTAATACCTTCCTTTGAGGTAAATGGAAGTCTTGTTCATCATCTGTCAGGGGCAGGATAGCATGACAAAGTTGAGGTTTTCTAACCTTACACTGGAGTAAATGTGACTTATACAGTATGATTGCATAGCTCCAAGTATATACAGGAAACAGACAGTGTTTCATTATTTTCAAGAATAGAGTTGTTTTTTGAAACACAATTGATTTCACCAACCTTACTTACACTTACCTGAGCACCACATCCAGTAAGTAAGTGTCTACAGATGTAGCTGTTACTAAATATCCAAAATGTATTCGGTTTCTGGTTCCAGATAAATGAACTACAGAGGAAGATAAAAGACAGGACCCAGAAGATGATGGCTCTTGTCGCAGAGTTATCCATGAAGCAAGCACTTGCCATTAAACTCCAGCAGGAAATGAGAGACAGAGAAGAATTTTTGATGATTGTTTCATCAAGGATAGATCAAGGCCTTCCTCTTCCTAAAGAGACAGAGGTTGAATGGCTGAAGGTTTTACGCAATGAGAAGATGCACAAAGAAGCAGCAGAGGCCAGAGCTAGAGTAAGTTTTTGCTCTGTGTTACACTTTGGCTCCTCCTTTTTTCCTGCTCTAACTTGTCCTTCTGAAAGTGCAGTAAGTTAGTGCTGCTCAGCTGCTCACTGAGAACCATGGGCTCCAGGAGCTGGTGGAGATGGTGGGACAGACAGAGGCAACTACAAAACTAGCACACCATGGATTTCTGGAGTTACAAATTGCAGTATGGCACACTGCTCAGATAGAACAGGTCATCAAACCTTAAGTAGAGGATATGTTACACTCAAATTACTTCAATAATCAAAGGTAGATCTTGCTTTACATGACAGTGTTTTGAGTTAACTGGTAAGACAGCCAAATACAACTGAGATGTGTATAATTGAGGGAACACCTGCAGGTAGGAAACTGGCTTTGCTATATGATCCCTTCTCCAAAGAAATCTGAAATGAACACAAAGCTGGGAGGGGAACACAGAGTGCCTACATTTAAAGAGCCTGAAGACATTAAGAACTGTTGCAGGTAACCTGGTTTAGAATAAGAAACATCTGCCACTGATTCTTTTCATATTATGACCCAGTTTCCTTTCAGTATGGTGATAGTAATCAGGAACAGATGCTGTCAGCATAAATGCAAACTGGGCTTTGAAGCATCTTAACTATTATCTTGTTCCTGAGATGGTCTGTGCACACTTACTGCAATTACTATAAGTTCATCTAATTTTCTTTTTCAACAACAGCAACAACAGCATTATGGGCTCACAGTATTTAGAAGGACAAACTCATATCTACGTGGTCAATAAATCATGCTTTCCTTTCACTGAACACTTAAATACCCATCTGTATTTTCTTGTTTCTTGATTTGCTAAGAATTAGACTAATTTTATTTCCTCATTGGGCATCCTCTCCTTTGGCCCAGAGGAGTACTGACTGCAGTCTTAAAACACGTAGGCATGATGTGCTCACAACGCATTTCTTTTACAGCAGGCTGCAGAAGAGGAACAAGCTGCAGTGCCTGGCCATGTCCTCACAACAGCTGAACCAAGGCCAACTGCTTATGTCCCAGATGATGCATACAGCCTGCCAGTGCCACGGCCCTATGGCGCTTTGGCTCCTTTCAAGCCAAGCGAACCTGGTTCAAATATGAGACATTTCAGAAAACCAGTTATAAAGCCTGTTGAAATCTGAGAGGACAACACAAGGAGGAAGAGAAACCCTTACCAGTTGCTGAGTATCACAAGTCAATAGCATTTAGACTCTATAAAATGTCCATTAGAGTATAGCCAACTTCCACACAGTAAACAAAGTAGTACTTAATGCCAGAAGCACAGCTAAATACTCAGTGATAAAAGTTCATTCTTCTGACTAGGTGGAGCCTGGTATGCCAAATGCACTGCAGTATTTTAAAATGAGTAATTATCATACTATGCTTTTGTTTTCTCAGGTAAAGTTTTATTGCATTTATTTTATAGCACATTTCATTAAAAAGAATAGGGTAGAAGATCACCTCTGGTTATTAATAGCACATGAATGAAGTCTCCATATATTACACAAATACACCATAACAGCTTTCCACAGTCTGAGACTGAAAAAAATTATTTAACTGAGAAAAATTTGTCGCTGTTCAAAATATGAAAAAGTGCACACCAAAAACTAAACCCACTTCTGTTATTCATAAATAATGGTTGAAAATGAGGAGAAAAGAACCTCCAGCAGTTCTTCCTGAAGCTGAGTTTTGAACCATAATACTAAAACTTGGAAGGAAAGAAGTAAAACTCATTCCATGCTGCTGTGAAGGTACATTTCCAAAGGATTTTCTTCTTGTCCTGCACTGCATTCAATATATTGTAAGCATCTTAAAAAAAAAAACATAACATAAAATCCCTCTCCCATATAATTTAAGGAGACTACATTTTGTGCTAATTACATAGCTGAATATGTTAGAATCCCACTCCAAAGGCAGAAGTACCATAAGACAGTACATGACCACCACAAGTAATGAGTGTCATTATTGATGCATTATATACAAAGACTGATGCCTCATTTGTTATTCTTACCTATTTTACATCATCACATCAAGAAATGCTTTTATTAGTCTAAATGAGTAAATAGTGGCCAATTTTTTGTTACTGTACAGCTGGAGTACCCTTTCCAGCATTGTCTGTCTCATTAAAACTCTTGAGAGTAATATCATTTTTCACAGCACGTTTTGATAACCACCCACTAGTTCCACTGATTTGACCGCTTCAGACCTGAAACCCCAGATGTGTTGGAAACCCAGGTCTGTGTCAGATGCATTTCTCTACAATCTAGCTAGAGGTCAGTAATTTCAGCCTTAGTGCACTGGACAATTGCTACTCTGAGTAGCTGATGTCAGTAAAGGTGGCTACTCAAAACTGCAGATAAATTAGCAAACAACACGACATTTAAGTTTAAAAAAAAAAAAAAGAGTTGGCTGTACACTTCTATGTGAATGATTTTGAGTACCACAATTTACATGCAGTTGAAGAAAGCAATTTCAGGAATATCTGAGGCCCAAGAGCATCATCGTGTGTTTCAGTGCTGCTTCCTCCACAAACCTGACATTAATATGATCTTGTTTTTCATACGAATGCACACCTAGAAAAACACCATTAGAAAATCAGTATTTGCAAAGCTAAGTGTTGTTGTACACTAAGTCCTGCAGTCCACTAAACATCCTGACCCACAATACCAAAAGATAAGGCATTAGATGGAACTATGTTTTCATCTAAATAAAACACCTACAGCTTTCAGTGCAGTTGTCTGATGCTCACTCATGGCATACACTTTCCTGTTAGTGGGATATGAGTAAATTATTCCCCATGTGGAAGAAAGCTACACTATCTCTGGAGGCTGCTAGGAATTTCCATACGAATTCTACATTGGAGAGTCAAATAAGATTTAGGCATGGCAGCTGTTTGTGCTAGTATGTTCTTATATGCATCAGTATAGTTTAACTTTTTCCTCCTCCAAATAGGCTGATATCCATACATGAGAGTACTGTATTAGCAGTCAGGTCCCTGTCACACTTTTACTTCATTTATTAGTAAAAGTATAGCCAACTACGCTAAGCAGTGTAATGCTTCCTTAGGGCATTTTGCTTTTTCAGTGGAATTCAAAATCTCTGGATGCATCTGTTTCAATGCATGAAGCAAGTACCATGACTAATTTGAATTTCATTTCACAAAAAGGAACAGCTTTGAAATACACCCCCTACCGAAGGATTCTTCTCTGAAGTGGAAGATCTGACTTGATCGACCTGTACTTACTGGACAGAAGGCAATGCTTTAGCTACCATACTGTATAAGTAACGTACAAGCCCTTCTCCCCATTTAAACACATAATAACAGCTACCACCACTCTGTATGCCAGTTTGGCAACTGCATTCGCCACAGAGAGGATTCTGAATGAGAAGATATGCAGTGAGGAAGCACTCTGATGATTCCTGTCAGCAAGATGACTAAACTTACATGTTCAGACATCAGTAGAGTTTTATAGCAGCGTGAGCATTAAAAGGTAGCAATTACCAATATTCTGAAGTACAGAATTAAAGTTACCTTGATTCTCTATCTCTGCCAGCACATTAGTCAGGTAGTTAAGAGGCAAAAATTCTATAGGAACTGGGTGTCTCTCAGGGACAGGCCTGCTACACTGTAAGTGAAAACAGTTCAGATTAGTTTGCACAGTACCAAGTTTCAGTGTTACCTTCAGTGAGTTATGGCAGACAGCGAGGTCAGGAATCTCAACAATGTCTTACCTGCCTGTTCCCCAGCTTCTCAAGCAAAAGTTTCACATACTTCCGTGCAAGGAAATTAGCATTTATTGGATGATCCCAGAACTGACGGGCCTTTAGACCAAGAGCCTAGTAAATAAAATCCCAGAAATATCAGTAACAAAGCAGAGAACAGTGGAAATATAGCGAGGAAAAAATAGGAGGGGAGAAAAAAAAAAAGAAATCTAGGCTTTAACACAGACTACTTTGCCAGTAACTAAGAGATTATCATAAACCCCCAGAACATGGGGAATGATCAAATCCTTGCTGTTCAGCTCCCACTGAGCTACTCACTATGCTTCAATCAATCAATCAGTATTAAATCAGTCCCACTTTGCATGTGTACTGAAATATCAACTGAGGCTTAAAATTACTATTTATTTTTTACTGTGACTGTGGTTTAGAATCATTCTTCTCAGAAAGAATAGCAATAATGCCCCATTTGTCAGTGCTGTGTTCAGAACAGGCTCAGCAGCAGAAAGCTTACAAAAACAGAATGCCAACAAGGAGAACAGAATTTACATCCCATTATTTAGGGCACTGTCTGGGAAATGGCAAAATTGATTCACATTCCTGAAGGCAAGAAATTCAAATTGAATTGTTCCAAAGCTTCCAATCCTCATCAGTAAGAAAGCAAATATGAACACATTGTGAAATTAGCTTTTCTTGCTATTCTCCCACTCTAGATTCTTTTTCCTCTCACTTCCAATTGTAACGAAATACAGACTATTGAAAGAGTTCATTTAAGAAACACTAAAGGGTTTTCAGTGTTGCTGAAATACTTGCTTCTGAAGTCATCTAGTAAATGTAACCTGAACTCAAAATAGTCCAAGTCACCCCAAAGTGTCCTTTTAAGCAAACAAACTATTCTCTGCATTTTTTCTCAAAGCTGTAAATAGACACAATAAGGCACTGAGCCTACTGTGCGTAACTAGCAGTACGTTTCCCCTAAAGCACAAGTCAGAGCACTTGGAATGGTGCTCCCCACCCACCAGGCCTGGGGCTGACAGCTCAGAGTCCCCACAATGACCTCAGCTCACCAACCCCTGCCCAAAACAAGATACAGAGGACAAAGAACACTTTGTAAAGCTCTCCTTCCCTACCCCTTCTCAGAACTGCTGCCAAATAAAGAAGCCCTTGTTAGAAGAAAACTGTAGCAGCACTTCTGGCCATTTGAACTACACATAACAGTCCATAATGAACAACAATAAGCAATTTATGGCCAGAAAAGCCTGTTCTACAGCAAGGCACTCCCAAAGGGGGATCCCTGGTTTTCTTCCACTCACAGATGTTGTGCTTCCTCTGTAGTACTGAAAAGGGAAAAGAAAGAGGCAATCTCCCATTGTCATAACTTTCAAAGGAACATCAACAGCATGTGCCAAAACACCTTACCAATGGGTGAGGCCAAGATCCTTTAATTCAGTCACCACAGATCTCTGATTTGATCAGAATTTACACCTTCTACTGTACCAGCTTTTGAAAGCATTTATAAAATGAACAAACAATGCACAAGAAGGTTACAAATGAGAAAGACATTTGTGGATACTAAAAATACAAACAAAAATATCCAGAAACTCTCTCTAAACCCTTATTACTACTTTATGTGTGTGAGTACTCAGAACAGCATCAGTCCTGTCTGTTTGATTGCTGCAAGGTATGGACACACTGAAAACACTATGGACAAACCTAAAATTTAAGTTACCAATGTACCCTACAGGTTATGTGATCTGCAGATGGAGAAGCTTTGGAGGTTCAGGCTGTTTCTGTGTCCTCTGTGAATCACAGCTAAGTCCTCTGTTGACTGGATCCTATGCAACAGGGAGGAATTTCATACCAATTCCAAATTCCAAGAACTAACAACCACAGTCACCTCAGGAAGCCTTGTCACAATACTGAATTTCAGCTTTTCATTCTTCTCATTGTCATCCAGATCTGCAAGAGAAAGGTGAAAAAAAACTCAAACTCTTTAGTAGTAAACACATAACTTTCAAACTCCACTGAAGACATACCAAGAAATCTGTGATGAAAATTTTAATTTTACATACGGGTGAGTAGGAGTGTTACTTTTACAGTTTATAACATTCTTCTGTACATTTGCATACAGCTACACTATTTTAAGAAGTGATTTGTACAATAATTCAAATTATATTTATCAAAATCAGGCATAGATTAATATAAACATTGTGTCCGTTGTGATTCTAACTGCACCTACAACTGCTACTTTGTACCACTCCCCATTTTGTTCCAAAGCTTCATGCCCCAATTATTCCTACTGTATGCTAGTTTGCTCCTAAGCCTCATTTGTGGAAACAAGCTGCTTACCTCCTGCTGAGAGGAAAGTCACAAACAGCTGCTCCTGATGATACAGAACTGGTTTTAACCCCTGCTTTTAGTTAACATATTCATACATTTAGAATAGATCATGTTTAGAATACACAAGCTTGCTATTTATACTAAAAACACTGGGATGCTAAGTGAGGTTATGCCTTTGTTTGCTTATTTTGCTATTTAACTTTCTAATATAGGGCTTCTAATTATAAATGACCATAGAAATCCCCCAATATTTCTTTGTTTACTACAGTAAGGGTCAATCAGAGTATGACCCTTAATTTTCTCCTTTCAGCCAAGCAGCACCAACAGCTACACTCCTCACTGTAACAACACTCACAAAGAAGAGCTGAGTCTCCTGATCAGCATATACTGTGGCAGTATCTGAATGGCTGAAAGGACATCACACCCAACAAGTTGGCTGTTAAGCAAATGAAACATAAGAAACTCTCAGTACCTTTCAGCAGTTTCCTGACACAGGTTTCTGTCAAATGTAGAACCCCATTATCAATATAGTGCAGGAGAGTATGAAGGGGAAGACATCGAACACCAAGCCCCAAGTGTAGAGTATGAAAACCTATGAAGACAAATTTGTTTGGGAAAAACAAACAAACCAAAACCTTTCAAAGTTTGCAGTGTTGACTAGCATTACTGTAGCTAAAGCCAACACTCTCCTCAACTTCTAAGTATTTCAAGTTAGTAAGGAAATGAGTTTATCTTTAAGTCTCGTCAAGCACAATCTGTCAGAGAGAGGAAAGCTAAGGACTTGAAAACAATCATTAAATTCTCCAAGCTTATTGTTGGCTTACATCCGAGTTGTGTCATTAACTTATCTCCCTCTTTTCTTTCCAATTTATCAAAGCTGAGGCCTCGCCACATTCAGTATATGGCTGCTACCTGCGCATTCCCACAAGCCATGTTAAGTTTCTCACTGAGCTTCAGTTTCTCACTGAGCATCAGCCAGATGGTCTTGAACCACAAGTCACCATCACATAGGAGCATTTGCCCCTCACATAGTGTAAGTTCAAGGCACAGCCTCATACCAAAACCAGATTGAAACCAAATCTGAAAATACTAACTAGAAAGAGATTCAAAGAGAATCAGAAAGCAGAAACAGATTGGAAGCTATTTTTTTCTCATAAAATTCAGAACACTCATCTGTTTCTATCATTCTGTAGTTACAGGCAGGTCAGGCCTTGGTCCTACAGCTTAACAGCAGGACAGCAAGCTCAATGTTTCTGTAAGAGCATTCTTAAAAGGATTAGAATCCAGTCCAAATCTAAAGCTTGGCTGTACATTCCCTGTCTGTATTGGCAAATTCAGCCACAGAAAACCTAAGCACTCAATGTTAAAAAGCCTTGTCCTAACAAAAATAATCAAGTGCTTTGAAAAGACTGTAAGCAATTACAGATCATCTCCTTCAGAAAGACCAGGGGCAATTTGTTCAGGATAAAACCAAAAAATATTATCAGAGTAACAGCATGAGAAAAAAACACCCTAGTTTTGCTCTAGGACAGGATTTTCCCCTGTAGCCCTTGACATTTGAATCTAGTTGTCTTAAAAAAATCTAAGGGACAGTCATCTAAATTTAAGTTCTGAGCTATGGCTGTGCCCACATTCTCCACTGGAAACTGAAAAAAGTGAACTAAACCACTGATTTGCTGTCTCTATTTGTTTCAAGTACTCAGTTATGTTTCACTTCATTTGCATACATTTATGGAGGACCTTTCCCTCCACAAATGTCTTGAAGAGATCTGAATACTGCCAGACCTAACCTGACACACATGCTACAACTTGTATTCTCCTGGGAGGAATTGATATGCATTACAACAGCAAAACATAGCACTTACCAGGAGGTAAAGGCATACACATGCCATTTGCAGCTTCCAGAATTCGACTCATGATGTGAAACACTCTGAACTCTGCTTCACTTCCTCTCTCATCACTATTTAACAAAACAGGAACATATTAAGGAATCAAAATGCCCACATACCAGAGTATTGTGGTCAAACAACATGTGCAGTAAATGTGCATTTTCATTTAATCGCTATGGAATGCTATCTTTCTTACTTCAGCATCCGCCACCCAACAGCACTAGATGTTCTTCTAAATGATCACACACAAAGTCTCTGTGGTGCCCTCTCCGCCATCCCCCACTACTGCATACCTGCAAGGGTCTTAGTAATACCTGGCATCAACAGGTGAAATATTCTGGGTGCTGCTGTGAGTGACCTGGCTTTCACAGCTGTTCAACACCCACTACCCAGCTGAAGAGCACTGTGAACCCAACAGCTTTGAACTCTAGTCATAAAACTGCCTGTATGATTAATATCCATCTTGGCTTCAATAGGGCCAGCAGGACCATTAGCAAGACTAAATTACAGTCATACTAATATTCACAGCACCAACTATTCAAGGCCAAAATTATTATGACCACATTTTAAAAAGTTAAAAAAAAAAAGACTTGCTTACAAACAGAAGATGCAGGAATGAAGCTGATAAATCTTCCAAACTTCTTTCATTATTCGATGTACCAGATTCAGCTAAAACAAACAAACAAAAAAAAAAACATTAAACATTTCTAGGAGTCTGTATATAGCAGGTCCTCAGCTTTCATTTATTTCACATACTAGTTTAAATTGTGAACTTATCATAGGACTCCTCCCACTAAAACTTCAGCATTTATATTTTTATTTTTCTATGGGGCTTAAAATGGTAAACTGTTACATTTGAACTGTAGCTAGACTGCTCCATTCCTGAAGTTTACAGTAAGTGCTCTCAGTTCATCCAAGCATTATGCAGGATATACAGCATCCTCACACATTCTGCTTCTCAGGAATCAACCGATCTCACTCTCTTCCAACAAATTCTTAAGGACCAATTTGCCATGGAAGTGAAAACCACATGTCCAACTGACTGAGCAACTGGCAAGGAAAGGTGTCTATGGCTCAGACAGTATTGGATGCTGTTGAAGGTGGTAGAATATTCAGTCTGCTGAAAAAAAGTCTACAGGGTGAATCATAGATCTAGTCCAGGCGAAGAGGAAACATGAGACAAGCAAATGCTTATCTGGCTCTACTGAGTTCCCTTCTTATCTACAGTAAATTAAAACTATCTCTTGGCCCACATTGTTGATCCTTGTGCTCCCAGGCTGGCTTCCAGAGCAATGTCAGCATGCAAAAGCTACAAACTTGGATTTTCTAGCATTCTGCAGCTGAAAGAGATAAACCATGCATGAAAGAGTTGAAATAACTCCCTCTAGCCAGCCCCTTATGGCTGTCACATGTAATGACTTCCACATCTCACTAACACAACCGAGACACTTCCTCTATGCCTTTTATCTCTGGGCCTCAAAGTGCTATTAATCAATCCCAGGAAACTCTCAGGAAACAAGGCTGATCCCTGTTTTGCAGACAGGTGTCATATGAAGTAACAAACCTTCTCCCTTCAAGATGGCCAGAAATCCAGGAATGCCTCTTCCCATTCTTTTTTCTCCTTCTGGAGACTTTTTTTTTTTTTTTTTGCCCCCTTCTAGCCCACTCTAACCTCTACCTTGTCACAGGCTCTGAGATAGATGCTGAACAGACTCACAGGAGAAGTCAGTATGGAAAAGTCAGGGTATGAACGCTGCTCTTCACTACCACTCTCAAGTGCTCTCCTCTGCAGCACTGGCCAGAAAACTTAGCATCTTTTCCCTCTGCCCTTCAGAACTTCATCCAGCCTTGCACAGCAGATACTGAGGTGGCTACCTTAGAACAACCACCTGATACTTTCCATACTTGGTTTCTGGATGCCATGGAAAGCTTCCATTTAATATCCCTGGAGAACAGCAGGTTCTCTCCACTCATTTTCCAGGAAATAAGTGATTTCCACTTCTCAGAGAAGGATCGTAAGAACCACACCTGCTGCCAAAATGGCTTCCCTCTCCAGCCAGCACAACAGAGTGCAGCTAAAGCCTCTGCTGGAGTTACAAATGGATCTGAAGATAAGCATCTGAGGTGGAGGGAAAGCTGCTTAAACACCAGACTCACCCCTTATTATTTGTGTAACAAAATTATTTTCACTGTTTGCTTTAGGACACAGCCAATCACATAGCTTTTGCAAAGTATAGAAAGAAAGCACCTTTTAAAGTCATAGTCAACCTACTTATTACAACTTGCTTAAATCTTAAGTACTAACAACTTGTGACGTGACAACCTCACCAAGAGCACAGCTCACTGGAATCAGCCACAAATGACATCACATAGAACAAGAAGGCAAGTCCTGAACAGTTTTCAACATACTACCCACAAGATAATGTACATACATGAAAGGAAACATCTCCTTTAAAGAAGGAGTAAAGGCTGTCTCCTGTTGAGAGCCAGCAGCAGATCTCTGGAGGAAGAAAATGAAGCTAAACCAAAGCCTTCATGGCAAAACCATTTTTCATTCAGTAAGGAGGTACAACAAGAGGCAAGTATCAGAAGCAATTTCCCCTCGACTACTCGAAACTAGCAAGAGAAACCATGACCAACAGTGAGACTGGGCACACAGCAGGCCCTCAGCAGATGTTTGCAAAGTACCTTGCTATCTTGAACATTTAGATTTTCAGGTAAAGGTGCTGAGCGAACAGAAGTTTCACTGAAGTCATTTGGAAAAAACAAATCCTCAACTCTTATGGCTGTTTCTATGGAAAAGACATGGGAGTGACTAAAAGAGAAGGATTGGGAACAAAGGAGAAAAGAGAGAAAAATAAGGTCTTGCTATTTCTAGATCTCTTTCCTGGGAATGGAGTATGAAGCAGATGTTCTTCTGAGAACAGTCAAATATAAATGGTGTCTTCCTATTATTTGTCTGCAGTTGAGAACACATCTGATGTCTGTGGCTGGTTATCTACTAAGGAGGCACACCCACTGCAAAGACTTACAGAGAAAGAGTTTATCCTGATCCATTTTTCCCTGTGTCAGTAAACTATCTGATCACTAGACTTCCTTTGAGAAAGCAAACAGATGAGTAAATCTTTTATCACATTTCTTCCTGCTTCATTGGCTCAGCTACAAACTGCTGAGGTTATAGAAAACTTGAAAGAATCAAAACAATTCATTTCCTAAAAGAACTTCCCAAAAGGTAGGATATAGTTTCAACCTTGGGTGAGAGGAAACCCAAGCCTAACAATTAAATAATTTTTAAAGATGTCAAAAGAGCATCCAGCACATGTAAACACCAAAGACCAGAAGTAATTTTGAGAGACATATGATCTTTGTTTATAGCAGTTTCACCAAGAATAAGACGACTGTAATAGAAATGAAAGAATTTTTGCCTTAAGAGAAATTTAAAGAAAAAGGAAAAATATTAATCCTAAAATTTCACTGATGGTGGGGTGTGAAGGGTTGAAATTTGTTTTGACTGTAAGATTCAGTCTACAAAAATTTTGTCTAGCAGATCAAGGTTGCTAAAGTGTTTGAATAGTTTTTTTTATTTTATTTTACTTTAGATAAATAATAAACAAAGGATAACTGAAAACCAAATGAAAGGAGAACGAGCATTCTGGTTCTGCTTCTTTCAGCACCGCTATCAGCTATGAAGCTTTTGTTCAAGCTGCCCTGTTTCTATTTTCATCAGCCACTAGGTTTTTGGTTTTTTTTTCCTATAAAGATGGGGAAAATATGCTCTGGTGATTGTGAAGCTCTAGAGCAAGGCCTGAATTAAAAAAAGCCAGTAACCCCAGCAGAAGTTGCTGCAGTTCAGAGCACATTGTAACATTCACAACATAACTGGTCTGCAAAGGACTTCACAAAAGATGCAGGCACCACAGCATCCTGAAAATTTCCTGAGCTGCATGGATCAAATTCTGAATCTGGTGACAGGAATAGCAAGACAACAAAGAACGTGATTTCCCTGCTGCCACACAAACTCTTATGGATTCTGCATTGCGTACTTAAGGGATTTGATGCTGAGACAAATAAAAACAGGTATGATAATTTCTATGCATGACAGTTTTTACAGCTTTTTTCCTTAAGTTTCTCTTAAGATAATGAAAAACAGAGAATCTGAAAAGTAAGTTTTTAACACAGTTCATATGGATTCAGGCAAAACTGGATCTGTTACACAAAAAGCCCAATGAAGTCAAATAGGCAGGAACAGTAATAATTAACTCTCATTTCATATTAGAATGAAACTTTCTTCCTAATTTCTATTTCCCCTGATCACATTTTCATTACTTCAAGTATGCAACAATGTATTGCATAAGAACCAAAAAGAATCCAAAGACCATTCTTCCAAGTTTCAGGACGAGTTCAGATTTTCAAATCCAGGAGCAGACCTTATTTCTACAATCTGTAAAGGAAATTTTCTTTTGTATTCTGATAGTCCAAAACAACTCTCTTTTAGTTTTATCTTTTTTTTATTTACCTTATCAACATACACATTACTGAGCAAAAAACATATGGTTTAACACCTTCAGAAACAACCCCCTCCCACTAAAACATGCAAGATACACACACAGCACATATCCAACACCACACATACCCACCCAGCAATACATGTTTGCTCACATCAATAACAGCAAAATAAAACTTACCAGGTTTGAAACATAATCCAGCACTATTTGGTCAATCTTCTTTTTTCCTACATACTGCAGATGTCTCATAAGATGATCCTTTAGCTGAGCAAACATCTAGGAAAAGAAGCCAACAATTTAGTGTTTTTGTGGTCTCTTCAAAAAGATGCAAAAGTTCCACCAGTTGCAGGGCTTGACCAACAGCAACCAGCACAACCCACTTCCTGTGACAAGATTCCAGCTTGGACTGGCAAGATTGTGTGAGAGTTTGGGATTTCAAAGTCAATAGCAGGTCTGAATATTCAATACGGTTACTTGGCGTAAATTCAGGAAAATGGGTGCTACTGTAATGATGTTGAAGAGAAAAAGCTAACACTTCTTAAATCTCTCTGGGTCAAACCAAGGAAACGGTGAAATAAAGATCTTAACACAAACACTGACTTGTATTTATTACATGTAAATAAATCTGAGGGATTTTGCAATATAGAAAGCTAGCACAAGTACAATTTGTGCTAGCAGTGACAGAACATGACTTAGAACATGTGTGAATAATGACAACAAAGTGTTTACAATCAGCTATTTGCTACCATACAGTCCATACCACTACCTACCCTCTCCTTTCTGAAATACTCTCCGACCTCACACAGCCTGTTCATTATGGGGTCTTCCGCGGTTCTTTATTGAGAATTACAACAAAGTGCTTTCTCTCCCCAGAGCTCAGAGAAAAACTGAGATAAATAAAATTTCAGATTTCAGGAATTTTCAAGTAGATTCATCTCCACACAACAAGAAAACAATACAGGTGGCAGGAAAGCACAAAGAACAGCGCTGATCAGCTTTTTTGGATCTCACTGAATTTACTTAACATGAGAGACGTAGAGAAATTTCAGAGGATAAGAGGCAAAACTTGGGAAAAAGATAGCAGGACTGCAAAGAATGAGAACTTGCCTTAGATTTGGACTGACAGAACAGTGTTGATACACTCTTCATATTGGAAGACCTTCCGATATAAGCTGAGGAGCTGTATTTAGATCTGACAGCAAGAGATAAGCAAAGATGCATATTTAAACAGAGGGAGGATAGGTAGCGATTTAAGAAAGGATTTAGTAAGTTTAGAAGCATAAAGATGGTAGATACTTGGTGGAGATCATCGGGGGGGAAAAAAAAAAATCAAAAAAGAAGTGACCTCAGAATAGCCATAGCATAGCATATAGTGAGAAGAGAGACAGTAAAAAGGTGCTGAGAAGCAAGACCTGTCATATTTTTGAGGGAAGTAGGAGGTGGAGAAAGTTAGAATGATGTAAAGTAGTCCCAAAATAATTGACAGATTAAGATGAAGTTCAGGGGTACTGAAAAACAGTTTAAAAAAAAAGTTGTAGTGGAGAAAATCACTTGGACAGATCAACTTTCCATTCCTGTTATTCCTTATGCCTTATGATATCAGGACCTATTAAGATCATATTGTGATATCATGATGATGAACTCCAAAACTTAGGAAACACTGCTTTTGTCCCATTGCTGTTCTGAGTGAGCTTCCACTCAGCACTGGAACTGATAGTCTTATTCTTTACACTTGTTGAGGTTGTGCGTCCTCTAGTGCACAGTGTCACAAAAGCACATACCAGTCCCATTAGTAATTGCTGCTGATAATCTTCCTCTTGAAAGAGAGGTACCAGTCTTTCCTCTAAAATAAACAGAGCAACAGTCATTCAAGGGCATGACACTGAGAAACACAAATTTCCACTTTCTGTTAATGTATCTAATCACATACTGAACTAACACTGACAGAATCAAGGACTTCATAAGAGAAAACCAAGGAATGGAACATAACCCTTTATTTGCCATCTTTGCACTTAACAATGAGCAGTGAGGAGCACAAGCTGTTAAACTGTTTTACACTTTATTTTCATTACTCTTTTCTTTGATATTTAAGGGAGATGTATTGTACTGTGGTGATTTTGTAGAGAAGGAATACAAAGAGAATCTCCCAGCCTCACAATGCAAATGCATATATTGTTTAGACTTTGTCATTTACTAATAAAAGGCAAAAGAGCTGTGTGGGTTTTCTAAGGAAAGGGATAGACACAAAGTAGAAACACCACAGAATCACCTTCCACTTGCCTGGTTCTCTCCCACACTTGCTTTTGTTACTCAGATGTCACAGAATCAGAATCACAGAATGGCCCAGGTTGGAAGGGAGCTCAAGGATCATGAATCTCCAACTCCCCTACCACATGCACCATCACCAACCACCCCATTCAATACTAGACCAGGCTGCCCAGGGCCCCATCCAGCCTGGCCTTGAACACCTCCAGGGACGGGGCATCCACAACCTCTCTGGGCAGCCTGTTCCAGCACCTCACCACTCTCACTGTAAAGAACTTCCCCCTGACATCCAACCTAAATCTTTCCTCCCTCAACTTAAAACCATTTCCCCTTGTTCTGCAGTTATCTAGACTTTCAAAGAATTGACTCCCCTTCAGTTTGTAGGCTCCTTTTAGGTACTGAAAGACTGCAATGCGGTCACACTGCAGCCTTCTTTTCTCCAGGCTGAACAAGCCCAGCTCCCTCAGCCTGACTTTGTAGGGAAGGTGCTCCAGCCCTCTGACCATCTTTGTGGATCTCCTTTGGACCCTCTCTAATATTGTTTAGACCTTATCATTTATTAATAAAAGGCAAAAGAGCTGCATGCTCGTCTTTCCCATACTGGGGGCTCCAAGCCTGGACACAGTACTCCAGATGGGGCCTCACAAGAGCAGAGTAGAGAGCAACAATCACCTCCCTGTCCCTGCTGGCCACCCCTCTTCTGATGGAGCCCAGGGTACCATTTGCTTTCCGAGCTGCAGGAGCACACTGCTGGCTCATGTTAAGCTTTTCATCCACCAGGACCCCCAGGTCCTTCTCCACAGGGCTGCTCTCAAGGACCGCTCCTTCCAGTCTGTATGGATGCCTGAGATCCCTCTGGCCCAAGTGCAAAACCTTGCACTTTGCTGTGCTGAACCTCCTTAGGTTTACCCAGGCCCACCTTTCAAGTCTGTTGAGATTCCCCTTTTGCAGACCACTAAGGAACACAACCCTCCAACTACACAGAAGGAGACTATAATAACTACTGAAATTTAATACTCTGTATTTCCTCATCAGTTCTTCCTGTACCGAAAGTAAAGGAAGAGAAACAAACTCCTATTTCACCACATAACATAAAATCAAGCATTTTAGAGAACTGCTTTTTACAAAGCCCATTCTAATCATCTCTGCTCACCCTGAAAGACATTTATTTTCACCACTTAGCAGCTTAAATGATTTATTTTCACCATTTAGCAGCTTGAATGGTGGGAAGAAAAAAAAAAGCTTAAAAGATTTCTGTTGCTTTATTTTTAAAGGACCTGAAGGAAGATCTACAGGCAAAATGCACTACACTGACACTTATTACTTGTTGGCAGCTACCTAGAAATTCTTTATAAACAGCTACACATCGTTATCAATATGCACCTTTGGAAAGCATGCCAGTAGTTTCAACATGAGGCAACCAAAGTTGATACAGGGCCCTAAAAATCAGAGCTCACTGCAATAATCAGCGGCAGCACAAACAAGTTCTAGAGGCTGGCAATGAACACAGTGAAAATTCTTTGCAATAAAATATGTGATCAACAGTTAGATCAGTATAATTTCACAGCACACTGTAGAGATCAGATAGAAGGCACTGATGGATGAACAGGAACATAATTTGCCACTAAATTTAGTTTTCCTCATTTCTGACAGAGGAACTGAACATCACTTATAATCTCAGGTGTTCCTGGCCTAGGCAAGTCCATTACATGCCTCCATCCTTCACAATGTGACTTTCACCAGCCATGTTCTCCTACCATACACGCATTCCATATTTGTGAAGGCTTTAAGTGGGCAAGATACAACAATAACATCATGTCACTGATACTCTCAGAAAAATCCTGGAGAAGAAATACTTAGGCAAACAAGGGTTTACTGCTTATATTAAGCTAGATCCACTATGAAAGAAGAACCTTATTTTGAAAGGTTTTCTAGCCAGTATACAACCTATGAGAAAAGCTTTATAGTAGTGTTTATTTAACAGCTGCTCACACTAATGCCTCAAACTCTGGCAACACACACTATTTACTTTTAGATGACAACAGCTAGATGGAAATATCCTAACAAACACTAGAGCTAAGGCCTACATCAACAAAAGTTTTACTTACCAGAGTCCCAAGCATCCAGATGAGAAAGCACCCTGGGGTTTGAAACAAAAAATCAGTTTATTTCACAACCATTACTCCAAAGGGTTTTGTAAGGACATTAAAAAGCTTAAACAAACCTTTGGTCTTTCAAAGGTAGCTAGTGAAATTAAAGAAATCCACATTTGGTCACATTTACAATAAATTCCTGAGCTCTAGAAGTCTAGATATTTCAGATCATCCTGCAGCAACTACATGGATTGTCATACATGATCTTCAGCTGGACACTCTTCTTTGGAGCAAGAATCAGATCAGATACCAGATCAGCTGTTTAAATGACACATCTAAATCCTTCACCACATTTCAACAAAGTAAGAAAGAGTAAACATACAAAACGATACCTACTTTTTGGCATTTTCAAATATATTCCTTAAATATGCTGTGGCTCTTCTCTCTTCTGGCTGTTTTATAAATAAATAAAAATCCCAAAACAAATTAAGTAGAAGGTCAATTAAAACATCACCTGATAAAATGCAGACAAGAAATGAGGCTGACTTTCATTTTAAATGGAAATAACACTTAGTGATTCTTCAACCCACCTCCCAAATACCAATGCCCACAGACATACATAACTGACCCAACAAACAACACAGGTATTCTAAGTTCTGCTTTTGTTTACTTTCACACATTAATTTCACAAAGTAAGAGCTACAGGCAACCACTTTATATGTAAATGATTGCAAATCTTTGCACTTCTCATAATCAGATTTCCATATCTTTATCCTCATAGTAAAAAACAAAAAGCTTTCCCGTCTTTGGGTTTAAAGCATCCACTCTTCAGCAGCAGCTCTGGAGACTGCTTCAGTGCACACATATTTACCTCTTCCAAGAGATTACGCCATTCCCTCCTGAGCACATTATTGTGGTAGTGCAAGTGTGGCTCTGCATACTTCACACTCTCCAAGTTTGAGTCGAGTTTCTCCCAGAAGCCTTTAGAGTTTTGGATCTGCAAAGTATTGCGGGGTAAACATGAATACATTGTTGCACCGTTAGAAATATCCATTAAAAATATTGGAAACTATTAGAAATATCTAATCTCTGTCCCACAAAGTAATTGGAAAGAACTGCAATAAATGTAGCTTCACTGTAATTGAAGTGAAAAAAAAATAGTTTTATTTCCTTAATTTGACAGCAGGAGTAGCACTTATCTACTTGAGCTCATGCCTGCAATGCACATGTTTAGCTGCCTTAGAATTCTATTAACTTACTGGGAAGACATGGGTACTTCTAGGTCCTATTTCATCTTACATACTTCTGATGGCTGGTTTTGGGTGGGAAAACTGCACCATAGATTACATTGGCTCTACTGTCCAGAGTTCCACTTGACCATAAAAGGAGCCTCAGGCACCTGACTCAGAACAGGAGTGTTTACATTTGGTCAAATAAGCCCCACTCTGGGTTTCTGTTCCATGACTCTGGCATCTGCATGGAGGCTTCCACTATCTTCAGTTTGCTCAAATACTTCAATTGCCAACTCCCATTTGCCAGCCTCAAGTAACAGAGCCTTATCCTCAGAAAAGAAACAAAATCCTAACATTTCCATAGCAATTCCAAAGCCTTTGACTGTAAGGCTGGAATTAATTTAAAACTCAACTGTAAACAATGAGGAAAAAAAAAAGAAAACCTAAATAAACACACTGTCTTTCAGAACTACTTACTGACTGGGTAAAGATTGAGGCCACTGTTTATTAAGCAAGAGCAATGTGGTCATCGCTGAGGAAGAGCGCTGAGATTAAGGCATTTCTTTGTGGCAGTTTTTTAAAACAACTGATTGTACCAACAGTTCTTGTCCCTTTTAAACACATTTATCTCCTCAATACACACATTACGGTACTGATATTTGAAGACAGAAAGGTTTTTAAAACTACATAGCCCTCTATATTCCTCTTGTTATAGCATACTGGATTTTGCTCTCTCCTCCACTTTTCCACAATTACAATAACTTTAGAAAAAACCTCAAAAGGACTTCAAACCACTTCCTACTATGAAATACAATTAGTCAAGGAAAATTAAATGCAGAGACTCAATTCTGCTACCAATTCTCTCTTGCTGCCAGAGCTAACTGTTGTTTTATTGTCGTAAATTCAGCAGAGAAATAAAGGTACTTTTTGCTCTATGTTACACTAAGCAGCTGAAAACTAGGCATGCATATGGCACCAGATATTCACCCTGATGGAGGCAATTATCAGATCTACAACCTACTACAGCAGCATGTTGCCTATGTGCTACCAACTCAAAAGTAGAAAAATATCAAGAATACAGTGTAAGGATATCATCTAGTGACCAATTCATGCAACTGCAACACCACAGCAAAACTGCTTTCAGACCACAGTGAATTTTATTTGAAGTGTGATGGGGGGGGGGAAGTAATATAGTGTATTTCTTTAATACACTGTAACAGGAAGTGGTAAGCTTTAGAATTAAAAACAGACACCACTGAAAATCTGCACTTCATTAGATCTCACTAAAGAGTCATAAGTTTAAAACACAAGACTATTTTAAATCTCTTTGTTCTTGAGGACCATCAGTCCAGAAGCTGGTAAGAGAAGGTTCCTTTGTCTTAGATGGTGCTTATTTTGCAGACATCTCAAGAGTCTGAGTTAATACCTAAGCATGAACACCTTGAAGGCACTGTACTATCAGAAGTCAGTCAGGTCTTTCCAGTTTGCAACCCATGAAAAACTTCCATGAAGCCTTTTTATAAACAGTGCTAATTCAGCTGGAGACAGAGCAGTCTGCTGTACATCAGTGAAGGGTTGAAAGATACTAATGACCTCTACGAGGCACATGTGTTCTCCTGAGGAACTGCATGGATGTGTCTACTTAGCAGCAAAGGTACTCAGAGCCACGTAGCTAATCATTTAACTGCACAGACAGCTACACTATGAAGCTTCACTCCTAGCCTCTGCGGCTCAGCTCAGCCTGCACTGATCTGTGTGGCAACTGCTTGCACAATACATCTTTACTCTTCTAGACTTCCTCCCATTTTCTTCCCTTCTTTCTCCCACCCATTTCTTCTCCCCTTCTCATCAAGCACTCCTTTAAGTTTGGTCTCTGTGTTCAAAGTTAAATATCAGGCTTGTATTAATCATAATCCTTACGTAAAGCTTTCTGACTATCTTATTTTGACTGTTGCCCTTTAGAATGACAGAATCATTTGTGTTGGAAAAGACCATAAAAGGTCACCTACTCCAACTCCCCTGATCTCCTTATCACTTGCTGAACAGGAACTTAGTGATAAAAAACACTTTCATCCAAATAACAAATTTTTTTTGTCATGAATATTAATATAGATCTCCCAAAGGCTTTCAACAATTCATGGGCTTGAGGATACTAAAGAGCTTCTCAGTTCAACAATTCATCACTGTTTCTCTGCAATACCAGAAGATCTGCTGCAAAAGAAATAATACTTGTATAGAACCAGATTCATCACCAACACCTGACTTCTGACAATGACTAAGTGAACCCACGAGCTATGGTGGCTCTGGAATACAATGCAGCCAAAGCATTAAGCCTTACTGTGTGTAGTACCATAATCGTACTTAGTAGACAGAGCAATTTGCAGTCAAAAGTAGCAGGAAATATTTGTCTGTAGTTCAACTCTGACCTTTTAAATCTGTTTAGGTTTCAGACAAATAGGAAATGAGTTCCACAATCAGGAAGTATAGCTGCTAAAGGCATTTGTCCCCAGGGGCTTGAGGTTCAATCTCAGACAAATTAAACACATACTAACTTTGGCCTCAGCAACTAACAGGGATTATCTAGAAAAAAAAATTCCCAACATCTGATTCTCCCAGGTGACACACTTCTCAGAGCAGCCTTCCCAAACAAAGCACACAGTGCCCAATTCCCTGATAGCAGACACAGGGATCTGCAGCAGGACAGCTGTGGCACTGCTGAAGAGTGAGTGAGTAGGGGGGTAATTTCACCAATTTTAAAAGATATTATGGAAACAAGCTTTTTGAGCTAATTGCAAAGGTCAGGGAGGAAACAGTCTCTCACCTTTCTAAAGTGCTACAAGAAATAAAATCCTCATGTATCCAGAGTTTATTTCTGCATGCTGCCTGTACTGCTGTGTTCAAGTACTGACTCTTCACATTAGTCCCCCACAACATGCTGCCTATTAAAGGCATCTTTCAGGTCTTGTGGGGAGCACTTAGGAAGATTTCAAATGTTTCTCCAAACTGGATCTGAGGGAGTGGAATGGAAGACAGGAAGAATCATTCATCTTGTTTTCAATGGAAAATAGAGTTTCCTACACATACAGCTCAGCACCATTTCCACACAGTGCAGGAATTTGCCTGGATTTAGATAGCCAAAGCCCTGACATCGCTGCAATCACAGGATGCTTTGGATAAAAAGTCAGGTCACGAACCACTGGTACCAACAGCAGCACCACGAATTAACCCTCCAGCACAAAGTGTGGCTATGTAATCCTACACATTCATCATGTCGAGGTCACCTCAACCTAATAAAGTCACAAAAGAAGAGGTATCAATTAAATTTAAAAAGAATTAATTTTTGGAGAACCTTCCCTGGTGAATGGAAAATTTCTATTCAGAATAGGCATGTGAAAAAAAAAACCCACCATTTTGAGCTAGCAAACGTCAGCATGGCTAACCAACATCTTAGTAAGCATATAAGCCATTTCAAACAGCAAGATTCTGCTCACCTCTATTTTTGCACAAGGCTGTGGGGACACTACTTCATTAGTCTTTAGCCTATACCCAACCACCACCATCCGTTTTTCCTCCCCACCCCCCAGAAAAGCAGCTCATAACCTGCAAATATGAGCAACTGTGGCAACTGTGTACTAGAATTTACCTCTAACACAGGCAGAGGAATAATGTCTGTTGCACATGCTACTCCAGGGATAACCTATCAATAGAAATGAAAAAATATAAATAATTTCACACAATACATGCATATATATAGGTATACAAGTGAATATCCATTACTCGTTTCCTTTGCAAAATCATCTAGTTAGCTAAAACTGTACATTCAGTTTGCCAAAAAGAAGAAAGGAAGGTATGTCTTTCATCCATTCCATCTAGAAAAAGGCAAAACTAGAACAGCTATAGACCAAAAAAAATTTGTTGTTCTATTTGTTGCGTCGTTTGCTCTTGCCTAAAGTTACCAGTCTTAACTCTAGCGATGCTGGTTGCCTTGGAAGCAACTTCAGGGTTTTGCTGGTCAAGCATGTCTTGTATTCATTATAAACTTAAAAAAATCATCCCTAAATTAGTATTTCGTTAACGAAAACCAATAAATTTAATTATCCATTCCATTATGGTAGTTCCTCTCATTTCATAAATGCTGGTTTTTGTTGACAAAATACAGGATTCATGGAAAACATCACTGGGGTTAAGACTTGACAATATAAAATGTGCATAAAACACAGATGTGAATTCAGACCAATGTCTGAAAGGTGATGTATACAAGTAAATTACAGGTTTTATTACAGCAGGAAAAAAACAAACTTCCTCTAGTTATTTTAGTGCCAGCTGTTGTTATCTTACCCCAGTCCAGTCAAGCAGTGATGTGTAGGGCAAGAGTTTATCCAGGTTGTTGGTTTCTGGACACATTCTGCAGTACAGGGAGGCTGAATGCAACGTAAAAAGATTTAGAAGGGTGAGATTCGTATGAACTACCAGTTATCAAGAAGAGGATTCACAGTCAGTGCCTTATCTATGTAACACTTGTTTAGGGACAAATCCTGCTGCCATCTCTGAAACAGCTTCCTTCATGGTGGAACTCATCCCATTCTCTGCACAAAAGGAGGAAGGGAAGTCCAGATGGCTGCGGGGCCCAGTCAGCTGCTTGGCTACAGCTCAGCACTGCAGGGGTGCTTTGTATGTAGGCTCAAGGCACACAATATACACACTAGATAGGCTGACAAATCAGCTATTACAGGAGAATGTCATGATATGCCAAATCCTTATGAAAAAAAAAAAAATGGTTTGGGCTGGGCTGGAAGCGATTTGTTCCTCCTCTCCAATCCCAGTTATTTACACCCCAGATATCAGACATAAGCCAGATGGAGAATTTGCTCTCCAGTGACCTTAAATTTTGATAAATCTATTTGCACCACTAGACAGAAAAATGCACTTGAAAAGTTATTCTACCATCCTCATTTTGAGAGGATGTATATATAACCTTCTAAACTACTGAAATTGCCTCCAACACCAGAATATGCAGGTCAGTTAATGTAGATCATAACAAACAAGTTGGAAGAGAGTCAGTTCATAACACTGTGGCTTCTCCTTAAGTCATAATTAGGTTATGCAGGAAAAGTTAATATATAGGAAAAGGAACACCTTACCAATGATAAATTCCTGAATAGGATCAAAAGAATGACATGTTGATAGGTTCTCAGAAATCCACCAAATAATCTGTCAGAATGAGAACAGAGGAAATTTTCATATTTCTCTGTTAAACCACGCAAGGGTCTTGAAATGGACTGCAGAAACCTTGGTTTCATTACTAACACTTTGCATGAAGTCATGACATAAAGATAAAAGTTTTCATGTCAGCTTTGACGAATAAAGCATCTTGGGTAGCCTGGGTGATGAGCCTCTTGGCACCAGCACAAGGTACATATGAAATTCATAGGAATTTTTCTTCTTTCACTGATACCATAACCCTGACCTGGCTCTGTATGAGACCAGAAGTCACTAGAAGAACTCAGCAAAAATTTTTTTCCCACCTTCATTTCCAAGTCTGTCGTACTTCTGACACACAGAAGAGCACAATGTAGAGCTGCCAACCTCTCACTGTCTCGTTTGCTGTTCTGCAGGAACTTCAGTAAGGCGCTGTCACTGATGCTCACTGCATACATTCTTCCTATGCAGCAATCCAAGACTGTTGACATGAGTGGGGACTGGATGGAGCTGTTTGGCAACATGTCAATTCTTGCATCCTCACCTGAATAACACAGGTTTGAGAAGAAAAAGGACTAAAAATATAAAATTTGGCTGTTATTCTCAAGATTCCCAGATCCCAACAGCAAGAAACAGTTTGTTTCTTCCTATAACTGCCAGATATTGTGCTGGAGAGAAGATGGAATAGTTCTGGCTAGGTGAAGGAACTAAATCAGGAGCCCAGTCCACATTCAATCCTTTATTTCCCGTACTGCTGAAGTGAAGATGCACAGATTTGATGCTCACAAGCCAGTCATAACACAAATCAGAGTACACATAATGGAGCAGAGTAGGGCACAGTATTACTAACAGGATACAATAGAATTGTGGGCACTTAAGCACAGTTCAGAACTGCCTAAATTCAAAATCATAATATGACCTTGTGCTGGTGGACTGCTTACAATGTCTCCCAGTGGCCAGACCAGAAAGGTTCTGCAGTAGTTACTTAATGAATCATCAGACAAAGCCACTTCACTTATGCTAGCTCCAAGGTTCACCAGCACAGCACTACAAAGTCGGTTTACAGACCTTGTTCATCAGGGGAACTGGGCCCCACCACGCAATAGTCATGCTTTGTACTTATCTCTAGCAGAATAGTTTTTAATCAGGTCTTTACAACTAGGAGCTCCATGTGATATCCCTGTGCCAGTACCCATTACTTACCTTTCCTTCACCCAACTAGAAGAACGGATTTCTGTTTCCAAACAGAAGTCCTCCATTTCCAAAAATAACCCACTTCCCATAAAGACATGTTTATTGAAAATGAAATAGCATGCCTCTCTGATGAGACTCTAAATCCAATTGCATCAGCCTGATCAGGTGAAGGAAACACAGATTTCCTTTCCCCACATCCTCTAAACACACACATTTAGAGCAACTCAATTGGAGGAAGGAAATGTAAAATCAAATTTACATCTCCATGTGAAATTCGAGAACAGCAGAGGACTGAGAAGTATGTGCAAAGATGGGGGAAGGGAAACTATGCAACTAAAGCAAAGAATTTCTAATTCAGTGAAAGGTCTCCTTCCATAATAAGCAAGTATGTAATCGATGAAGTATAAAATGTCATTTCAGAAACACTTTTTAAAATGAAAAGTGGCAAAACGTCACTCAGTCGTTTTTCAGTCTCCCTTTTTCAGAACACTGTGCAATAAAGCAAGGTTTGACCAAATGCAACTTCCCTATAAAGAGATTTTAATAGGTTTCCTTTAATGCAATAAAATTTCACATAGCAGTTGTACTGTACCTGTCAGAAATAAACTATAGCACAGCAGGTCAGGATGCTGAATATTCAGAAGGTGCAGGAACTGTCCAGGCAAATAAGCAGCCACATAATAGTCTATTTAAAGAAATCACAGTGGTCAATTTAACGCTAGGCTTCTTAAAGCAAATAAGCGAATGTTTCAATTGATTCTCATCTTAGCCCATTTCTCCTTTATGGATTGATTACATCTAGGAAATACGAAAGGAATTCATTAGAAGCTGCTGTTTTATTAACACAGGAAATACTACCAATACATTCAGACTTCCAAGGGAGGTTTCAAGAGGCTTAAGACACTCAAGAACTTGTAAGCAGAATTGAATCAGTTTCAAAGGAAGTTGCTTACTAACAGTGAGGTAGTGCAGTATCAAATGCCGAGTAATGTAACTACTTAAGAAAGAAAAAAATATCTTTTTTTTCTAGAAAAAGTTTAGTCCTTTGTCTCCCCTACTGGGGACAGACAATAACAAGCAGGGAAGTAACATGAGTAGCTTACCAAGATTCAAAAAGGCCACTTCCTTCAATTGAGGAGTTTCTGGTCTTTCTAAAGAAACTGTAAAAGTTTTGCTAAAACCTGTAAAAAATAAATAAATCAATGGAAACAAGAAACACCATCTGTTACAAGCCAAGTATATAGCACTTTATAGATTGAAATTTCAGCAGTCAATACACCCAAACAATGATATTTTAAGACTGTTTTACAGACTTATCTGCACAGATGGATTTACTTCATACTAAACAGACTTGCTGCATTCTTAGTAGACATTCACCCACACAACACAGTTCTCTGGAGTGAAGAAACTGGCCACACAATGCACAGCCTACACTCATGCTTAAAGAACCATCCCAACCAGAGCAAACCTGTGTAAGGATACTACCCTTTGCAAACAAACAAAACCCATCAACAACAACAACCAAAAAAAAAAAAACCACCATCAAATACTTTAAATAGTTGAGCTTCTCATTTTGGTGACCTTTCAATTGTTTTTTAAAAATTTCCAGTCCAATCATGTTTTATTGCTATAGTTTACCTCAAGATTTATTTAAACATATGCAAATTTCAGACCCTCCTTGATTGCACAATTATTTATTTTATTTTAGGCTTGCACCAAACTTCCTCTGGCATCCAGTAGATATGACATACATCCCTTCCATTTTCTGAGTTAGAGATTAAAACAGCTAAAGAGAAAATGACTGATCTCCATGCTGTGACATCCTAAATGATGAATGATGTCATGATCAGGATGCTACTTAATACTGTGTGAAAGCTGAAGGTAACACAGGTCCACAGCCTACAGAACCACGAAGAAAAAATATGAACTACGCTTCAGCAAATTATCAAGGAGACAGATTTTTATTCCTGATCATAGCACAGAAATATGCTCCCTCTCTGCTGAAGAAAAAAGTGAGATCTCCAAGACCAACACTGATGCCAAAGGTGAAGGATTTTCTAAGAAGCTTCTAAGAAGCCAGCTTTCCATACAAGATGCCAACTGAAGTTTGCTTGAAATGAATCAGCATACTTCAACACCCTGTTCTGTTGCTTGCCAGCCTGAACACATATGCAAACAAATACCACCACTGCAGAACCTGTGGCATCACCTCTGTTCTTACGCTACAACAAGAATTTTCTAGGAGTCCAGTGGAGGGCCACAAAGATGACCAAGGGCCTGGAGCATCTCCCTCATGAGGAATGACTGAGTAACCCAGGTATGTTCCACCTGGGGAAAAGATGACAGAAGGAGAGTCTAATTAATGTTTATAAATATCTAATGGGAGGTGGGAGATAAATGAATGAGGGCAGGATCTCCTCAGTGCTGCATAGCAATAGGACAAGTAGTAAAGACCTGAAACTTGAAGATATAATGATTTAGACATAAACAATTGGCTAGATGGTCCATCCTAAAACTCAAGACTCAACAAGAGGGTTTTCCTTACAGTTTTGTCTCACTTTGTTCTCTGTTCAGTACATAATCAAGTAACCTGATTATCACAAATTTGAAAACAAAAACAAATTTGAAAACAAAGTTGAAAAAGCTGCTTTGTTAAATCACTACTTAGGGTAACATTTATCAGCACATTGCTGTGTCTCTCCTACGAGTGAAGTGTACAGCCTCACCTGCAACACCTCCTTCAGGTGAAAGAGGAAAGCTTCCAGAACAGACTAAAATATCTTGTCTTCAATATACTCTAGCATTCTGCTGTTTGTACACATCACCTCAAGAGCAGTGTTATAAATCCCTTCCATGACTGGTGATTCTTACATGAATCTACAAACAGCTCTGCACCAACAACTCCATTTCATGAAGATCATTTCAGATGCAGCTGGTCAGCATCGCAGTTATTTATCCTCACTCTGTGATATAGATATGGATGTAGTAAGGGCCATGATTGACTCCAAGCAGTGCAAAGCCCCTTCAGCTATACGTGAAGGACAAACACCTGAACAAGTCAGTCCTTCACTGGAGATAAGCAGCAGCAATAATGCAGAGTATCATCACACAAAAAATGGACTGTTTCAATTCGTTAATGCCTTCAAGAAGCAAAAAATGCAGTTTGCCCAATCCCACAACATTCCAGCAGCAAAGTGAGGCGTTAGGGCAACCAACTCACAGGAAGTTTCCTCACACAAGAGAGCAAAAACTTAAAGTAAAGCAGAAGATGTTTTCCACTTGAACATGGTTACCCCATATTATGCAGTTTCTCACCTGAGATATAATTCGCCTCTCTCCTCCATGTATCAAATGAGAAAGAAATCTTGCCAATCAGAAGTTTTATGCTCTGATCAGAATAATGTTATTATTTTCAAGGAAAAAGATTTTAAAATTAAGAGCTGAAACACCACTTACATAGCTACTGTTCTTAAAACCAGTGGGTGTTGCACCTCTTGCTGTGAAAATGACATGCTGAACTGGAACTCTAAACCCACATTCAAACTAAGAGCTGCTGGTTATGTTTTCCATACAAATGCCTTACGGCATCAGTGCAACACACCTGCAGCTCCCACAGATTTCACTGATGTTGTTTGTGCTCAGCATGTCAAAAAATCTGGCTAGAAGTAAAGGACCCAACTAAAAACCACTCATGAAGTCACCGGTTTGAATCTATTAGCTCAGCATCAGGCAGGAAGTCTGCAGCAGGAAAGATGAGTCTGCAGACAAACACAGCTGCAGTCTTTAAAACATCAGCTACAGCAGTTTATTGTCTGCAGACTTCAGTGGTCGTTTCACAAGGCATTCTGCCACTCTTTCAGCAAAATGTCATTCTCCAAAACAAAGTAAGTATAAATTAACAAGTCAATTTTACCTTTATGTAAAAAATATATGGAGTATGTTATTTCCCCAGGAATATCCAAAGAGTGACTCCAACACACACACAGTCCTCCTAAAAAGACAAAAAGGAAAAGGAAATTGACTGGTTCACTGCCCACAGTGCACAAAACTAAAGCAAGACTGTTTCAATTTAGAAACTAACAATAACAACCTCTCAAAAAAAGTAGCAGTTACAGAAATATAGACCACATATCTCTAAGCATCATTTACCTAGTGAAACACAGTAAGGGAGAAGAGAGGAGGCAGAGTGGCACAATGGAATTCAGAGTTCTGACATGACCAGTTCTTTTTAGAAGTAGCACATTTCTAGACCTTGTCAGTAGAAGCCTTGATTGCAGCCAGAACACTGACCAAGCCTCTTTCTCCATGACCTGCCTTAATATCTAAATATTTTCTGTTAAGAGACTGTCAAATATGTATGGAACACAGCAAAACACGATTTGCTTATTTCCAATCAGTAGTTCCATATTGGCAGCAACATGGCACGTTGTTAGAGCTTTCTGACTAAAAATCATTGGCACTTCTTCCCTTTCCAGTACAAAGACCTATCCCCTCTTTTTTCTTTTTACTTTCTTTTTATTTATTTACTTCTTTTTTAGGGAAAAAATCAAAGTTTGTCTCAATTTTATTTCAGTCAGTATTTCAGTACAGTACTCCATGCAGGACTGATTCCCTCTACTCCATTCACCTTAATTCCAAGTCAGACTGACAGACTGTTCTGATTCCATTGGCTGGTAGCCCTTCATCCATCTCTTATGAAAACTTTCATCAGCTTTCACCAATGCCTGGCAAGCTGCTTTGGCATTCATACCAGAAACAGCTTCTTAACCACATTACCCCAGTACAGTTGGGAAAGAGAACTGTAACTGTTGGCTCTTTTACCTTTGCTGAAATTTTATTACTTAGGACAAAATAAATAAAATTAACAACGAACAAATATAATTGTGAAAAATAAAGCCTTGTATATACAAGGAATACACACACACACACAAAAAAAAAGCACAAGAAAGAAAAAGCACAAATACAGAAGCATGGTTACCAAGGTCTTCTATTGGTTAAATGCCTAGTACTTCAGACCACAGACCTTGGTACAGCTGCAGAAGCACACCACGTAAATCCTTTCCAGAGGTGTCATTTTTTTTTATTCTTACCTGACAATATTGTTGGGAAGCTTGATACAGTTTTGCTTGGATATTTGAGTCATTTAAATGGACAGGGCAGGCTGCCAGAGCACTTGGCATATCTCAGAGAATGCATAGTTTTTAAAATAGCAGCATCAAGACTCATGAGGAAGACTGGAAAAGCTCCAGCAACCCACAATGCTGATTTACTACCAACAGCTCCCTTCCAACTGCAAATGTTTTTCTTCCACGCAGGAGGCTACTGTATACATTGTTCTCTAAATTGTACAGCAGTTGTGCAAGCTTGTTCAGTTTGTTCAGACTGAAGTGTCAGTGAGTGTATATGCAAGTTGATCACAAAAAACAGTGGCTATGGACAACTGTTAATGAGATGCATATATTCAACACCAGGATACTGGTGAAATATCAGTAAGTTGAACTACAAACAATAGGAAATATCAAATGGTGCTTTATTAACACAGATGAAAAAATAAACAACTCAGATCAGCAACTGTCCAAGCAGTATTACATCTGATACTGTCCTGACAGTCCTATTAGTGCAGTCAAAGACTGAGAACACGAGAGAAATTCCTTTCTTACCCTTACCAGTGATCTCTGCAAATGAGAGTCGGGGTGTGTTGATGCAGGGAAGGTTTGTTTTGTTATCCTATTGCATCCCACTGGTTAAAGCTTTCTGCCTTTGCATAACCAAGTCTCCTATACTATCAATTTCAAAATCCTTTGCAAACAGATGAGCCACAATATCAGAAGACTCACATGAAGACATATTTGGACAGACTCGCATCTTCTCAGAAATAAAAGGGGGAAAATAATTCAATCACAACAAAGGAAAAAAAGCAGCATTTAAAACTGATGCTTTAGGCAGCAGCAAGTTACTGCGCTTGGCAGTACTGGGAAAACACCCATTACAGCTCTGCCACTTCAGAAGCAAACGCCATACCACTGAAACAGCAAGTCTCACACGAAGAACACACGAAGACAGATAGTTTTCTGTAGGAACCTTAACTTCAAATTCGTGCTTCTGGTTCATGCAGAACAGATGTAAGGCTGTAAAGATTTCTTAGCATGGCATTTGAGCTCCACAAGTCAAAGATGATGCTGCACTTGCACACTGCTTAGTCCTACTGAAGTTGCTTTGTCTAACTTCAGCCATCCATCAGCTCTCATCTAGACTTCTACTACACAGCTAATGAAGAAATATGGATAGAAGCAACCATCCTCTGGAGACACCTATTTCTCTCCTTAATTACAGTCCAGATGCTTAGCTTTTAGGCAGGTAAATGTTGGAGAAAGTAGTTCTCAGTTTATGCCACCTTACTTCCTGCACTTTTTTTCAGAACCAAACAAATTCAACTGAAAGGTACTTCTAAAGCATTAAAAGAAAACCTTACAGTCCAGTGCTGTTTAAATAACAACTGAACTCTGAACATACAAAGGTAATTTTGAGACCAGAATTGCCTGACCTCAGCTTATCTGGAAGTACACAGGAGATCTCATCTGGAGACATTTTGTCTTGTGTGTGCTAAGGAACACGGCTACTTTTCTGTTACCGCAAAAGTCTGAGAAAAAAAGAATGATTTCATTCAGAGGTCAGTTTGGTGGCTCAATAACAATTAAAAGGGAAATTACATTGAGTATTTCATTATGAAGTTATGCCATTTATTTTCTGCCAATGATGCAAATAGGGATATCAGCATTAACAGTTGCAGCACGCTGGCAGCTCCACAGAAGGCACAGTTCGTGCCTCAAAGAGCCTGCAGTTTTCTTGTATGCTACCACAAATGAAAAATACAAAAGGGAACTCAGTGTGATTACCCACACTGTCCTTCAACAACTACATATGGTCTGAGTATCAAAACCATTATTTTTTTTTCAAATTGTCATTACTCAAAATGAATTGTACAATGTAATCCTCACTTTCAAACAACATTCAGCGAAGTGCCAAATACAATGAAGTGACTCAGTAAGTGTAACTGTCAGACTGTGTTTTACATTAAGCACAATGTTCAGCCTGTGAAAGGTTCCACAAAGAAATTAAATATAGCATTGTCTGATGGAAAAAAATCATTTTACTTCAGGGTAATCAAATAATAGACTAGAGGAAGAAGACTGAATTTCATCCTGACCTAAAAGGTAGTTCTTGAATCTAAAATAACCTTAGCAAACCGCAGTTTGAAAAGGAAACATGTATACACAAATCAATAACTTCTTCCATTATTGTACGTGCAGTCTGTACATGAAGTGCAACTGAAAAATACTCTGTCTTGCTAACAGAACAAAATTAACCTAACCTGTATTTGGTAAATGGAAATGTGGTTTTCTCTTACCTCTAATTCCTTCCCTTTAATCTTTTTAACTGTATCATCTGTCCTTGTATGAAAAAAGGAAACCATATTTTACTTTATTTGCATTAATAGGCACTTCAATACAGCCTCAGCAGTTCACCTGCATGCATACAAGCATCCTAAAAAAGCAAGATGTGAAAGCATTTCCGCAACACATTGCACCTCTTCACTCTTCACTCTGCAGACCATTTAAAGGTTAATCATATACCATTTCTGCTTGGCCGTATGGTCTAGTTTAGAAATTAAAATTGCAGGCATCTGTGATGAACAGATGTCTCTTGAGTCCAGTATTTAGGAAAAAAAAAACCACCAACTCATAACATGCATTAGGATGCAGGCAGAGTCCTAAATCCTAAAGGCTTCAGGAACATCACAACATCCACATATTAAACCATTAAGTATAATGTCCTAAGTTTAGTATCACATGCTTGAACCTGTTTTGCTGTATGGATACACTACATCAGTTTTTTGGAGCTAGGCTACCAGAAAATTTCTGGATGACTGCTTTATTATTAGTGTTAACATATAAAACCCAAGTTAGTTTCCAATTCAACTTGCCATGAAGTTTTCAGAGGGTAAATAAACTCAACAACAACAACAAAGTAGTGCACAATTGCTGCCTTCTCCCCCGTTTTCTGTCAAGCATAATCTAAGTAAAAACAAGTCTCACACTTGCAAAACAAAAAGAAAAAAGAAAAAAATGTGTATAATGCCTTACAAAGAAATTTGTAGTTATCAATTATGATTACACTATATAACAATTACATGTGGAAATGACCATAATATCACGAAATTTGCATTTATTACCTGCTTTACTTGTAAAAACCTGAAGATTCAAAGACTTGGATGCAACATCTTGGTCTTTACAGACATCATATCCAAAATTCACAAATCTAGGAGCAAATAAAGATCACTACACAAATCAGTCCTTCATCCAAAGGGATTCATCACAACACAAAGACCATAAGAACAGTCATAATGTAATGAAAACATATTAATTGAATTATAATCAAATATTGTCTAATGAAAGTTAAATCAGGCTTCAACCAATGATCTCAGTGCTGCCAGAAATGAGAAACGTAAGGCTGCACTGTTAGTAGAAAATATTTTTTAATACAACCACATGATTTCATATTCATTTACTGCAGTATAATCCAACCATTCCTACGCTTGAAATGTTAGTTAGCTCTGATGAAGCTTCCAAAATCGAGTAACTCATCGTGCCTGAGAACTCGGAAGGTTTTGCAGCCCAACTGCACCATTCTTGTACCTCTCAAGCTACATTTAAATCTGCAAGTAAGCACACCAATTTCAGTGGGTGTACTTGAAAATGAAAGGATAAAATCACGCTCACATGGATCCTATGTTATCATAACATTCTTTTTCAGTCTTGTACTGGCTGTACTTTAATGGTTTTTCATGGAATAACAGAATATCCCAAGTTGGAAGAGACCCACAAAGATCATCAAATTTCTGGCTTCACACAGACCTACCTAAGAATCAAACCCTATGTTTATGAAGGTAGTCCAAACACTCCTTGAACTCCAGCAGCTTGGGGCTGTGACCACTGCCCTGGGAAGCCCATTCCAGATCCTGAACACCCACTGCAGAACTTTTTCCAAATATCCAGTCTGAACTTCCTCCCCTACTGCAGTTCCATGATGTTCCCATTTTTGTATCTTTGAAAGAAACAAGTACCATGTTTCCCATGTTGAACACACAATAAGAAACTGCAGTCCATCTGCTTTGTTGGTTTTTATTTTTGTTGGGGATTTGGGGGCTTTTTCCATTCGCTGGTTTCCCTCTGCCCCTCCCAAAATGACTTTGCTCCTTTATGGATATTTATACCTTTCTGTGAGAACTTAAATATGCATATATATGCCTATGTATATATGCATATGTATACACACACACATATATATGCATTTATGTATAAAAAATTTGCATACACATAGTATTGAAGCTCTTACAAGACTTGAATTTTTTTCAGTACTAACTGCAGTTAGTACTATAGTGCTCATTCAGGACAACCTACAACTGCAGCAGCACTGTACTGAGCTTTCTGAGATGCTCTGTTCAGGATGTCAGTAACTGAAGGTCTTACATCTGAACTTGTAGCTTTCACCTCCATTTTTATTGATGAAGAAACACAGGCCCTTCTGAAACATAAATTCAACTGCGTGTAGAAAGATGAGAATGAAATGAATGAGTGAGTGACTATTCTGACTAGATTCTTCTTCACTTCAAAGGAAGTTTCAAGGAGACCAGCTCAGATGCACCCATGTGCACTGCAGACACAGACAGAATTATAAGTGTCTTAGCCTTTGAAACTGCAGGCTGCTTGGAAATAGCATGCTGGGGAATAAAAAGAACATAGGCACTGCCTAGTGGACAACAAAAAGAAGCTACCAATCTCGTTAACTCCCCAGTAAAACACATAACGCAATCATTAAAATTGAGAGATTCCCTTGATAGAAATCTATCTCAACATCACTAAGACAACATGTCCAAGAATGAAGCAAATTCCTTTAAAGAGGCACCAAATACTCAGAGAAAGGACTCTCTAACCTACGGCTAACTCTCCAGAAAAATTATTCTCAAAAATAATACCAAAAAAGCAGTCAAGGGCAGAATTATATTTTACTGCTATCCTTGAGGAAAATAGAAGGTTTGGACAGTGTTCCTGCAATTGTTACCTACCAGTTCCACGCAGGTAACTCCAAACACAGATACACGGTTCTAACAGTAAATTTACCAAGGTTTATAAGTATTAGAGCATTCATTAAAAGGAAAACAAAACAACAACAACAACAACTTACTTTACTCGTTTGTCATTTACAGAAATATCCAGTTGTGATTCCAGCTGTTAAAAAAAAATTGTCATTTACTGATATTACTGAGTTATGATTAATACTTCATCCCAGTGAAATGTGTCACACATTTCAACAGATTGAACACTTTAACAAAGAAGTATATCCATTCTCTAATCACCATCACAAAAAATCACTCTGAAAAGAGAGCCTTTAAATATATATATATATCTCAATTGCAAGTAACTTGCATCAGAGTCAATTTCAGCTGCTGGGAAATTTTATGTTCAGTAACTGTAATTTTTGTTTTCTGCTCTCTGCCTTTGGATAGCTAAAACTGTTACCGTAGTCCAGTTTTTGTCTAGTGAGTTTGATAACCCCACTTTTCAATCCTTGAGTACAGTATCAGCATAATGTAATGAATGTCACTCACTTTTAAGTCAATAGCTTTCTAGTGGCACAGAAATTATCTTACTATGGCATAACCTGAATGTGAATGTATTTTTGTCCTTGTTTTATGTTATTTACAAAGATCCTCCCTCCCAAAAGGCAAATCCAAAGCCAGTCTCCCTCTGCAAAACATCAACTCTTGGAGATTATACAGACACTGAGATTGATTTCATTATTAGTGTTTGGAAGATAAAATTACAACCAACTCAAAACTATGATGCAAAAAAATAATGACTTACTGTTGAGTTAAAATTTTCATCAGGGTAGAACTGGACACATTTTAAAGTACTCCTTGATTCCTACAATTAAGAGGATACGTTTTGTAGCTAATAAAAAATGAAGTATATCTCATGGACTGAAAAGTGACTGGAGAACTCACTGTTCCAGAAAGCATGCTTCTTTGCTAACAAATATGAAGAAATTAGGGGACAAAAGAAGACATTAAAAACCACATATAACCCCCCACAATAACACTCTGACAAGCTTCCTTCCTGTCCTAGATCATTATCTACCAATCACCTCTAATTGCGTGGGCCCTCACTTGAAGCATATCTCATACACGCTCTCTTTCTCCAATAAGTTAAAAATACTTTTCCACAGCTACCTATGAGGAAAAAGGAACCAAATCTGGCTTTAGTCAGTTCAAAAAGGGTATCTCAGAAACAAAACCAGGAATATGTTTCACAGTTTGCTTCCTGTTATTTCCTAACACACATATTTGGTGGCTAAGAGGTGAGAAAAGCAGATTTTCATGTACACAGTATACATCAAGTGCAAATTGTCCTTCAGTCAAATTGAAAAGAGAAAAAAGTGAGGAACTTGGGCATTTCTAGCCATGAACTTTGGACTCAACAAGTCCATGTAAAACGTACTTTCTGAACATGAATTCTGTAGAAAAGAGGGAATATATTCACCGTTTTTCAGTTAGATCTAGACCCTTTTGAACAAAAGACTTCTTTAAAGCAAAGAAAACTACCAAATTCACCACCCTTTATAGGAACCACTGAGACTATCAGACTTTGTGCATGCACACAAATGGCAGTTAAGGCAAACGTTGCTTTTGATTTGGGTTCTTTGAGACACTGACAATAAAGACTGCTATAACGAAAACCCAACTAGCACTACTATACTCCATACACACAAAACATTGCTGCCGTGAGACAGGGGAAAAAATGGAATAACATTTAGTTCACCTTTGGAACAATGTAGAAGAGCCTTTGTTCTGTCATATCCCACTGTGCCCAAATGAGATCATCTGCAACTCTGGCTCTTGGAAGCTGACCTGAGTTCTGAATCACCTAAAAGGAAAGAAAGAACATTAGAGGTCAGCAAGCACAGTTCTCTGCTGATGATTACACACAGAGTTTGCTTTAAAGAGAAAAGCAACAACAGAAGAGTTCAAATACTATGGGTGCTTGAAGGGAACGTGCCACTTGCGAGTAGCAGCAGAACCACCTCTGCTGTGTACAAGATGCTTAAGTTCAAGATCAGTTTTCAGGGTATTCCAACTGTCAAATATTCTGAGATATCCTTGACTACAAGAAATTCACTGCTTTTGCTGTGCAAAGTGCATGAAGAAAAACAGATGTCAGCCTTCATCAAAGAGAAGGGGTGAACAGTGAAATACCACAGCCAGTTTAGAACCAGCTGCATTAAGTATTTAGGGAAGATGCTTAGCTCTGAAAAGGATTTCAAAGTAAAATCTCACTCATATGACAGAGAGGAGTACTGGTAGCAGAGTACAAGCCACAATTTTGGACAATTTTTAGGACTGTATGAATGCTCTCCTGAAAGATGGAGAGAGATGTCATGTCATCACACAGATTTGTCATTCCACAGTCAACTACCATGCAAAATCCATCACCCCTAAAAGCAATGATACACTTCTTTTAGAACACCATGAAAGACTTCAAAATGATGAAAAATCAGGACCTTAATATTTTGCCATCAAAAAAATAGTTTTTCTCCATAAAATGAAACATTGGATTTCATGACACAATCTGTCACTATACTAGAAGTATCCTGATCAATAATTTAAGCAGAATATCCACAATCAGTTTGCTGAAAACTAACTGATGTTTAAAACGTGAAAAAAAAAAAAGATTACAGGGAAAAAAAAAAAAAAGTTGAAACATTCACAGCAGTTACAGTACTGTGTTCTAAGGGTTTGTTTAAAATAAATTCTTTCCTGGGATACATGGGCATTCAGAAGGAAAAATTAAGAAGGTGGTTTCACAAATATATTGAATGATTTAAAAAGAAATATATACAAATTCTTCTTCCAAATTCTAACATCCAGACAAGTTGAGATCAATAGCAACAAAAATCCCTAACATTCCTCCTAAATTACTTGTTACATAGTTTTTTTTAAATCAGCTTTGTGGTTAGAGGAATACATTGTCAAATTACAAAAATAATCAGCTAGAATTACAGAACAGACCCTTGAACTGTCAATTAAAGCAAAATAAAAACCCTCAAACCCCAAGATTTTTCAAGACTTACCACTCTGTGCTCCTCTTCTGCAACAACGTGGATATCAAATTGTTCAATGTCTTTAAAACAACACAAAACATTCAAAGTTAAAGCCATTCATTTTTATGTTTTTATATAGTTCCTTAATCTAATCTCTTAGAACCTATAGATGACATCTGGGTTAGCAGCAAAGATGGGTTTCTCCAAAAAGACAGGAAAAGCCATCCCATTCTTTGGTATGAGGGAAAGGTAAGAGGGATGAACTGCCTTATGTAAGTGTCCCCCTCTGTCCACTCACTCTCATCAGAGTGAAGTTCCCACTAGATTAGGCTGAAACACGCACAGTTAGCAGGATCCAAGATGCTTCTGTCCTTTTCTTATCCCCTCTGTTATGCTATTAAATCATAAACCATCTGATTATGGTCATAAGGAACTGGGCTGCTCCGAATTTATACAAACAGCTACAAAAGTGTAATTTGGCTTTTCTAAAAATTAAGATGACCGATGAATGCGTGAATTAAGAGGAAAAAATGCAAAGCTGGCCATTCTGCCAACACTGGAAAAAAGCCTCAGTGAAGCACACAGGTTTTGAAAGACATTCAGGATACCGAGAATGGTTTTCTTCTCATTGTTGTTTTTGTTTTTTTTTTCCCCAATAAAAGGTTATGAAAAAATAATCCATGATGATCACATTGAAGTAAAAAAATGACAACATATTCTCAAAATATTAACTCACATTTATCTTCTGAAACGAGCAAAAGATGACTTTCTGTAGAAGTATTTCTGCCTTCCACTGGATAAAGAAACTATACAGGAAGTTTTATAGAAGTAAGTAAATAACCAAAGTTGTTTACAACACTCATCTACAATATCTACTTAGCCAAATAGTTACATATGTTTAAATAAAGCACGTGCTTGATATTCAATTAATAAGATTATTATTGATTGATCACTATTGGATTGCAGAGAGAGATTTTAAAAAAAGTAAGCGTCATATTAAGAGAAATGTTTGAAATAGAACATTTTATGATGTTTATCTTTTCAAATTTATGAAAACATTGGCACATACTCTCTGTCATAGTTCCAAGAAACACAAGACATTTTTGCACTCAATCACTTTTGCACAATGAATTACTAAAGTTTGTATTTAGATTATTTGAATGATTTACCTGCACTCGAACACAGCTATCCACAGCCTTTAGGACTCTCACATTATTAATGGGATGAATTTCAATCAGCAAGGTTAAATACTTGGACACTGCAAAAAGGACATGTTTTAGGTAACTGTCTTTTCTTGAAATACAAAGTTGTATTGCTAAGGGAGGGAAAAAAAGAAAAATATACTTCTAACAGTTTAAAACAACACACTTGCAGTACCTGACTGTAACAGCTGAGTCACTCTTTCTTCCTCTGTATACTGACGGAAGCTGACTGCTAAGCAAGAGACAAAACACGGCACGTTTACTATTAATCTTACTGAGCATTCTTGGAGAATAAATATCCCAAAACTTTTACCAAAAAAAATAATAATCTGTATTTTAAGGACCAGCAGGAGCTCCATTACATGTAGGAGGCATAAATAAATGTAAGTGAGGGAAGTAAGCAAAGGGTATTTTACATTTTTCTTTCAATAAAACAGCAAAAACAACAGCTGTTCTGATTGTACATCAACTACATTCTTTGGTGACGCATCCATTCAAATGCACAGACTGCTGTGAGCAACATATGGCTCAAAACAGACTGAAGTAATTCAAGACACAAATATAACATACTACTAAACTAAATTATCTTTGCCATGACAAAAAAAATTGATGAAACATATTTACCCAATAACGTCCTTTCACTGTTGACTGAACAACTGATTATGCGTAGATCTTTCTCAAACGTATAGAGATGCTACAGAGAAGTACATTAATGATAAATTATATTTTAACTATATCAAGAAAATCTTTTAATTACTCCTCCCTAGGAAAACACTGCTGACCACTTTTTTTTTTTTTTTTTAGTTTCAGAACCAAACCATTTCAACGCCAGAAAAACCATGTTTTAAGCCTCAATTGTACCACTTCTTCTTCTCATTGGTTTGTTTCTTACTAGCTCTTCTGAGCTCCATGTTGCCACTGGAGCTGCATAGCAAACTTTTACAGCAATATGAAATTTCACCCATTTGCAAAGGCCCATCATCGTGGTTCCAGCCACAGAACTGTGGCACCTTCCATTTTAGAGCCATAAATAGAAGCACCAGACTGACTGAAGAGGTACACATAACAAAACAGAAGAACATTTATTTTCAAGGACATGTGCTCAGAGAGAAAAGAGGTCTTCAATTAGTTGTACAGAAACAAAGACACAAGGCATGACACAGTACTGCTCCCAAGTCATCCAAAGGTTCTTTACTCTTAATAGCACTGAGTAAAATTTGAGAACCTTCCTGTTCTCTCCTGTTTCAAACAAACCTATAATTTCTTTTGGGCATGACATATTGTGTTGTAAGGCATCAAAACCTAAAATGCTACAGCATTATCCTTACCAGGCAGAAGTATTGGACTCACCTCATTTTCTTTAGTTTGAAGGTCATACAATCCAATATGGGTATTTTTCTGATTTCCCTATGGAGGAAAACAAATCAACACATCCACTTACACTTCCCTTGGTAGTTAATTATCTCATTCCAAGAAGAGGAGGCAAGAACAGTTTGTTTCTTTTTTTCCCCTGATTAAGAATTAACACACAGGACAAAGCTGAAACAGTCAATCCACTGCCAACAAGCTGCGCTATATGCCATGTGCCCCTCTCTCACTTTGGTTCTCAGCTGGTTTTAGTTGTAGGCAGTATGGGAAGGACAGAGAACTCTAAGAACAAAAGGGGATCACAGAATGCTTGATTTCAAAGGGAACTTGAAGATGATCACACCAGGTGAGGTGTGCTTGGTCTTTAAAAGGTGCATCTGAAATCACAGAACCCAAAACCCTGAGAGCAGCACCAATCACACAGCCATTCACCTGAAACTATGCTGGCCCCAGGAAGCCTGCAGGCTGGGAATCCAAACCTCACTGCTCCAAAATGGAGCACAGAAACATCATCACACAACAGCTTCCAGTGACCTCACTGCAGGTTGGAAAAAGGATTTCAGCTCTACCTTAGGAAACAATTATTTGAAGGCCAAATATATTTCACAAGTGCAAAACACACCATTAGCCTGCTGCTTATTAATAAAAACACACAATGATTTTTTTTTTTTTGGATACTCCTAAGACTTCACAGAAGACAACTTTCTTCCTGATTCATTTTAACATGCTTTACATTTTCAAGCTACACTTTAATTTAAAAAGATCCAATTCTGCCCTACAGTACACATTTCGTTTCAAATGAAGCTGAAATTCACTTGCATACTGTAGGTACATGCACTAAATTGAAATTACATCCATCTACATAGCCTTGTACTCAAACAGTAAACATCTTTGTTTTTAACTGCTGCTTGAGGGATGGGGGGAGTGAGTAGAAATCTATGGTTATTTTCAAATATGGCATCTTGCTTCATGATGTTAAAACAAAAGCGTGAGTATTCTCTTTCTCAAAGGTCTGTTTGCAAGTATCTCATTATTGCTATGGCAATAACAAAATTCTCAGACTTCTAATTTAAACAAGGAAAACAAAATGTCTTTATGTTAAGATGCAAGCCTCAGGCCTACTAACTTAATATCAAGCAAATGATTTCACAAACAGCCATTCTTTCCAAAAGTGTCCGAAACTCTTACCCACAGTACTTAGCTACTGAAAAATAAAATACACTTCACAAGATTGGTAGCAGCACCGTCAGTGCCCATTTCTGTGCATAAGCTAATACACTTGCTGTCAGCTTCTCTGCAAAGATTCTTGCTACAGCTTTGCAAAACAGAAGCATATCTGTTAAAAATATCTTCCTTTAAGCCAACTCTCAGTGTAAGGAAAGACAGACACTTTAAATCTACAGTATCATGCAATACTCCAAAATATGCTTGACAATAAAGATCATTCTTCACCTATTCCTGCTTTTAGAGAAATGCACTTGGTTTTCTTCTATTTGGCAAAGGCTGTTTTCCATTTGTGTTTATTAAGAGACAAGCCAGCTTTGCTTAGTTTACATCCTCGCTTGTGCACTGTCCTCACCAGCAATGTCACTGATAAATTTGCTGCTACAAAATATAGAGGGAAGAATCTCGTATAGCTGTTCTTGTAACAGTGGTAGCTCATGAGTAATATATAGTTTATAGAGAAAGGGTGAAGAGAGAGAAAAAGAGAGAGGTCGAACTTAATTCAGGAACTGAGTAAGATCTGTAATTGATTGTAGTTGTAGTTACAGTAATAGTGATTTCTTTAAAGTAAGTTTAAGGAAACTGACACTGCAGATAGTAAAGGCAGTCTGTTTTCTCCAAGTAAGCATTCCAGTTTGATGACACTCATTAATAGAACAAAACATCCAAGTGCAATCAATAGTTATCGCTGAGAACAAGCCTATAACAATCCAAAAGAAGTGTCAGACTGGGGCCTAAAAATACTCCTTGTTCACAAAGACGCATACACCAAGACTCTTCCTTTCTTTATAAATATGAATAGATACTCCTTCTAAAAGGTAAACTCCAGAAGCACAGAAGTGTGTGCATACATCATCAATGGACTGTATCAGTAAAGAAAACAATTGGATTGAATCCTTGTTAATAGTAAAGAGTAAAAAGACAAATGTGGACACACAGCCCCACCAACACCTGTCTCTTGTTTTTATCTCATGAAGAAACTCTTAAAAATACCATTCTAATCTTGAGACAAAAAAAAATCAGCCCCAGTATTTCAGTACTGCTTTAAAGTACCACCATCCTAAGGTGTTCCTGCAGCTAATTTAACAGAGCACAGGCATCAGAGAAGGCTCAGTGTTAATAACTCAGCCCCCTGTCTGTTCCACTCCCAGCTCCTTCCCAGTAGAGGAAGGACCTAGGTGCTGGTTCTTCTGCCAGCTGATTCACCCAAGAAGAGAAAGATCTGACTACTTTGTAGCAGTAAAAGAACAGGAAAATAAGCAACAGTGGCATCTCCTTTGGGCTGATGTGTGAATGCTAATAACTGCTAAAAAAGTGCTGTGCGCTTCGCTATCTTCAGCTCTGGAACTTTCTCATCCAACCACACGCCACACCAGCTGCAGAGCTTCCTTTCCACAAGAAGGAAGGAGTCATTCAAAGCACTGTGTGAGATTCCACTGGCACTGGAAAGCAGCAACATCACACATACGCAGGTTTCCTGTAGAGAGCTAGATGGATCTGTTTCATTAAATCTTTATAGAACTTCAAGCAATGCAAAACTTGACATTTTCTTCAGTATTGTTTTTATGATTACAGATTCTCCTCCCTATGCTTGTACTAAAGGAAACATCCACCCACAATTAAAGTCTGTTATACCTTGATGAAGGCCTCACCTCTTCCCTTAACCCTAGGTAAGCTGGAGAGTTGAGAGAGAAGGGAATGAAAAGCAGCTCTATTCTGATGGAGCTTGCTATCTCCACTCTGTGCTTTCCAAGAGCTAAAACCCTCCAGAATCCACCCCAGTTTTCAGACTACTCTGAGCTGCATAGTAAAGAACCACAGTTTGTCTCCTCAAGGGGAAACCTTCCCAAACCATTCAGAAATTTCTTGGAACTACACAAGTTTCAACCTGATAGGAAAAGGACAGCTCTAGTACTTTGATACATTGAATAAGCTAAGGTGATTTGAGACTACACCTAATGAAGTGCTACAGATGCATCTCAAAGCAACAAAAAGGTAGTAGCAGAGTTAGAGTTACAAATATGGCATCTTGACACACATGTTGGTATGACTGAACATTTAATTGAAGCAGTGCATATGAATATAGCAGTCAGACTTCCCTAAGAAAATCTCAGGGTGAAAGAGTTTGTCTGTTATGGAAATGGTTTTTCATTCAAGGAGAGATTCTGGCCCTAAAAAGTCAACTGCTTTACTTTCCACTTCATTACTCTTAATGTTTGTTTGAAGCAGAGATGGCTATTTTCCCATTGCCCAAATGTCCAAGTTGCAACCTACGTTTTCATGTTCTAGTTCTTTTTGCAAGAAAAATAATTAAATTCATGCAAGGACTCCAGTAAGTACAGGAAACACACAGTAACATTCTCAGGAATACTTTCACAAAGCTCCAAGACAGACTTACCTTCCACGTATAAATAATTTTTCCATTTCTTTCAACATTTACAATGTAAAGTGCTGATGAATTCTCTGAAGTATCTGAAATTATAACAAAAGGCACAAGATTTTCACTTTAGTTCCTCACACACAGACACATTTTAAGCAAAGATACCAGGTACATTTTACATGTGTATTTGTATGTGACAGAAATTATGACCTTTTGGAAAAAAAAAAAAAAACAAAAAAAAAACCAGATCAAATATTTCTTATGCTGTGTTTAACTCTCAAACTTCAAAACAAAAGGTCCTCAGAACACTACATGGAGAAAGATGGAGCATGAGGAAAAATGTCAGCTGTCCCAGCTCCCTAAGGAACGCTTAGAAATAAACGATGCCTTCAGAGATCAGCTCTACAACAAAAAAAAGAGCCACAGCACACCAAACTGTATATACATGCAATATATTTACAGGTACAAGTGAATTAAGCAGTCCAGGACAAAATAAAGGAAAACGCTGGGGGACAAAAAAAAAAAAAAAAAAAAGTAATATATCATAGCACAGATGACAAGAGTCCATCTTTTCTCAGTTTTCCTTGTATTCTAATCATAAAAGTAATCACCAAAAGCATGTTTGTCTTGGATGGAACTTGTATTTAAATAAGAAATTTTGCTCTTAATAAGCCTGAGAGCTGCACAACTGGCCTTGATTTTAAGATAAAGGTAGCATGTAAATATGAACAAGAAGAATTCTCTACAACTCTAGGCAAGCATTAGTTTGCAGTTACCACAAAGCCTCGACTGGAGAAAGCAGTGTGAAACTTAGTTTCACAAGCCTAATTCTATGAACCTTGCTAGTGCAGATTGTGGTGGTAAGAAAAGAAATTGTTCAGAAATATTATCAGAGGTGAATAATTTTGATGTGGGAGGACAGAGAAAATCCTCAGCCAACATTTAACAATATATCACTTTCTAGTTGGCTTGGTGTTTGATACAAATTACAGGTCGCCATACACTGTCTGTGGGAATATGTAACCAAAGGAGAAGTGGCAGTGATCCCTGGCTTGGGAAAGTCCTGCAGTAAAGCTTTGCATGCAGAATTACAACTTCTTCCTCATCTCACAACTTCACCAAGTAGATGAAGGGCTGCAAACAAAGCCAACCTAACCTGCCTGCCCAGCAAACGACTCTTATCATGAGTTCAAGAGAACATTTTGATTTCCTGAAAGCCATTATATGGAAATCATACAAAAATGAGTGGAATTAAGAGAGCTGGGCTGGTTCCCTTCACCTACCACTCCCCTCCCTTGATCGCAGCTACTCCCAGCTCTCACACCATTAGGAACTCTCACATGCTATCACAGGGCTTTCAAGTCTTCAGGAAATAAAACAATAAATACAGAGAACTGAAACATTTGAAATCACTGACACAAAGGCACCAAGATACTTAAAAATGACTTGTTTTCTGCAAATAGGTATTTCCCTGATGCTTAAAATAATCTTTAAAGATTCCAACCTCCCACATACACATTCCTAATACATCAGCATCACATTCAGAGGAGAGTCTACACAAACAGAAGTTAACATGCAATGCAGAAACTTTAGTATTGTGTCAGACAAGCCTTCCAATCCAAATTCTGATTCTGTATGATCAGGTGCATTTATTGAACAAAACGTCTGTCACTTTCCCAAGCACAGGTGAACACCTTCCTGCTACCTCCACAGTGAACGCAGAGATTAATTGATTACATGGGTTTTCAGAATTTTATCTCAAAACCCTTTGGGGGAAACCTTATACCTCACAGCTCCTCAGTAAACTTTCTTCTGGTGCACGTGAAATAAACGTTAGCAGATTTTGCCACTGGCAGCACAGGAAGCACCTTGGTTTATGAAGCCAAAGGAGCTGATACACTCTGACTTACAGCCACACAGGCTTTCTGCGGGACAGCAGACCTTTAAGGAAGGTTAGTTAGCTTAAAACAACCAGCCCGTGTTCCTACTACAGCCACAGTTATTGTGCTGCTCACATCGACGTTCAGCATTTCAGAAAAGCAGAACTCGACCGGCTTCCTTGCAGACAGATGAGAACCACGAGCACAACAGCGATACCACAGGGCCACCAACACGGCACGGCCACCCTGCTCCCAACCGCCCACTTTTAATTAGCACTTATTTACCCCACACACAGAAGTGGAGTTTTGGTTGCTTTATTTTCGGCTAAGTGGTATTTTTTTTGTGTGTGCTGTCGGTTTTGTTTTGGTTTCTTTCCTTCCCACGAAGGGCCGTGGGGCTGAAGAAAGAGGGACGTCAAAATTCCTTTTGGAACAAAGGGGAAGAAAGGGCCGCGCGTGAAGAACCAAACGACGTGCAAGGAGCACCACAAGTTCTTTCGGACGTGAGACGCCTCGATGGCACCGGCTCCGCCACCCTGGGCCGCACTGACCGAGGGCAGCGCCCCGCACGCACACACAGACACAGCGGCAGCGCAGCCCGCGCAGCTCGGGGGGGCACAGCCCCGCACAGCAGCGGGACAGGCGGGCTCAGCCCGCGCAGCCCCGCCGCCATTGCCCGCCCCCCCGCAGCCTCCAGGCGGCCCGGCCCGGCGGAAGGAGCGGGGAGGCCGCGCCGGGAGCGGCTCGCGGGCATTCACGTCCGGCGCGGCTCCTCCGCCCGCCGAAGGACAGCGGCTGGAAGCGGAGAAAGAGCGAAGGAAGGAGCGGCTCTCCTCAGCGCCGCCCCGCGCCCGCCAGCGCAGCGTTACCTAGAGCCGCGGCCCAGCCCCGCGCCGCCAACCAGGGCGCCACGTCCCTCAGCAGGTCGAACTCGGCCGCCAGGTGAAGCAGCATGGCAGCCCCGCGGCCCAACCCGGCCGCCCTCTCGCCGCGCCGGCTGCCGCGCGGCGGCCTCCGCCATGGGCCGACCCCTAGGGCCCCCTCGGCGCCTATTGGCAGGGGTGGACGTCAATCAATCGGCGGCCGCGCGGAGTGGCTGAGCGCGGTCCCGCCCCCCCCCTCCGTCGGGGCGGCGGTGCGGGTCCCGCTAGCGGTCCGGCTGCTGCCCGCGGCCTGACGGCTTTCGTTGCCGCCTGCGGGACGTTGGCGGTGGGAGCCGTGCTTGTGAGTCCCCGCGCGCTGTGTGCAGCTGGCTGGTGGCTTCAGCTGGCCTGGTTTGTCCGTGTGAGATGAGGGGCCGAAGGAGATGTTTCTCCTGAGACGCGCTGCGAGGAATATTGATATTTCAAGCTTTCATCGCAGAAAGATTCAGAGCACTTTAAGCAGTTGCCTGTGGGTGAGCGCTGGTGTCAGAGTTGAACGTGGAAGTGGTGACCGGCAGAACGCCCTGCTTGTGGGTCTGCAGCCCCACGTTTGGCTGGGCACTGTGCAGCATTTCCCTTCCCCTCGCAGTCCCTGTTTTCTGTGATGACGCCCTGCAGGTTGTGCTGGGCAGGTTGAGCCTCTCGGCACAGATGGCTTTGACAGAGCAGCTCGAACTTGGGATGCACCCTGAGACCAGGCCTGGCCTGATCCTACCTTCATACAACTCAAAACAGCAGAGGAGGAAAAGCTTGGTGATCCTCAGGATCTTCAGGCTGAGTTACTGAGTTTTTGTTTGCTTTCGTGCATTTTTGTGGGGTTTGTTGTTGTTGTTGTTTGTTTTTAGCACTTGAAAATACTTGTAGCACTGATAAGATGCTGTTCGTGGCTATCTATAGTCTGCCTGTAATTACCATTTCCCTTCTGGCGTGCGCTGATGTCAGCAGCTAAAAGTGGCACAAATGTGGACAGGCTGTAGTAGCACGTACCAAACCGCTGCACTGCAAGGACAGAGCAGCTTCAGCCAGTTCTAACAGCCAGTACTGAGTTTTTACCCTCATTGCTAAACTTAGGCAGTATAAAGATCAGACCAGAATCAGGTAAATCAACCAAATGCAGATGAGAAGCAGGTTGTCACTCAAATGCGAAGCACACTTGCTTTCTCTCAAACTATTGATAACTTTTACAATTCTATCACAAGTTTCAGGATATTTTTCTTAAAGAAAATTGGATCAAGTAATTGTGCAAGAATTTAGCTGATGCTTTCTCTGTTTTGAAATAGATCTTGACTGGTATATTTATTTTAAAGGTAGAAGCAGAGAACAGAGATAAGATCCCAAACTGATGCTTTTTCTAAGAGATGAGGTAGGGATAATTCATGGTTATGACTATTTGGAGTTAATGCAAAAATGTTTGGAGTTGATTCTAAAAGAGAAGAAAGCAAAGGAGGGAAGCCAAGCCCAAGAAATGACTGATTCTCTAACTATGTGCAAAAAGGAAAATTTTCACATGGAGAAAATCTCCTGTGCCATGAGCTGCAGAGTTCAGCTAAGGCTAGGATGAGGCCCAAGAGCAGGAATTTACTACTATACTATACTACTTTAATCCTACTATAAAGCAGAAAACGTGGAGGTGGATAAGAGTCTGCTCTCCAAATGCAAAAGGGAAAAGAAAAAGAAAACTAAACAGAGCTCCCCAGGTTGATGTTTGCTTTTTGTTTGTTTGTTTGTTTGTTTGTTTTAAGGAAAGAAAGAACAACTAACTGTCACTGTGCTTTTGTTTCAAAATCAATCCTGACAGTACATTCTCAAAAGAGAGCCCAAGAAGCTGATGAATAAATTATTCTCTAACATTTACAGACTGAGAATCAAACGATGATGTTGTTCTTCTAAGGTATGCCATGCAATATGAAAGGCCATTGAGCAGGAGGCTGGAGTTAGACAGAGTAATTGCTGAGTGTGCCATGGAACTTAAGCTGGTCAACATGATAAAAAAAAAAAGAAAAATGTTCTCATATGATATAAGCAGGTGAGTAGCTATGTAAACAATTGGGTATAGAAGAGATCCATCCATTCACTGATGGCTCGTGCTTGGGATCCATTCCACAATCCTTACTCAGTAAAACTGCTGTAAAAGTTTGTACAAGGCTTCACAGTCAGGTGTGAAAGGAAAAGCCTTTCTTGTTGAGATATTTAAAATAAAATTTCTGCTGAGTCTGCATTCCCACTGCAAAGGATTTGCTTTTCATTATTTTTGTACAACCAATATTTGTATTATCTCCCTAAAGTTAACACATTTTTTATTGAGACTGCTGGGATAGAGTGGAACTTCACTTCCTTTGCACTGTCTTGGGAACTTGGAAGCGTCTCTGTTAGCTTGACAGATGAAAAGGTTTGAGAAACAGGAAGGCATGAAATGATACATGACTGTTGGGCTTCAGAGATACAGAAACACAGGAAAAGCAACAAAGTAGAGCTGGGGAAGATGGGATTCACAGGATCAAAAGGAGCAAGGAGCCAGAAGAGAAGAGAAGAATCTGAAGAAAAAAAAAAACAAGACATAGGCTTATAAACTGTTTAGAACTAAAGTCACACAGTCCTCCCAGAAATTAAGTTGGAATTCCTGAGTTTCTCTGTTGATTAGCAAACTACTTGAAAACCACTATGGCTTATCCATAAAGAAAGGCACGATATTACTTCTTCCTGTTTTATTTTTTGTTCCAGTGATAGAGGCTTCCATGTGACTCTTCAAGATCCAGCACTGCTGATGACCCTTGGGAGTGCTTAGGAATGTCATTTTGATTCCATGGAGTAATTAGCTGTTCTTTTTGTTCTTCCTCAAAAAAAATTACACAGATGTATATGAAAAAAAAAAAGACAATTTTTTGGTTCAGAAAACACTTTCATTTGTTATATCTCTTTTCATTTCTAAAACATAATCCACTCTATTAACAAAATAAAAGTGAAATCTGAAGGAGCAAGAATTGTTACAAGATAAATTATATTTCAAAGAGAGTTATCTAGTATGAACAATGTTTTTTGGCAATTTCTTATTTTTGAATTTTAACTTTGTCATTATAACTTACAGTAATGATGTCCATTAGGACTGTCTATGTCTACATATGGTTTGCCTGCCTGTTCACGTGTTTATCTAGCACAGATAATATCAGAAATACTTCAAATAAATGAGTTTTGCAGTAAATTCAGAAAGTAAATCAGTTTCTGATTTATTAAAATTTTTATAAAGAGAAAAGAAAGATCATAAAATGCTGAGAACCCATGTCAGCGTTAACCTGAAAGTGAAACTCAGAGTGCCTGATTACCAACATGTAAAAGATAGCCTATCTTTCAAGAAACAACAGACAGTAGCAGATTTGGGGTTGTAGAGTCTAACATGTAAGGTGGGGCAGAGCAAGCAAGCTGTCTTGCATGAGAGTGTGCAGTGCCACACAGGAAACTAAATGTGCTCTTTCTCCTCAGGATAATCCCTAAGTGTTCGCTACAGCAGCTGTCACCTGAATAGTGCCAAATACTTTTAACTGGGATGGAGTTTCTTCTTTCTCTTCCAGTGTTCCCCTTGTTATCTGATACACTTTTGTTTTCTTCTCACTTCCACCTTTAAATGTTCAAAGCAAATATCTATTTCCTTTACAACTGTAAAAGATAATTCACAGCTTTAGTTCTCATTATATAAAACTTGTGATTTCCTGAACTGGCAATCTGGTTATACGTGTTATAGGCCGTATCTGCAGGACCAAATATCCAGACTGAATTCCTAGAAGCACAACGCATTCCTTGGAAACCACAAAACTGACTCATTCAGAGTACCTCAAGTAACAGTGCAGTGTGTGATACCACTTCAGTCCACATACAGAAAATTAAAAGCTTGACACAAAAAACATAAACATCTAAAAAAAAATAACCCTTAACATTTACTTCTGTGAGCTTTGCATTAAGGCAGAGATCCTGATATAGTTCTAGTTGCATCAGCTTTTCTAGATAGAGAAAGAAGCTCTCGTTTTTAAGAAAAAATGCTTATTCTTATCTCTGCCAAGTGAAATTAGTGCTGTAATCCATTTCTGACTTTTTCTTCCTATTTCTTTGCACTGTGAAACCAAACCAGGAATTTCTATTTCTATTCCATTTCTCTTAGAAAAAGCTCTTAGAAAAAGATGACAGACTAAATTTTCTACTTTTTTTTTTTTTTAAATTTTTAAATCAGGAATCTGTTCCTTTCCTATTAATGGGAGGACCTCCCTGGAGATTTTAGCGAAAGTGGTTCTTGAACAAAGTCAGCATTAATAGGCACAGCTATCATCCAGGGACAGTGGCCCTACTGACTGCACTGCAACCTGCATCAGGATTTTCTGCCGCTGGCAAAAGTTGTTGTGCTAATTGCACATGTGCCTATCATCACTTTACAAACAGTTCACGAGGCAGGAATTACAAAATCATACCTTCAAGCAAGTGTGAGGCTGATATGATTGACTGCCAACTTGGCATTAACCAGTCTAACATGCCTTTCAGCTCTCAACAGAATAAAGGCTCGTTCATGCCTATCAATGAGAAGGAAAAAACTATATACAGAGCCATAAATCATTGATGTGTTCCACATCAGGAAATTATACTTAAGACTTCTTATCTTAGTGGGAACCGACAGAATGAATATCTGAAATAATTATTTAAACTCATGACAGCCTGGCAAACAGCTCATAACTTCTTTTGAAAGTACTGCTTACCAAGGCCACCCTCTTTTCCCACCACTTGTGCAACAGAGGATTTATTGTGATCTTGTCTAGACAGTTGTTTCCTTGAAGAACGTTTTAAACAGTTGAACACAAAATGTAAGTCAGTTGGTTTCCTCAAGGAGATGGCCAATATGTTTATTTAATCCTCCGGAAATAATAATAATAATAATAATAATAATAATAATAATAATAATAATAATAATATACCACTAGTATTTTGTAGTAAGAATTAAAGCTGTGATTCAAGAGTAGTAGAGTAAAAAATCCTTATCTCAGCATATGAAAAACATCTCATTCATTATCTTTCATCACAAAATTTCAACATAAAACAGAGTAGATTCACAGAAGTCAGTCAGTATCCATTACAGATCCAGTGCTCCACGGACATGTTTTTCTATGCTTTGTTTAATAATTAATCATAGGATATAATCTTCTAACTACTAATGATAACATTTCTGTTGTGCTATTCATGCTCCTATTGAACAATATCTTATTCTTTAAATAGTTCAACTGAAGTCCATGACACACTAAAGCCAATAACGTGTTTCAAGTTGAGGAGACTTTGCAAACAATTAAGGTATTCCTCAAACTGAGGGAGGGAAACAGACCAGGGCCTAACACAATCTGTGGCCATATCCCAAATGGCCTTTTTTTTCCACCAGTTCTCCGCTTATGGCGCAGGCACTAAGGCTCCTTTGTTCTTCACATAGAATAACCCCTACTAACACTGATGAAAGCTCTGTGAACACACATGGTCTCAACAGCTGCTGAAGAAACTCTTTGCTCTGTTTAATCTTCCAGCTACAACCTCATTAGGTCTAGTCAGTAGCGTTTTTTGAAGCTTGCTCTTTTTTACCTTTCTGATCTTTCAGTTTTAACTTTGTTTTGCTTTGTAAAAGAACACTGTCAATACTCTGCAACGGATTCATCACTGTTAAGGAATAGATGTAATAATACATTTATCATTATATTGATTCCAATTAGCTTTTGGATATGCTTTTATTTTCAGTGTTGCGTTCATTTTAAAATATAGAAGAAACATTTAACATGGTCTTTCAAAAGACAAGATACACTGGGGACTATGAACACAGACAGCACAGGATGAACATATTGGTTAAATTTAACTTGAGCTTCACCTTCTTGAAAATAGGATTCTGGTGTGACTTTTTCTAGTCTATTACTAGTTAATGAAAAAAGATAAAAACCCCAGAGAGCAATTGATACAGCCCAGGACTAGCACTTATTTTAGGGCACATTTTGTAAATCCAGTCCAAATGCAGATGGGCCTCCTATTCCCTCCACCTGCAGTCATACCTACCAGCCACATGCAGCTGGAGGAAAGCAGGGCTGCAATTAGAAAATATGTCTGCAATTTAGATCACACAGTATAATTTGAAAAGAGTCCCTGAGGGTGTGGTTTGATGAGCAGCTGATCTAACCACTCATGGCCTTGAAAGGAGGTGTCACACTTCCTCCCCACCTTGCTTGCTTGCTTTTTTTTTTTCCTCCTTCCCTCATCCACAGGTCATCCTGCCTCTGTTTACCAGCCCTGCTGCACATCTGGTGCTTCTGTGATCCAACTCTACTTGCTAACCCACAAAGTCTGTTTATTTTTATTTAATGATTTAATTTTCTGCCACATGATTAAGGTGTCTCAGGTCACAGAAAGCTTTTACAAGTGCCAGCTATTGTAAAAGGAAGTACTGTTAATGTGCTGCTGGCAGCAGGGAAGGGAACAGAAGAATAAGAGACCTCCCTGTACTGGCAGCAGTGAAGTGGCAGAGCCTCACAGCACATTCAGAGCCTTTGCTGAAGGTTGAGAAACATTTTCCTTTTGCTTTTGGTGTGAAAGAAAGTCATTTTCACCCAGCATTGCTCTTGGCCGTTGCCTGGCCACCACTGGCATAGCTTCCAGACCAGAGAAGTGATCCAACTGAAAAAGAACCCTGAGGGGAGAAAGCAGAAGGTGGTGCTTCTGATTTCTTTAATATCACCCACCCATCAAGTTTCCTCCTCGATGGAGGAAACCCACAAAAATATTGTACAGAAGTGGGAACAAACCACTGGTGCTGGGCAAAGGGCATTGGGGCAGTGCAGGTCTCAGTGTTGCAGCACAGTTAGGATCTCTTCCATTTCTGCCAAACCACAACCTGGGGATGGGGTTACTTGACAGGGGGCATGTGCTTCTTTCCACTTACAATAAGCACAGTCCAGGTATTAATTGTTAGCTGATGTAAGTTAGATGACAAAATCCTGTACTTGTATCATTTGCCTGATTTCCTGTTTCCACTGGAATCCATAGAAACTAGTTTTTAATACCTTATTTGTATCTCATAACAACCTTTTCTTTGATACAGTACAGCAATTCAAATATATTCAGATTAGTCTCTCAAATCTGAATGCATTTCCCTGGCGCATGCTAAAAATATCTTTAATTTATTATACACATTAGTTCCAATAAGTGCCACATTAATAAACAAAGAGGGTGTACTTCATTAGTCACGCAGCATTCTTTTTCCAAAATGCATTCAGGACTCTATCATCTGACCTCTTTTAACAATGAGGTATTTATAGGATCCGTAAGGGCCTTATCCTCCAACCATGACTCAGCCAAAACTCACAACTGACGTTATCACCTCCTGTACTCTGTTCTTATAGCCTTGCTCATGTGAAGAGCTTTTATTCACTGACCTGGCTTGGGGAGCATATTCTCATCAGTATGATGTTGCAGGCTTGATGCCCAGTTCATCTGCACTTGGTAAATGTCATAGAATCAAGTCCTAAGCATGCATATATTATTTTCACAATGTTATATATACAAAAACAAGGGAAAAATATGCAGCCAATTTCGGCTTCCAGTACCACAGGGATGAACTGAGTCTGCGTACTTTAGCTTTTCACAGCTACACACAAAACAATTGAATTCTCCTTATTTTGGAAGAGAGTGCATTTATTTTTAGAAGAAAGCAGTTACCAAGTTTCTGAACAATTATTACTAAATAAAACAGTAATGTTTTTCAGCGATACATAATCATTTTAAAGTAAAATACAGTTGTAGTGTGTTGTAGTGTTAGGGGACTGCACTATCTCAACATGACAACAGTAAATTGTATTATTTAATGTCATAATTATGCCAATATTCCTATGTTAGAAAAGCTGAATTTTCTTAAAAAAAAAAAACAAAAAAAAAAACCCAGAAGATTAAATTTTGAAGATGCATAACAGCAAATGATTGTAACTGCTTAAAAAGAGTGTATCATGTGATCATGAATTAGCTAGTAAATCATATATAACATTGTTAGAACATTCCTGCCACACTGGATTAGCTCAGTTATCTATATACACCAGTATCACAGACATGGATACTATTAGATGTTAAAGAAAAAGATGCAAACAGATAGCAAACAGAAAAACCCCACCCTCATGATCTATAACTACTATTGTTGTTCCTAATTATTATCTTTCTTTATGATACAGAATGATAACCTTTCTTAGAAGCTAATATCTCATCATTAGTGAAGCTGAATGGAAAGGTGGGTCTGTATCAAAAATACTCTCAACAGTCTACTATCCTTCAGTTTGTTTGAATGATTCTTCCATTTATAAAGGTTCTAAATAGATAAAGTTCAGATACCATCTTTCCAAAATATATTGTTACATACCTGTCTCATTTTCTTATTTTGTCCTATAAGAGTGGAAGAATCCAACATTTCAGGTGCTTTTCTAAGTCCCCAGTGCTTTTTTTGACTCAGTTCTGAAGCAATACCATTTCCCTGCACTGAATTATACTCATGACAAATCTACATTTATTAAATATATGAATCATTATTATATTATATGAAGGTGTTTTGTAGCTCCTGTGTTTTATTTGTTCTTTTGAATATGGGTGAGCAGTATAATGGAGTCTTCAGTTAGCTGTTTGTTACAATGCCTAGGCCTTTTTCTTGAGTAGTTACAGTAAAGGTAGACTCAGTTGTGTTTATGACAAGTTGAAGCAGTTCCTTCAATCAGCACTGTCATGTATTTATCAGCATTTGACATCATCTGTTGATATTGCCAGTTGGGATACTTTCAGGAGCCTTTGGAGCTTTTTTGTTTTCTTTTATAGTTCTAATTAAACTTCTAAAAAAATGAACACTGGCTGTCTGCAAATGTTACCAATTTAAAACACGCTTGCTTCTCCAACTATTCTAAAATATACATTGATACCTCTCCAAAACTGCGTGGTAGCACTTCATCCTACTGTAGTTGCCTTCTGTGTACTTAGTGGGACGTATTTCATCACTGTGATAATAATGCAACTTCTTTGAGGTTAGCTCGGAGAAAATGTATTGGATGATTAAAGGGTGTACATAGTTTAGCATCCTTCCTCCTCTTTTTTTTTTTTTTTTTCCTAGTTTCTTCACATTCGCAGAGTAACTACCACTTTCATGAAAGAAGGCTTGTAGGTACATACATCCTTCCTTGATTTGAAGACACACAGGTAGGAGCAGTGGCAGAAAGGAGAGAAAGGAGCAGCCCCTAGTCAGCCGTGCTGCAAGCTGAGATTGAGCATTTTTTCCCTCCCAAGAATAGTCCGTGGTCATGGTGGAAAGCAGACCATGTCTGCCCTGACCATTCCATTACTAGCATCAGAAAAGATCACCAGGATAATCTTTTCAGCTAATATTAGCAAGTTCAGTACTCACAAGAGGTATCTACAATGGGACCTCTTTATTTATCAGTTTTATGAATGCTCCATGTGGATAAATGTTAGTTTTAGATCTGGTTTCAGCTTTTTTTTTCATTCCAGCTCTTGTATATAGTCCTGTTTAATGACAAAATGACAAAGGTCACTGAGCCTAATGTCTGAAAGGAGCAGTCTTTATGCATTGTCAGTTTTGTGGTTTTTTTTCCCCTTAGGTCACCAGGTTCACTTCCTTACCTCCAAAGCACTGCTGCTTTAGATTGCAGTATCAATTTCCCTATGAGCATGGAACAGCCAGCTTCCTCCTTCACCTATTCTTCTGCTTCCACTCCTTGTGCCTTCAGAGAAGGTCAGTTCCAGATGCTGCACAGAAAGTTGCAAAAAGCACCGTGGTTGTCAACTAAAGATATTCTGCAACTGTCTTCGAAGTTGAGTTTCATCCTGATCTCTACATTGTCAGATTTCCCCAGAAATAGACAGATACACGATGCAAAGATGAACATTCAATATTACAGGATGTTCTGATTAATTAGAACTCTGTGTCTTCTTTGTAGTCCATAAAAATGTATAATTCCTTTTTAAATTTTGGCCTCAGTGATCTTTTTTATCTATGGCCTAATTAGTGAGTACATGAGAACTAAGAGAGAGGTACAAAAGAGAATTATTTAAGAAATATTCTCGCCTTCATTTAATTGCTTTGAGTTAAATTCAAACTCTTGCTCTATCTTTCCTATATAGCACTTTTTAGTCTTCTAGTGCTCTTTTCAATCTTTTCTAAGTTAAATACATTTTTTTAAATTTGTCTTCTGACTAGAAGCTTTTTCTTCTTATAGCTTTTCCTGGATAACTTCTGAATAAACATTTTGGAATACTTTCTTTAAAAGACAGAAATAAGGTATCTGCATTTGATTTTCCATTTCATCATCACACTCTGATGATAAAGAGCATAGTTCTTTATAGAGATAGAGCTGCTATCCTATCATGCTGTGTTTAGGCTTATTTAAGTCTGTCATTAGAGACCATCAGCTATTTGACCTTGTCCTAAAAAACTCTCACTGTATAATTCCTAGAAATCTTTTTAGTGTTAGTTTGTAGATACATACACATGCTGCACAGCAGACTTATGATACTATTAGAAAATTAAATAGAACGTTAGCTCAGCAGTTTTTTCATTCTTAAAAGTGAAGTTGAATGTATTGTGCCTGTTTCTCATTCTTAATTGATTAGTTTATATTAACTTCTCTGTTATTTACTTTGCAATCTTTCTGCTGCTGCCTTATTTGTATTACAAGAAAAATGTGATTTTAGCCATTGCTCTCTGCTGGGGGAAAAAAAATTAAAAATGGCTAAATTGAAGTAATTATTTGTGTTGCATAAGATTTTAGATTAATCTGGATCTGAAGGTGTTAGATTAGATCTAATTCCATCTAAGCAGCATCTTGCTTCCGAGAGTGGTCAGTGCAAAGAGGTAGCATATAAAAAACATGAAAGGCTGTGTCTACTACTACTTCTGTTTCAGAAAGGATCAAAACAATTTGGAAACTATTGATTATTTTAGCATCCAGAAATTCCTGTGACAATTAGTTTCATGATATGGTAAAAGTGCAAAAGTACATCTGTCTGTTTAATTTTCCCATCTGATACTCCTGTTCACTGTACCCTATTTTTTATTTTAAGAAAAATAGTGCATAATTACTCTTTGATCAGGATTTTAAATATAATTATTACAATTTCTTTACTTGTCATCTTTATTTTAAGGCAAGGAATCTGTTTAAGGTCTCTTTACAGATCCTATCCTCTACACTCTTCTCAGTGCTTTTCTATGACTGCATATTATACAGAGGTTTTATCCTTTGTAGTTGTTTTTTATTTTGCTGGGAGACTCGTGGATCCAAAATTTGTATCTCTTCCATTGTAATAAGATTCCCTGTGTCTTATCTTTATAACACTGCCTATTTGCTTGTCAAATTCTTTCCTAAGACTTCTAATTTCCATTTACTACTCTACTTTCCATAAGTATCTTTTATGAAGGCATGTAAATGAGCCATTTGTTTTTCACAGGCACAAAACTCATCTAAGGTTAATTACCAATTAGAGATCACACGCTGCATTTGTGCTGCAGTTCCTGTGTCAGGAGCTGGCAGGAACTGAAAGGCAGCTCTTGCTAGGGCAGCAGGCTGCTGTGAACAGCCAAACCGCTGTAGAAGCAGACTGCACTTGGTGCCCTCCACACCAGAGGCTTCAGAACGGTGACATGAACCAATTTCATCTGTTCCAGTAGGAAGCTGTATAGCATCACTGCTTGCCAAACCCGTTTTCTTGCCTACTTGTGCCCCTGAGGAAGAGTGGCACACAGACCAGTCCTGCCTGGCAGTTTCAATTGAGTCACAAAATATCCTGAGCTGGAAGGAACCCACAAGGATATCTGGGTCCAAATTCTTGTTCTGCACAGTACCACCCAAAAATCAGATCCTGGAAGTGGTATCCATACGCTCCTTGAACCCCAGCAGCTCAGTGCCGTGCCCACGGCCCTCTGGTGCAGACCCTCTCCCTCAGCCCTTTTCCCGCCCCTCCCCTCACACAGCTCCATGCCGTTCCCTCGGGCGCTGTCGGCTGTCGCTGTCACACAGAGCAGAGCTCAGCGCTGCCCTCGACTCCCTGTGAGGAGCTGCAGCAGCCATCAGGCCTCCCCTCAGCTCCTCTGCTCTGGGCTGAGCGAACACAGGAACCTCAGCGGCTCCTCACACCTTGCCCTCAGACCCTTCTCCATGTTTACAGCCCTTATTTGGAGCTCTCTAATAGTTTTATCTGCTTATATTGTGGGGTTTATGTGTTCGCACGGTCCTGGTGTGTCTGTGCAGAGAGCTGTGCAGGGAGGTGCTGGGACTCAGATCCTGCCGTGGGGAGCAAGATGCTCACCCAGCGTTTGTTCTCTGAATTATTCAAGGGCTTCAGATGAGGTGCTCTGAACTGCTTCTGCACTGAGCCTAAAGAGAACGCTGCTGTGCAATACTGTGCAGGGTGAATGTTTCTTCACAATTTTTATTTGTAAGGACTCCATGAATAGTAGCTTCAAGCTGTGTTCTCGGCTGGAAAAAAATTACATTCAAAAGTAAATATATCATTAAAAATATATATATATATGTATATTTAGGAGCTAAAACACCAAAGAATGTTTTAGTTCTAATGAGTTGATTGCTGAGTGACTTCATGCTGAAGTGAGGTTACAGTCGTTAGGGTACCTTAAATACATATTGCTATTTTTTATTATTGTTGTTGTTATTTCTACTGTACCTAACCTGAACTCTGAATGTTCTGAGCTCCAGAAAGCTTTCCTTTTCCATAATTACACAGTCTTTTCCTTTATTCTAGACATCAATTCTTTATTCAATTTCTTTATTCTAGATATCGATGTCATCACTGACATTCCTTCTTCCAAATAAACCAAGCTATGATAGTTTTTTTTTAAAAAAATGTATTACAAACAAACAAACATGTATTAATATTAATCTCCTTTTCTAAAAATTCGGAAATGCTATTCTTGGTTCTTGATGTTAAGATCCAATTCATAGAGCATTTTAAAAGTCAGCACATCTCCAGTTACCTGAACTAAAGCCAGTGAAGTCAGTGGAAAGTAATTCAGCCCACTGCTGGTATACTGTTTGTCATTTCTGGAAAGGTTCAAAGTTGTTTGATGTATGGAAAGTTTGCAGAGGAGTAACCGTTCTTAAAACCAAGACAAAAGTAGGAAATGCACTGTTGTCCCCACAGTACAGTGTGATGAAGCCTCTCTGAAGGGCAGGCAACGTCCTGCAGAGCCGCACTGCCAACCCACAGATTGGGCTTTGCTCATGCAACTGAGGGTGATCTGAGAGTACGGAGCAAACTTACAACGTGCAGACCAGAGTTTTATCCTATGTCCACTGATGTAAAGATGGTATCCCCAGGGCATCACATTCCCCATGCCACAGAGATCCCCCCAGTGCTTCATTTAAGATGTGGAGGTCTCTAATGTCATACCTCCTCCAGCACGCAAACAGGCTCACAGGGTGACCACTGTATACTTCTCATTTTCAAACCACCAGCGTAAGAATAGCTTTCAGTGGACTGAAAACACCATATAAGTATATTTGCTTGTGCCTGCTAGCTTCAGTTTTGTCCAGTTCTGCAGTTCCGCTGTAATGATTTCTCTTTGAGCACAGCTTTGATAACAGCTATGTTATGTGCAGGGGAAGCTACGAGTTTTTAAACACACTGCTGTTCTTGGAAGACCAGTTTTATCAGATCAAACTGGCTCTTTCAGGTGAAATGCCATGAATTTACTTGTGGATTTTGGACACACAAAGTTTGCAATAGCTATGTGACTGCATCAGAGAGCAAAGTAAGAAGCAGTTCTGTGGTTAAGGGGGAGGAAGAGCCCTGTGGTTAATGTGAGGAGGAAGGCTTTGTCTTCTCCAGGCTACAAAGGAAATTTTCAAGAAGTAGCCAAAGGCTAATGAAAGCATTCAAGCAATTGAGAATTACCTAGGAAACTAAACCTCTGAAGCTGTTTAGCCAATAGAGCAGGAAGGGAGAGAGTTGTTCCCTCATAGCAGCTTTATAACTAGCAATTTCATAATGTAAAGTCATGCAAGCAATGTGTGCAAATAATGAACTAGCAAAACTATTGCAGCCATGAGCGGGGACTGCTGCTGAGCTAAACTGGGCTCAGGCTCAGTAGTTTGCTGAGGGAATCATGTCTGTAAAGGTGAAGGGGATCTCATTTTTCCTGGTTCATTGGGATGGACTAGATGGGGGTATAAGTGGTGTCAAAGCAAACAAGCATAGGAATTACTACTGGCCTGATGGATAAATCTGCAAGTTTTAGCACAAAATTGTGTAATCAGTTTTGCTTAAAGCAGGTATATTTAAACAGTAAGATGTAGCTGTGTTAGAATCCGCAAGTACCACAAGTTATCTTCTATTTTTATCTGTCCAACAGTGAAGCCAATGTCAGAGTAATTTAGTTGGATTATTTGTCTCAGACTGTCCCAAATGCCATTGTCCCACAAGTATGTAGCTGCAGCTACAAGAACTTAGATTTTACAGCATCCATATATAAATATAATATATATATATAAATAATAAATATATATAAATATAAATACCATAATCAATCTTTCTTTTGATTTTCATCTTTAAGATCTCATATAGAATACAAAATAAATGCAAAGAGAATTAGAGGCAGCTATTAAATTCTTGGAAATACAACTAATGAATATAAAAGCTGGAAAAAATTATATGCAACAAAGCTAATTTAACATGATTAGTGCAGTGTATGCAGGCTTTCTTTTTTAATGGAAACAGTGCCAGAATTAAAGTCACTTACAGCTTGTCTTCAGGCCAGACTCACTGGAAAATGCTTCAACTTCAATAAAATGCTGTTCGGTTTAGTCTAAAACTGGTAGGACATGAAAAACCTCAACAAAATCTCATTTAAATATAGTAATGTCCAATTTCGGTAATGTAACATGTAAAAACATGACCATCAATTTGGTTGGCAGTTTTGAAAGATTTCCACTAGATGCTCTGTAATCCTCTGAAGCATGTGAGAACTACAAATACTATGCACTTATTTTGTCTGCTATTTAGAGAATAAAAGTAGCTTACATTTTCTTCTTATTGTGCTGGTGTATTTTAGTCCTGCTTTGGCGCTGTTGGTGCAGCAAACTTTTGCTCAAAGCTCAGCTAGTCTTCTATCCTCATGGCTACTGCCTGTGCTTTTGATCTGCACTAGGGATTTTCTGGTGTGAAACTGGAACATAATTCAGTTTTGATGTGCATTAGAATTTTGATGTAACACTTGTAATGTTTGCATTCCTTTTGCATATTCACAGGTTGTACTTATGGATGCACATTTAAAATCAGCTGTTAGTTATCCAGAGCCTAGATAGACAGGTGTTTTCCTGGTGGCAATGCAATCATATTTTAAGGGGAACATGTCTGAAATTTATCCACTGGTTCCTTTTTTTGTGTGTGGTTGGGTTTTTTGTTGATGGTTTTCCTTATTGGTGTTGTTAAGTAATTCATCTAACTTAGAATAACTGAGTATTTTCAAACATGTCATTTAAACATTCAGTTTCTAATTTTACCATATGTATCAGTCAAGACTATATTTAACTCAGGAGTTGGGATTTTTACCAAAAAAAAGTTGTAAATGTGAAAGCTGAAGAGAGCAAAAGTCAGGTTTACACACAGCAAAGGAGTACCACCAGTGAAGACTTTGGTTCAGAGGCTAAGCTGTGGCTAGTTAAATGTGTTTGTCCTGTCTAAAGGGTGATGCAGACAAAATAGCTGCAGTAGGGCGGCTGTTTTCGATTTTGTTCATTTCAACCATGTATTTACCGGAGCTGTAGGCAGTTAGCCATAAGAGTGGACAAAACAGGAGTGTATTGTTCAAATGTTTATACAATCAAAGAAAACAAGCAGAAACCCTTCAGCTGGCTTGTCCCGCTTTGTGAAAGTCCCCTCAAGTCTCGGAAAGATGGGGTGGAGTGAAATGCGTTGAATTTATGATAAAGCATTCCCTGAGAAAATTCTGAGGGCATAAGCCACATTTCTGAAAATTGCAATGACTCAAATGACCTCTTGTTCTGACAACTGCATTTTTAAGCCTCTGCTGCTCAGATCTGTAATCAAGATAGGGGGAAAAGAAACAGTGATGTGGGTAACACAGGCAGAACTGGATTGCATCAGAAAATGGTATTTGTTTTCTTGGCTGACCCAATATAATATGCAACCTTGAGATAAAGGGTAGGAACAAATCTGTAAGGGCATTTCCTTTCTCTTAAGTTTATTCACTTATATAATCATTTTGAATTAGTCATTTAGTTCCAGGATTGATTGCAGTGCTGCAGTCTGTGGACAGTCCTACCCTCGTGCAACTACAGCACAGAAAAGCTGAGTGGGATTTCAAGGATCAGTCCTTGTCTGTCCCTCCATACTGCACTGGTCAGCTCTATCCTAGACTATCTTTGATAAAAGTGTGCCCAACCATTCTTAAAACTTCTGGTTCTTAAATCCTTCCTCATCTGTAGCCTCTTGAGGTAGCCTGTTTTGGTGGAAGTTACGTTGGAATTATTTTCCTACTGTCTATAATAAATCTTCCATTCTATAAATTTTCGGTTACTTCTTGTTTTTCCTTTTGTGAACAGAAATAGTATTTCTTGTTGGTAGCAAAAACAGCACCTAAGGCCTGGTCTCACCATGACACAAATGGTGGCCCTTCCCGGTGATGGTAGCTGTGCTGCAGTTTGTTGTGGGTATATGACATGGGCATTCAGGAGAGTAATTGCTCAAAGCAAATTAGCAGGGGCAAAACTAGCAAAGTATGAGTATTCCTGCCTTTCCTTAAGCCTCCTTTGTACCACTTCAGTAGCAGTGCTGGATAACTGTTTAAATGCTTGGCTCGATCACTGCACAAATCCTTCTCCAGTATTACCTGAATGAGACTCGTACAGCTGCAAAGTACAGACTTGCAAATTCTGCATTCTCTTAACCTTTCTTCAGCTCCAAACCACCTTGCTGAGATGAAACATCATATTCCTGAATATGAATTGGTGATGGCACCTCCCCTGAAGGGACACAGGCAACAGTCTTCTCTATCTGTTTACCACAGATCTAAGTATTCTGTTTATAATATAATGGGACTTCTGCAGAAAATTCAAATTAAGTGCATATTTTCACGTGGGTTGGAAGAACAGGAACAAATAAAAAATGTTAATAACTCCACATCTTGCATTCAGTTCTCTAATGGAAAACCCAAGCACTCTGTTTCCCAGCAAAATTTCTTGGTGCTAATTTTCCTGCAGACAAATTAGTACTCGGAGTGCTAATGTGTGTTTTGCTGTGACTTGTGAGACATGTTTAACTGTTTTATAATATTCTTTTGTAGGTGCAGTAGCAATGTATTGCCTACATAAGATTAACATTTTCAAAATGTAGATTATTTTTTTTGTTTATGCACCATTATTCTTTTAATTTGAATTGCATACAGAAATTAGGATGGACTTTTGCATTGTAAATGCAAATGGCTCTTAATATGCAAATTATAATGCATACATGAAAGTTTTTAGTTAAAACATTGGGAAAATAGACACATAAGGTGCATTTTTTTCAAATGAATCGATAAGGAGTTATGTGAAATGTGCAAAAATATGTTGAGATAGATAAAGAGTCAGCCTTGACATTTCTTTTTTTTTTTGACACTGATCATTTACATTTTTCAGAAATGAAATGAAGTACAGTAAAATGCTAGACACGCTTTTTCTTACTTTGAAGAAGTATTTTTTATGGTTAAACAACACTTTAAATAGTTAAGCTCATGCATTTACTATCTGGAGAAGAATGTTACTAACTTTAAGTTAACTTTAAATTTAAGTTAAGCTAACTTTAAGAGGTAACTTTCAGTGAAATCTTTCCAGAGTGAAGACTTGGAGATTTGGTTCCCCTAAAACAAAATATGACATAGGGTTCATGGAAAAATTCTTACTGCTTGGAATGGGCTTTCCTTCTCAAAACAAACAAGCAATGGGATGATAAATCTGTATTCTGTGCCCACTGAAGTCCTCAGAAAATCTGACATTCACAGAAGGGAGTATTATAACCAAATTAGCATTTTCTACAGCCTAGCCTGGACTGTAAATATTTCCTTGCATCTAACACACAACCAGCTAAAGATCTAAATGCATTATGGCCCTTTGGAGTTGAAAGAAAACCTCACACATAGGCTATGAGTTAGTTCCAAGCAGCCTTCAAGCCTATTTCTACAGTTAAACATTGAATTGGAGCTCTGCAAATGCATTTTATTATTTTTTTTAAATTAAGATTATCTTAAATCAGTATGCACACAATGCAAAAGATTAAAAGATAATTCAATAAACAGATGAATAGATGATAACCAAATAATAATCTTTCTTCTGTTGTTGATAGAGGCTACAGAAGACAAATCTTCAGGTGCTGTTCTAAAACACAGAAAGGCCATATGAGGAGATTGGTAGAAGCTACACAAAATAATACAAAAAAGTAAACACCTACTTAAGATATGTTGGAGACAAATCAACAAAACCTCTGTAGGTGATCTGCTGTTTCACAAAGTTATTAGAGATCCTAGAAGGCAAGTGTGGTCCAGTGTTTCTAGTATCTTTATGTTTTAAGGTTTTAAAATCTGAAACCCCCCACCAACTCTTTACATTGAGGTATCATATAATAAAAGAAAATGTTCTCTTCAGGGTTCTCAGCTTCATAATGAAGGATATTATGAACAGTCCTTGAAATGGAGGTGGATGCTACTCAGTAACAGTCATAAGACTTGTATGAAAAGATCATGGTTCTCAAGACTGAAAATGGTGAAAAATTATTCAAGATAGCCAAGTCTAAAGATGACAGCTGTAACTACAAATACTGAACAGCTAAGATATCTTCTATATGAAGAAAGAGAAAATAGATTTGGACTCTCCAGCTTATGAAAGAAAATTTAAGAAGGGATTTGAGAGATCTCTGAATTTGTGAATGCAGAAGTGTCTAGTCACCATTTGCTGTTATGCAGGGAAGGAAATCAAATTGTATCCTATCAGGTAACAGATTTTAATTGAATAAAGTGTATTTTACTTTTTTGCATAACATAATTACACTGTGGAACTCAAATTTTGGGCATGAAATAGTGTCAAAAACAGAAGCTGGCCAGTTGTCAGATGCTGTTTGGTAACTGTAGCGTGGGATGGTCAGAATCCCCTTCAGCTTCAGTGTGCCAGTGCCTGTGGAGGAGTGCTCCGTGGTTTCCCAATGGGCTGGGATCTGACCAGCTGTGACTGTAACTACAAAAATGTTCTACTATTTTCTTTACTGAAATTTTAGAAAGAAACACAATTAAATTTAATATGTTTGAGTTGCTGAAATTTTTCCTTCGATCTCTGTGTCTACCAGATACCATTACAAAAAAATAATGAAGGGGCATAAAAATAGACAAGTTGATAATTGTAAGGCTTTTAGCGAGTATCATTAGCAGACTGTTACCTAACCACTGTGCTGGGGCACCATTATCAATAGCATGTCCCACCTGCTGAATTTGAGAGGAGAAGGAAACGGGGAAGAGGATCAATGGATGTTACCTGTAGTTACACATATAGTGATGTGTATCAAGTGCATTCAGCAAAGCTATACTTTCTGTACTTAAACTGAATTCCTAATCCTAATTTTATCCCATTCCAACTGACATCACTGAAAAAACTTTCTCTGTTAACTGTCTCCTGGTAGAAAAACTGACCGGAAGATATTCCTCTCTACCTGTCTCATGAACAGCTGTTTAAAACTTACAAAATACAACCCAAGCTTTTTAAAGCTTGGCTCTTGAATCTTATTCAGCTTGTAGACATGAAAGCTCTTAGCAAGTAAAAGACTACGTTTACCATCTACCATAATCCATTATGAATGATCTACTCAGAAAGTGGCAAGAAAATAATAACAGAAAGAGTATTACCATAAGCACTGCTAAAAATCAGCTTTACCGGTGAAAAACACCTGAGATCACTGTCAGGATGGAACAAAGAAGTTTGCATTGGACAAGGTTATGATGAATAATGCACACAAAAGGAGTGAGAAGATGAAATCCTTAGTGTTCATAGGCCGTAACACACACCCAACACCAAGTAATAACATTCAAAAATACTCAAAATAATTATTCAAAAATAATTACCTTCAGAAAAGGCCATAAACATTATCCCCACACTGCCCTGGTGGGGCCTTGGCTGTGCAAAGACCTGGCATAAATGGGAGGGGCTGTTAGCAGCACGTTTGTCATCTGGGGCATTTGTCTGTTTAAAACATGATTCTTTGTAAACTATGAATTAGTCTGTTCAGTATTAATGAATTATGTTTGTTAGGCTGTCAGGGATGAAATGAAAGGAATCTGCAATGAAAGTGTATTCACAAGTATAATGCTTCCTTTCAGAGAAGCCAAGCACTTGAAACCAATGCAGGCCCAACTTTTTGGTGTTGGAATTCTTACACTGGGCTGACTGCTGAAAGCAGAGGGCATGCAGGAAAGCATGCTCACTCCTGAGCATGTGGAACTAGGAGAAATGCTGCAGGCATCTGAGCTGCCTCATAAGCAGCCCTTGGAGCAGCCTTGTGGCAGGAATGGAGCAAATAGAGGACACCAGTGCTGAAGGAGCAAAACTGTGCTTGAGCAGAGAAAGATTTGGTTCACCTTGTCCCCAGAAGGTTTATCTGTTGTCATGCAGCAGCTGGCAAAAGCATCAACCTCCTCACAAAAGTAGGAAGTCATATTAGGAACAGTAAGGAAACTTTCCATGTTTGGTTGTGAGATGCATGAAAATCACAGTGCATCTGCAAAAAGCTTGAAGTCAGACAGAATGAGAGTGACAGCAAAGGCAACAGTCTGGGCCAGCCCTGGGTTTCAGGTTTTCAGGGATAAAGCTTAAAAGATGAGAAAGTATATCATGTAACCTTATGTAGGCCTAGAAAAGAATTTTGAGGAACAGGCCTCCCTTACTCAACTGCAGATGTTGAAGATATGCAGACAAGAGCACAATGCACTTACCTTGATCTACAGATGACCTATCAGAAATAGACACAAATATTGCTAGGATTTAAATGAAGAAAAAGGCCCAAGTTTCTGGACGGCTGGTAGAAAACTCATCAGTTCTTACAGACATTTGAGAGAAGAGAGAATGAGGAAGTGGACCAGGCCTAAAAGAAAAAAAAATGCTTTTTCTGAGGAAAATGCACGCATCTGGAGAAAATCTCACAGAATTCATGTTGGCATTGCGTTGACGAAAGAACATACAAGAATAATTAAAAAAAAATACAATATGAGGCATAAAGAAAAAGATTCCTTCACTCTACAGAGAATACTAAGGATAAAGTCCCAGTAAGCTTATGCTGATGTGTGAGGCTAGTAGAGCCTGAAAGTATTTGGTAATGAAATTATTTAAGCACACTTGTGACCAGGAACTGCTCAGAGTGGACTATTGCACTGCTCTTATTGAAGAAATTCAGCTAAGTAACTTGTTAGTCAGCAAGGAAATGAATCACAACAGGACAGCGTTAGTGAATGACATCCATGATAAATGTATTTCAGATAACAGGACACATTAAATACCTCAGGAATTTCAAATATTTGAAAGGTATGGAGATTTCATAGACACACTTGCAAGCCTGTATTATTCAGAGGTCAGTGGACTTTGAAAACTGTGTCGAAATAAAAAGCAAACACTAACTAAGCCAAATGAAGATGATTAAGACCCTATCTCTCTTGGTTTACTTCACTACCAAGCCACACCTCTACCCTTCGTAAGCCTTGTTCACATGTATAATGCAGACCAGAAAGATCAGTTTGGCAAAAATGCAGATGTATAAGCATGTTCTCATGACCTGAACCACCTAAAATTGGCAAGGGTAAAGAAAAGAAACCAAACTAAACCCTAGGAACCTACCACCAAGCAGAGAAAAGACAGCTCATTTGCAGACAATGAAAACAACCACTAAATGATATAAAACCTGTATTTCAAGTCAGAGAAGCCTCATTCACTCCAGATTAAAGCTGATATTCCAAGTAGAACTACCATCCTTCTGTTTTCTCATGAATATATCTTCTTTCTCACTTGGAAATCTTGTCTGGTGAGATGCAGAGATATATTCATCTCGGATTTTTAGGTGTGCAGCAGCCCATTTCCCTGTATGTCTGATGACAAGCATGCAATTGAGCATGTAGGGTTGACATGGACATTCACAGAATATTGGAGATTGTGGGTCCAGGTGAACAGTAGGTTTGATATTTCTCCGAAAACAGCAGCCATGCCAACACAGTCTGGTTACACATGCACGGAAGGGATGGCACAACCCAGAAATTTCAGGATCACTCTGCAGGTCCCGCAAGACACTCTTAGTTTATAATCCTAATTCAAACTATAGCAATATATTTAAGATCAGATATTTACCTGGCCCTGCACTTTGTTTCCAAGCGTGAGCACCAAGTGAGTGCCCCAAAAAGATTATAAGGATCCTGCACAGAGCCTTCCCAAAACATTTTCTGAGCTTCTCACTCATTCATTTTCAGTCATTCTAGGGTTTCCTAAACCAGATGCTGTGGTTTTGCACTGAATAGACTTTGGTGTCCTTTTTTTCAGCAAACTAATTTTTAATTTTTTTTTTAATTCAGGTATACTTTCAGCATCCACAATGTCTCAAGTTCTACAAGCTAACTGTTCAATTATATGAATGAAGGCTTTGCTCTTTATTATTATTATTTCTTAGAGGCTGTCATCTCACCTTTACTTGATTTTTCATATTTCATACTGAAAAAAAAAAAATATTTCCTACTCACCTTTCCAGAACAATCCTTATTTTATCATGTTTTTTTACTGCTTTTACTGACAAAGGCCTTCATCTATTCAATTGTTCTTTTTACTGTAACTGTTCTGTATCAGTAACCACACTTGCTAATGCACAGTCTTGCACTAATGCATGTGTATTTTACCATACTTCTCTATCTTTCTTCAGATGAATGCATAACTATAAACACTCTGGAAGTTGTAGGTGTGTCATGTGTTTATACAACAGCAAAGGGATATTTTCTCACATGTTCTTGATTCCTTTTCTAGTGATTACTGGCATCCTGTCTGCATTCCCTTTGTATCTCCTGACAGGGAGCTTTTGTTGCCTAGTCATTAAGTGACTAGGTCAGAAGTTCCAAGTCTGCAATCATCTATAGTCTATATCACTGACTAATTCACTGTTAGCAGCAAACATTTTCATTCCTTTTCTACAGTTTTCTGATCATTGTGACCTGTGTTGAGCAATGCAGACTTCAGCATAGAGCCATGTGGAACACAACACGTGATTCTTCCTACTGTGAGAGGCAATTATTTGTTCCTCTCCCTTATTCCCATCCTCTGGACATTTCTTCATGTCTGATTATCTTCTCCTATAGCCTCTAGGGAGGCAACTGTTCCAGTGCTTTCTGAAAATCCAGGCAGATGGTATCAAGCAGATCTATGTTGCCAGCATGGCTTATTAACTATCTAGGCAGATCTTGGGTAGATTTGTGATGCATGAGCTCTCTTTACAAATACCACAGTACCTCTTTTTCATTGTACCATGCTTATCCTGGTGTCTGCTAATGCTGTTTTTGGATGTCCATTTCTGTGAGCAATCTAAGAGACCATTCAAATTTCATTTAGACTGAAACAAAGGAGAAAAAAAGGCTCAGGCAGCATGCAGGTATGAGTATATGAACTTAGCCATAGATCAGGCTTTTCAGGATCTGCAATTTTAGAGTTTATTAAAAGGAAGTTCATTTTGTTCTACTAGTTTTACAATACCACGAGTCTGTTGACTTCCCTGTCTTTCCATGATGGAAATAAAGGATAAAATTAAAAGCATGTTATAGCCATGAGGCAGTACAACCGTCTCCTTTAACATTCTGTTTTAGGAGTTCCTTGTGGATCTGAGAGTACTTGGGTTCTCTGTAGCTTGATATTTAGCATTCAAAGCATTCAGCCACTATATTATCTATTCATTGCCTCTGCCAGAAAGAGTAAAAAAAAGTAATTGGATTATTGTGTTACTGGCTCTTAGGTTCTTACTTATTTGGGAGGAAGAGAATGTACTCCAAAGAGATTTTAACGGATCCTGCAGGTATTTCCAATAGGGCAGTCTGTATGCATTTATAACAGATTTGATCTGTGAAATGTTTGTCAATTATGTGGCTTATTGCAGGAGACTTCCTTGCCACCTATTCTGTGGATACATCCCTCCAACACACAAAACCCATGGCCATTTGCAAAAAAATACCAACGTTTCAAGCAGCGTATCAATCACAGGGCATGTGCTGAAACTTCAGAAAAAAATTGATGGAAAAGATTTGCTTCTTATATTGTGTATTGCTTGCAAATATTGCCATCATTAAGAAGTACTCAGGTGTGTTCTCTATTGTGCACGCCTTCGAATTGTGTTTGTTGTTTCTTTGACATACGACAAGATGCTGACTGTACCAAAGCATAACTTTGTTTGCTGCTCTGCCCCCCTGTTAATGCTGAAATGTAGCAGCTGCATTGGATTCTACCCTCATTCTATGTGCAAATATTCTTTTATCACAGCTGAATCGTTGTTTTCTTCCTCTATTTTATGTTCACAAATGTATGGATTTTAGTATCTATTTTAGTTACTATAAAACAAAGAAGCCCAAAGTCTCTGTACTCAGAAAATGGAATTATATTTAACTGCTGAATGTTATATAGGTTATGCTAATATTTTTGATTCTACTAATTATTTAATTCCATCACATTTAGTACCAGTATCAATAGAATTGCCAGCAGACAGATCTGCTTTTTTGAAAGAATGTTCCATCATAATAGTCTGCTTGCAGAAGCTGAAATGTCATGACTTTTTAAAATGGTCACATATTTTATTATGCAGCTTCAGTCAGGGGTGATTAGTTCAAGGAATGTAAGGTAAATATGAAAATCTCTAAAACAAAGAAAGCAGTGGGCTGTCCTTAAAAGGAGATCTCCTGGGATGCTGCTTACAAGGGGAATCTCTCAAAATGCAGCCTTGGGCACAGCACCATTCAATAGTTCTGTTCACTAACAAACAAAGGTAATAATGAAAGACATATTTAAATCAATAGCATAGCAAGAACGAAGAAAGGAAGCCCTTGACACTGAGAATAGAAACAGACTGGAATTTCAATTGAACTGTATTGTCATCAAGTCTGCATTTACACCTTACCATCATCTAGGCTGTGTAAAAACCCCTTACCCTCTGTACTTCCACACCCTGTTATTTTGTGATCCCTCTTTCTCATGGCAACTGCTTAAATTCTGCCCGTGCCACTGAAGATGCCCATCTTGAAGCCTCAAGTGAGCCAGGCCCCACCTGTCTCCTCAAGGACACTTCAGAACAATGGCTCCAGAACCAAGATCTTCAGCTCGCAGCCAAGACTGTCTCTGTGTTCCTCACCCCACAGGCTCTGTCTTCCTAAGAAAGCTCTCCCGGTCTCACTGGGGAGAAAATACAGGGTGATTTACTTATGTACTTATCCAGCATTCTCACTGGGCCTGAGGAGCCAGGATTGAATCATATTTTCTGAAGAAAGACACCTCTCAAATGCTGGATCAGTTGGCTTCCTTGGCTAGCATGTCCCACAGTGTCACAGAACCCACATCAGTGATTAGCTGTTAATGGAATGTGCTAGGAATGTCTGTGGTTAACTGATGCCTGCTCCATATTGCTGTTACAATACAGGTTTTATGGTGGGGATGCTGGTGGCTACCCATTAGGGTGATTCACTTTGCTTCTGTGACCATTCCTTGCTGCTGTTCTCAGGCATCAAGAACAGTCCTCCAAGGCCATGCCAGTCTGCTCTTGCTTACTATTAAGCAGACAGACTATGACTTTCCTCCTGTGCTCTCTTCTTTTCCATCAACATTGCACCTATTCATTATCTTTTAGCCTTCATCCCTGGCAAGCAGACACAGATAGTAGGAAAATGTTTCAATAAAACATAATCTGGAACTTGGCACATATCTCATCATCCTTATTCAAGAAAGACTGATTCAGCTTAACAATTTAATTCAATTGTCTAGATAAGGAGGCAGCATGATAGAAGCAATTGGAGGTTTATGGCATTAGAGGAGACTAAAAGTGTAGCTTCCCTAGTGTAATCTGACAGAGGTGATTGCAATGAAGAGATTTTGGCAAAGGAAAAAAGGTGCTTACAAGGTTGGGGTCAGAGGTCAGAAAAGCCTCCTAACACTACAGCACTGATGTTCTGGATCGGTCAACCCAGCGTGGCCAGCAAAGGCAAGAATATGATTTATTTTGAGATGGAACTCAGTGTTACTAACTGAAATATGTCCAGATATACATACTTACAGCAGTAGCCTGAACTTTATGACTTCTGCTGGTTCTTTCCTATTCATATCTTATGTCTATCTATTCCTGAATTTGAGGGAGTTATGGCTCAAAATTTCAGTTCCACAGACCTTGTCTATACATGAGGTTATTTTCTCTTTTTTGCTCTATCACTAGCAGTTTACCATGCTCCAAGCCTATACTGGGGCACCTGGCGTATCTGATGGAGACAGTGAAGTAATAAATGCTAAATGAATTGCTACATTTTTTCAGTGTTTCCATTAAAAACATTATATGCATCAAACCATGGTATCTGGAGAAAAAAAAAATTGCAGAAAGAAGTCTTCATTAAAGGTTTGTGTGCAACACATTGCTGTATAATCAATTAATATACAGATGCTATAATTAAGAAATATCCCAAAAATTTAGGCTAAGCAAGTTATCACACCAAGGAAGAATAGATGGAAAGCTTACTATTAGCCTGGGCTCTCTGAAAAGACTCCAAGAGAAGCAATCTCCAAAAAAAGATCCTCCCCCCTCCTAGTCAGCTCTTAAATGGGTCTAGGAGTGGTGGAGCCAGGCTCCACCCCTTCTGGTAGCACAGGTGAATTACCTTCACCTGTGCTCCCAGGGCTGACTCATTGCTCACCTCAGGTGATCAGAGGTTCAAGCTGTGATTCAGCGGTTCCCATGCAGTTGCTTACATACATGCTGCAGAGTTACTTCTCTTCTGAAAGACTTGTCTTCTGAGAGAGGTGTGGTCAGAAATTTGTGAGCTCATGAGAAAATAAGGACTGTGGGGAATGCTACAAGAAACGCGTGATGCTATTCTGCATGGGCTGCTTTAGAACTTCTAATTCCTCTCAGAATAAGACGTCTAACCATTTCTAGATCTCGTACTCAATGGATTTAATTATTCTTGTGGCAATGTTGTCAGCTAAAGTAAAATCTTCTCTTCCTTTTTTCTTTTTAAAAATACCTTGATGTGTGTACAGGGCAGTCATGCTTGCTTTCAACTTCTGTCTCCAGGGCATTATTTTTCTCTGAAAGAAAAGATTTTCTCTTCTCCATTTCATGCAAGCCCCTCTGGATATAAGTGCAATCTCATCACAGAAATATTCGTAAGTTAACAGTAAGACTTTTTTAAAATGTAATCTGAAATGTTCTGTCAGATCTTGAAAACTGTAGTTTTAAAAATGAGTTCACAGAGAGAATTGGCTTTCTTACCTCTATTCAAACTGTTTATTTTTAGCTGAGCATTACTGAATATGGAAGCAGTCCAGTTTACATCCTGGTTTGATTTCCTGTTTACTGGAGCCAGCATGGTGTCACCACTGTATTTCTGGACCACTCTGGAAGCCCATGTGCAGCCTTCCTTCTGCATCTGAGCAGCACCATGCTGCACAATGGACCTATTGTTGTGCTCTCAGATAAAGAAATATGAATATAAATTAATGTGGAATACATTAGGTTTATGTCATTTTGTTAAAATACATATATATGTAACTGTAAACCACTTCTTGAAATGTGTGGGGAAAACAAAGTCAGAACCATACCTGTATTTGTTTGAAGTTATTATAAAAACAAAAATAAATCTGACTGCACATAGGGTGGCTCCCTATAGTACAGTTTTAATGGGCTGGCAGGGGATGTGTGCCTTTAGCCTTCTTTTCTTTTTTTTTTTTTTCTTTTTTTTTTTTTTAATATACTTTAGTCTGCTATTGTTTCTTGAATTGTAGAGCTCACTGCTTCCCCTAAGAGAGTATTAAAATATATGTATTTTTTAAAAATCTACAGACTATCTGAGAATCTGAGCTGGCCAATATAACTGCTAATGGTCACAACAACAGGCAGCTCACACAAGGAACTTTTGGGAAGCTCAATCTCCTTAGCAGTTCTGATGCTTGGTAGCAGCAGCCTCAGACCTTGTTATTATTGTTTTATTAGGATTGTCAGAATGAAATGGAGTAGTGTCTGTCCAGGGAATGTCTATGCCAGGTAAAAGGGCAACGTTTTGTCATTATGGCTCAGATACTGTCTAATCAGTTCTACTTTTGTTTTAGTAAAGATAAGTTTGAAGGAAGTGAAAATATTTTTATTTCTATCATTTAATCTAAAAGGATAGGAACAGTCATTAGCCTGAACTCTATTTAAGGACAATACAAATCTTGTTACACCAATGGACAAGAACCTTGAAAGAGAACCTATAAAAAACACATTAATTCTCTTGTTGCTGAAGTTGATAAAAAGAAAAAAAAAACAAACACAAAATAATAAAACTAAGCAGCAAATGATGTAAAGCATATTTGCTTTTTACACATCTTTCAGATTCACTTAAGCAAGATTTTTGGATTCTTTTTAAAGAGCCACTTAAAAGCTATTTTTTGTTTAAATAACCCTTTTCAAAACCAATTTTTGAGTGAGTACCTCTAAGTAGAACACCCAGAGCCTTTCCCTTTATCTTCCTAAACATGCTGATTCTCTTAATGCTTATTTCTGATCCCTGTAGGTAAAGCTTTGGGAGCACTGACATCTACCATGCCCTGTGCGCAGGCTTCCCTTCTGCTGCTGGTATTTCCATTTCAGATTTGCTGCTGCTGCACCTGGGGAATACCCTTTACAAAGGCTTTGTCAGAAGCAGGCAAATGAGGTTCCCCTGGAGCAGCCCCAGAGCAGCCTACAACAGTGTACAGCTGCTGGAGCAGAACCGACCTGTGTCAGGCGGGCAGCGTCATCCAAGGACAGCACTGTTCCTCTTTTAGAAATGTTATGCCCGATTTGAATACGGTCAAAAGGTACAGATGGAAAATAGCTGCTCACTTTTCCTCTCATGTTCAATATTGCCAAACAGGTCTGCCGCTGATTTCAGTGTTCCTACGTGAGGGTGAAACATAAATAGCAGTCACACCTATCTGAAATACAGCAAAACCATTGTAAATATAGTGATCAAAAAGGCACACAGCCATTTATTTGTGTCCCATGTGCTCTTTATTCCCACATGGTTAAAATCTTGCAGAAAATGTTAATTGTATTCTGAAGTAAACTTTTTTCTTTTATTTATTTATTTATTTTTTTAATAAAACAAAATACCTCAGCCGACAGAGTGCATCTTTAATTACATGAAAACCTGAAAATGCTAAACAAAAGGTTCTGTGTCTGGACAGTACTGCACAGCTGCTTTCCTTTTGTAACAGGTCCTGGTGGAGGCTGATGATCACGATACACATGCTTATTTTAGTGTAGTTAGTTTCAGTTGCATGTCAAAAACCACGTGAGACTCGAATGCTGTTACAATAAGGACCGCAGCAAGAGCAAGGTTTGTTCTATGTATGGAAGCTTCATGCACATGGGGGGAGGGGGATGTTAAACTTACAGGGGAACCCAAATTATGCACAGGTTATGAATGTCAGTAATTATGATCTAAAATATTTATTACATGTGTAAGAAATATTGTATTTAACGTGTTTTAGTGATATTGAGCAACGAATCCCAGAAGAGCTGTAGTAAAGACTGCAAGCAAATAATTAAAAACTGAGCAAGCCAAGTAAAACCCAATTGTAGCAGTAGTATTTTCAGAGGTAATCACAGGAGTCTGTCATTACCTGACTAAAGGTTACAAAGGCAAATGTCAAGAAATTCAAGGGTCACATGGTACTTAATTGTTGTGAATGGAATATATTATGAAGAGATCAGGACTTCATGACTCATTTAAAAAAATGATTAGCTTCAGGTTTAAATCTGAAACAGTTTACTTGTTGTATACAACAGTTACAATGCATCTCTCTCAGGTTTAATGTTCTTGGTGTTCTTTGTGTTCAAAGTACTTTAAGAATCCATGGGGATTCCCATGGCTTAGTTCATTGCTTACAGTCTAAGTGGTTAAAAGGTAAATTGGCCTCAGACATAAAACCTGATATGATTTTTTTTATTCTCATCAGAAACAAGTGACTAAATGCAAAAGTGTTCTGAGGGCCAGAGCATTCAAAAAGTATTTCATGCTGATATTCTTGAATGTTTCATTTAACTATTTTCAACCAGCATGAAACATTTTGACATTTGTGGAGAGACACAGTGCTTTTTAGTTTGTCAGATCAAAGACAAATGTTTCATTTGTTTAACATTTTATGTGTACCCTTGAGCTGTTGAACAGCTTCCTGGCATTCATATTCTACGTTCCAGTTCTTTCTTTCATGTGTTGGATCCCCATCCCAAATTGTGCTGTCTTCAATGGTAAAGCCATTTCTGCATCTGTAAATATTACACTGCATTGTTTTTGTCAGAAAAAAGAAAAAAAAGGGTGAAAAAATTGTTTCCTGTGGGAAATTTAACTTTTACAGAACAACATTTTCCACTGAAATACCACAGTTTTAGAAAACTTCCAGCCAACTGTACTTAAAGCATATTCCAGGAGTGTTATGTACAACCTATGAATGTCAGCTTCTAACTTTTATTCCAAATGATCTCGACTATAAAAAAAACTTTTCAGATTCTCAGTACAGATAAAATGAATTGAGATTCTATGGACAAGATATGTTGATCAGAATGTAGCTATAATTACAGAAATACATCAGCATTACTAATAGGTTACTTCATACTGGGAGCTGAAATTGGAGAAACTGAATGTTTTTGCAAGGAGGAGGAGAAAATGGGGATGAAGCGATCATTGCAATGTAGTCATGCTGAACTGCAGGGCATGCACAGCATCTTGTTTTGCTGGACAAAGGAGATGATGTCCTTACTTGGCCTGTAAGGGTCTTCCAGTCTCACTCCCAGGCAGTTCTTTGATGTCTTCCTGGAGCAGAGTTTTGTGCAGAAGTGTAGTGTTTTCTGAACATAGCTCCAAGTTTACACCAGAGCCCAAATTGGCATTGCAGCCAAATAGCTTCAAAGAGTCCATTTGGCATCACAGCCTTTGGGAAAACCAAAGGTTGGTGAACTGGGAGATTTGCAACTTGCATCCATCACCTGGGTACACTCATCAACACAGATACCTTGTGGGAACCTGGGAAGCTGCCTGTGAACAGCAAACCTGGATGTGCTCCTTCCTCGCGGCAGCCAAAGCAGTGCACGGCAAGACAGAACACAGTTTACATGATAGGCTGCATGTGATCCATTTGACTTCCTCCAAGGGCCATACTTGTATGGATTGTTAGGACAGTTGTTAAGACAACCCGATTTAATTGTACAGATCTTATTTGCAGCTTCCTGTTCTGTCTACAGTGTAAGTCAGCTTGTGTCATGCTCTCTTTTTCCACCTCTCTCCTACAGTTACGCAAACACACACTCATGCACATATGCTACATTGGTCAGATGTTTGGGTTTGACCCAGACGGTTTGAGTTTCAGATCAAAAGTATCTGCTAAAGCATTGATTCTGCTGCTGAAAGTTTAGGTTTCTGTGCTCACAGCAAAGAGATGAGATAGATGAGTGCAACATTTGCAGGGCTGAGCTAGGTGGAACTGGTGCTGTTGGGTTGAAACACTTACACATGCATATGCAAACAGTGCTAAGCAGAGGTCTCCACCCAGGTATTTCTAATTGCTTTGTTTTGTAGAAGTCTGTTTTGGTTAGTGACACACTTAGACAACACCTGAGACTCTGTATGTTCTTATCACTTAATTCAGAGGAAAGGTCACTGTTGCACTTGATAACTTACAAGTTTATTACACTGTGATACCAATTATGAACAAGGCCAGATGGCTAATTTGGATCCTATTAATAGGTGGCAAAAATGACGTGAGAAATCGCGACCTTTCCTTCTCTCCTAATCAAGTCTTCTGCAACGCTGTTGCGTAAATAAATGAGTGGAGACTCATGCTCAAGACTTTTCATCAATTGGTTGCTTTGTCCCAGATACCACTTTTCTAAATTTACATGCCATCTGGCACTGCTATCAGGTTTGCCAGGATAACTGCTGAGCAAACACAGCAACCTTCCCCGAGGCAGAAGGAAATCAAGCAAGGTGCCATGAAAAGGTTGTCTGATGGCACCAGTCACAGCTCACCGGCATGATCTCTGTGCTCTTTTTATCTGTGGCTATGCCTTTTTTTATTTACTTTTTTTTTTTTTTTCCCCCCCTGTAATGCTCCTTGTCAATGGAGGGAAAAAATGAGGCCCAGAGTAGGAAAAGGAGGAGAGGGTTTAAAGCAAGAACAGCAGACGTCTGGGTGCTGTTCAGGACTGATTAGCTTACTTACAGAGAGCAGTGCCAGGGACGTGAAGAGGAGCACATCTGACAGCCGATGTGCTTGTGCGGGTGCTCAGCCAGTGCTCACATGCAGTGGAACAGAGGTTCCAGCACAGCGGGGAGAGCTTCAAGCCTCACTGCCTCAGCTCAGACACGACTCCCTTCCTCAATTCCTTGATGCATCTTTATATCTGCCATACATTAGCCCCCATGAACATCAACTGCTTAAAATAACCCTTTGACAGGAGGCTGCAGCCTCTGGCAAATCGTGCAAGAACACTAACCCTCTGCACTTCCCAACCTCTGCCAGAGATGACTGCTACTGCAGCAGATGCAGCGGGAGGAAACGTGTCCAAGTTCAGCAGCCGCAGTTCAGTCCTACACAGCTCAACGTTTCTTTCACTGGGAAACTGGTGTTAAGTTAATGGGCACTGAAATGGGCTGTGGGTGGTAACATGCCATTTAGCTAATTGTTGGGAAAGTGGTCATCTGAACCAGTAACATCCCAGGTAGCTACAGGAAGAACAAGCTAACATACAGTTCGCTTGTGCTGCAGCTACCTGAATCACCTGAGAAGAAAAAAGCTTTCAGTGCCATTATATCGCAGCTCAGTTCCTGGCCTGTTTCATGGCACAGCCCCACACGGTACATGGAAGGAAAGGGGCAACGGGGCAGAGTGCCTTCAGCAGGCAACGCTCCTCAGCACTGAGCTTTGGCATCAGACTGCTACAAAGCACGGAATCCACCACGTCAGTGCGTGCCCTGCACCTGTCCACCACTACAACTGTACTTTCAGAGACTCGATGTAGTATATTTATTATTTTATAAGGCCTTGTATGCATGCTTCAAATTATTTTGCTGTGTTAACGTGAGGTTCAGCAGAAGTGACGCATGCCATCAGGGCACAAACACAACGTTTTAAAGAGGCTGACTAATTTTTCCTACGAAGAACTGGCACACATCTGTACATACAGTGGAAAATACCCAGCAGCTTTATCCCCAAAACACAGTAAGTCACACTTCCCAAAGAATTAACTTTAAAAATCTCTCTGCTGGAGAGCGTTTGTTGTCTTTTTAAGACTGAGACTCCGAACGTTAATTCCTCCTCTCTTATTGAAGCCCGCTACAAAGCAGAAGCAGCGTTTCAAACGCGATACAACCCGGCTTAGCAACACGCCACCGTGAACGACCTTCCGCACGTCGAAGCCCGGCGGCAGCAGCGCTCTCCCCTCCCGCCGGCTCTCGGCCGCCGCCGGAACGCGCGCCGCTCCCCCAGGCAGACGCGCCGCGCCCCCAGGAGCGGTCCGCGCTCCCCTCAGCCTCAGCCCCGCCCCTCGCCGACCCCTCCCGCCGCCCGGGAGCTCCGGCAGCGCTCCGTCTCCACGTGGGGCCACTTTTGTTAGAAGAGCGCATCGGCAGCGGCGGGACGCGGCTCCCGGAGCGGCCCGTTGCCGCCGCCCGCCATCTTCCCGCCGCTCCGCCTTCGCCGCAGCGGCGCCGCCCGCCCGGCCCCGCGGCCCCTTTCCGCGGCTTCGCGGCTGCCACCCGCGGGGCCTTTCCCCTCCGTGGCGCTGGAAGGCACGAGGACGGGTGCCGGAGCCTTTCCCCGCGGCGCCGATGCGGCTACGGGTCCCGGCACGGCGCGAAGCACCGGCCGGCCAGGAACGGCGGGCGCCCACCGCCGCCCCATTGTACTCCGGCCTGAGAAAACGCCGCTCCGCTCCGCCCGGACTTCCAGCCCCCCTCCCCCGCCTTCCGAGTGGTCCCTTCCAGCGCCAGTACAGCGCCCTTCGGAACAGCCCATCCGTGGGAAACGGGAGGGGCCGACGCCGCGGGGCGAGGCGAAGAGCGGAACGAGGTTCTCCCCGGGGGCCGAGCCGGCCGGTGACGAGCGCGCCCGGCCGCCAATAGGGCGAGGCGGCCGCCAGAGAGAGCCAATGGGCGCGGAGGGGGCGGGGCTTTCCCCGAGAGGGGCGGGGGCCGGGAAGGCCGGGCCGGGGGCCGCTGCGCCTGCGCGGGGGGAGGAGGTGGGGACTTCGTCGTGTCCCTGTGGCGGCGGCGGCGCCTGGGGAGGGTCGGGTGGAGGCGGGCAGGATGCGGGAGGCGGCCGGGCGGCCGTGAGCGGAGGGAGCCGCGCGAGCGGGCCGCGGGGCGAGGCGGGGCCGGGCGGGCGGCGGCGGCGGCCGGAGGGGCTCGAGGCGGAGAGCGGGCGGCCGGGGCCGGGGCTCCGCGCGGCGGGGCGGCCGCAGGGCAGGATGAGCCAGGAGGAGATCCTGCGGAAATTCATTAAGCGGGTGCAGGCCATGAAGGACACGGACCACAACGGGGAGGACAACTTCGCCAGCGACTTCATGGTGAGGGGCGGCGGCGGCGCGGGGGAGCGGGCTGGGGGTCGGGGTCGGGGCCGCGCCGTCTCCCTCGGCCGGAGCGGGGCAGCCGCGCTGCCCGGGCGTCGTGCGGCCACGGCGCGCCCCGCGCCGCGCGGGGAGGGGGGGCCTCGGTTCGCCCCGCGGGAGGATCTGCCCCGCTTCCCCGGCCCGCGGCCGCGGAAAAAGGCACCGGGAGCGTCCAACCCCCCGCACCACTCCTTCCTTCGGCACATAAAGGGGCGACGAGCCGGGTGTCGGTGTGTGGGGGGAAGGGGGGCTCGGCCTCCGCCTGCGGGGCCGTCGCGCTCCGTGTCGCGGGGTGGGGATCGCCCTCCCGGCCCTCCGTCGGCCGCGCTGCCGCCCGCGGAGCCGTGCCGGTGTTCCCCCGGGATGCCCATCCTGCTTCCCACCCCCCGCTCCCATCCCCCCGCCGGCTCCGTCCCTTTCTTCCCGGCCGAGCTCGGCGTCTGCCGGGGGAAGCCGTCGGGAGTCGCCTCCCGTTCTGTTAAAGGGCCGGAGGCGATCCGCCGCTCGGGCTGCCGGCCGCGGCGCTGACACCGCTCGGCATTGTTCAAACAATGCCGAAACGCGCCGTGACCCGGCGCGGAGGTAAAGGCGAGCGCCGCGTGCGCGCATCTCCGCCCCTCGCCCTGTCGCTGCCCGCCGGTGTTCGCGGTGATCCCGCATCGCCGGCCGGCCGCAGCTGTCAGCCCCGCATCGCGCCGTGGCGGCGGGAGGGGCCGCGGATGTTGCGCAAGGCGCGGGCGGTGGGAGCGCGGGGCGGAGGGCAGCGCCGGGCGGGGGCCCGTGGGAAGCGGCTGGCGGGGCCGCGTCGGGAAGTGCGCGGCTGTGGGAAACGGGGGGGGAGCGGCGCTGGGGCTGGGGCTGTGCCGCTGGGCTCAGCTTGGCGCAGCGGCGCGATGTGAGGGCAGAACGCTTCGGCGGAACCCCGTCGCTGAAGCGATGGTTTTAGTGCCGTTGCTGTCGGAGGCGGCCCGACTCCTCGCTCTGCCTCGTCCGCACGGGCTGGATGCTCTTATGGGAAGGGCGGCGCAGGATGCCGGGGCTCTGGCGGCCTTTCTGCTAGGCGCTGTCTGCCTTGCGTCTGTAATCGGCTTCTGCCGTCTCAAAGCCGATCCATAGCCTAACGCTTGGGCTTCCTTACTGCACACTTGTGCCGTCCTTTCTTCTACGTAGCGACGTTTCTGTGGAAAAGTCGATTTTGTTTCCAATGCCGTGTTTATTTCGCTTTCGCTGAACAGCCCAGCCCTAAGCTTTCCTATTGCTTGCATGGAGCACCAAGTACTGCTAAAAAGGAAACGTGAGGAAAAAGGAGCTCAGAAACCAGTTGTTAAGGCGTTTCAGGATAAAATTGTATTGCCTGAAATAGCGTTAAATGCCCAAAGCAGCGTCCCAAAGGCGGGTTACGTCCAAAATGTCTTTTTTCCATTTCAAACTTTCTTATTTTATTCCTGCATAATAAATTACAGGAGAACCAGGAAACCAAGATGCTGCTCCTCGGTGTGAATACTCATGTCAGTCTCAGCATTCACCTGCATGTATCAGAGAAGATAAAGGTTACCGTGGCAATGAGAATTCGTTACTGATTATTTTCACTCAGGCTCATGGTGGTTGTTGTGCTGTTGGGCTTTCTGTTCATGTGTGTATTCATTATTTTTGCAGCACAGTGCTTAGGTGCTCACTGAAGTGATTGAGGAGGAAAAAGAAGAGAGCTGAAGGGTGCAAAAGCCTTCTGTACTGTTTCCTTTAAGATTTAGCAATGGTGCTGTGGGGAGGAAGAGGAAAGCGTTATTTTCTCATGTAAGCGCAGGATGTATTGTTGCTGCAATGCAATGGCATGTTTGTAGAAAAGGGATTGCTGTTACTCATCCTTTCATTTCCAAGTCAAAATGGAATCTAAAAATAGGAATGGAATAGTGGCGAATGCAACTGAAGGTGGTTCTTTGTGTCACATCTTTATTGTCTTTGAGTGTTGACTAATTGGCTTACAGAATTATGGCTAGGACACAGTGAATGAACTAAATGTATCTGACAGGTGGGTGCCAGCGGGTTCTGGAGGAGGTGCTAAAAATGCTGGAGCCGTGCTCAGGTAGGCTGGGTTTGGCTGGAGTCACCTGCTGGTCTGGCTCAATGTTATTCAAAGTCCAAAGTGCAGATCAATACAGCTGCTATTTAGTGATGCCCTGGGTGTCCCTGAGAGCGTGCTCTGCTTGGAAGGGGGAGGGCTGGCATATTTATTTATACTTCTGCTTACAAGGTAAATGATATTGTCTTTTACTGGCGATCAGCTGAATTTAATCTTAATTGTTTTGCATTCATAAGTAAGCAGGACTTTATTAGGAGATCTCTTGAGTGTTGTGGCTGAGTACAGTCGGCTTTAGGTGAAGCGTGGGTCTGACAGCAGTGGGGGCTTGTCACTGCATTTTGCCATGGGCAGATGTCTGTGGCTCTAGGGACAGGTGGGCTTCAGGTAATCCAAGGTTAGGTTTTCACTTGTGTGCTTGCAGTACGTGCAAGCTGCCACTGATACCTGGGTAAGAATAGGAGATTGCTTCCTCTTGGTGCTTTGTTGTACGAGTACAACCCACCTGGCCTGGATTCTCATTTTCTGCAATGAATATGTCTCATCTCAAGCAAGGTTTGGAAGTCAAACATTTTTCTCAATGAAAATAGTTTTTCTAGCCTCTAGTTTTTAGGAAAACTGCAGTAAGTACCATTTTGCTGAAGTTCATTTAGTAACTCTACAGCTATTATATTTATTTTTCTTATGTGATATTCCAAGCAGGAATGTTCTGCTGCTGTCATTTCTCTGATGTAGGTTGCCATTGTAATAGGAGAACTGACATATGAGTGATGAAACAGCATTTGATTTTTTGAGATAATGCTTTACGAATGTTTTTCAGTATATACCTATTTGACAGTATTTGGGGTTATATCCCTGACTAATCTGTTCTCATGGAACACAGAGAATGGCTGAAAGTCTTTCTGCTTTTTGCGCTGGGTACCAGTAGGAGACCCTCAGCTTTCTGGAGGCAGTGGTACCAAGGCCATCTTATCTTGGATCATCAGTCTAATGATGATGATATTGCTTAATGATTTTTTTTATTATTAATGAGTTATTGGGTGCCTACATCTGGTTGTCTTATACCTTTTATTCAAGAGAACGCTGCTGATTAATTCATAGGGGTGGGCATTGCCTCCTGTCTTCTGTTCAGTCCATCAGAGCTCAGACTTCCGGGTTTGGAGATATTGAAGAACTTGATGTGCTGTTTTCTAAAGTACGAAAGAGATCTTGAATAAGCTATTCATTTGAATTAGATAAAGAGGTTGTTTTTTTTTTAGTTTAGGTGTCCTTCTAAATCTCCTCGTCTCTTTCTTTTTTGGGTGTAATTCAATTTTAGATCCCGCTCTCTCATTACTTCACGAAAAAAAGAGGAGATGGGATGTTATTTGCTTCTGAGGAAATTGCATCACCTCAAAAATAGCTGAGACTACCAACAGTGGAATGACAATCCTGGCTATTCTACGTCACTGATCAGGACGACTCAAATACAAAGTAAAAGCCCACATACTGATGATAAGTGAGCCATTGATTTATTTTTTTTTTTTCCCCCTAATTCTTGTGCAATGTAATGTACCATTAAAGAGAGGACAGTACATTCAACCATAACCATAGCACTTAAGGAATACACTACTTAAAAGCTCGTCTGTACACTGTGCATTTGTGTGAACTTCCCTGATTCAAATACCACTAAAGTACCTCTGCAGTACCTGTGAATGTAATTGTTTTAGAAGACATATAGTAAGGAAGATTAGCAGAGAGGGGTAAGAGTCGTGTGTCTCCAGAACACATTATCAGTTACTTTTATGTGCTCTTAAAAAATGAAATGTATAGATACTTCTGGATGTGATGTTTTGTAGTGTTTACTTACTGGATGAGTTTCATGCTTATGACACAGTTTGAAGCATGAGCTCTCCACTTCATTACCGAATATCACATACATTACTGAATGCACAGTGGCTTTCTAAGAGAAACGGTTTGTATCTGCTCTGGCTAAACTAGGAAAAACACTTGGTTGGAGTCCACTAAGCCTACTGGCCTCTGAAGTTTTAATTTATGAAAGTGCTCGCTTGTTTTTAAAGAAGACTGAGACAAATTTTAATTAGTATAAGTACAGGTTGTTAAGAAAGTCATGTAAACCAGGGGGTTTTGGGGAAACATCAACAGTTCTGAGTGTTTGTCTTCCTGCAGTTGTGATAGACAGATGTTGGTCTTGGAGAACGTACCCAAAAGTACGCTGATGTGTCATAAGAAACTCTGCTCTTACAGATGTCAGTAGTCACAGACCACTGATGAAAATGGCTGGTTGTTTTCTTTTTGTCTCCCAAGTGAGGCTTTGCATGGAGTGTTAACATATTCTTGAAGCTTTATTCCCGCTAACTGTGTTTCAGTTAATGCTGTTAATTCGATCCGGGACGTGTGGGGGGAGCAGATTGCTTCCTTGTGAGCAATGGTAAGTCATGCACACCATTCCCAGAGCTTCCTTGCTGTGCAGTACTTCTGCTCGGAGCAGTATGACTGCATGGTCACTGCAGTCGCCCTCAGCTTCAGAGGCTTCTGGAATTTTGGGAACTGCTCTTCTGAAGACATCGTATGAAATGCAACGTTTTGTGAATGCCGTGAAACTGCAAGCTTTGTCCTCTTTTGAGCACTTCTCCTGTTGTTTCAAAGATGCCATTCTGAGCTCTTGTAGGGGTGGCTGAATACAACCACAAAGTTCCTATAGAGACTCTGGAATATAAGATCTTGCAAACTAAAATTGCAGTAGTTCTTTCAAGCAAATGAAACTAAAACAGCTTGGTTGGGCAATTCTCTGGGTTTTGTCAGAGAAAATAAGTTCTGTTTGCTCTCCTGTTTGATGTACTGAGGGTTTGTGTACGGCCTTTGGATACTGTAAAAATGTCCAGGAGGAACATCTGGTAGTCTCATCATTGCACTTTGTGCGTGCACCCCAAGTAATGTAAATGGCATGTCAGCTTTTATCTGGATCTCAGTCCTACAGTGCCTTTTGGTGTAAGCAGGTATGCACCGATACATACTTCCTATATAGGCAGATGCTGAGAGAGGTGGATGTCTGAGGGCACCATAGTTCATCTGCACTACATTCTAATCTGGAGCTCTGCACAGCCCCATATGTACACGTCTGTACGTATTGGTACACATGTCTGTATATTTCTGCATATGCATGATTGCTGTAGAAACAGTTTCTTGTTTTGAGGTGTGCACAATTTATCTTAAAACTATGATATGTTCAGGCCCTGTGTGGAATTGTTGCTAAATAGAAGTTAGCTCTGCAGGAAAGGAAAGGTTAATCTGAATATCTGCTTATCTAATGCATATTTGTTAATAGTAAGTGCAACGAAAGTCCAAAACTTTTAGAATTAATCCAAAAGCCATTGATCTGTATTAAATAGGTGTTGTTTGATTTTCTTCACTGTTTCTATTCAAAATTTGTGGGTTGTGTGCTAAGGAACTCGTGGTGCTGCAGTTGTGCTGTAATTTGTTTAGTACATAGAAAGCTTTGGCCCAGAGTGAATAGCAACGCATTTTTAATGCTGGGGGCAGCACCACGACTGCATGTGGTAAAACTGAAAGCAGAGGATAGATGACAATTTTCTTCTTGATTTTTCTGAAATACTTTGTTTAGGGAGAGGCATTAAAGTTTGGTTGTGGAGTGAGGCATAAATGAATTGAGTAGTGCAAAAGCTCTTGGTGCTTTTGGGAAGTGCAGGATTTTCTTTAAGTGAAGCACGGATATTCAGTTTTAGTTCTGCCAACTAGCATGGGGATGTTGCAGAGGTTAAGTGTCTGGTTTTCCTGCTTCACCTGTTTAAGAACTTGACAGTGTAAAGTCATCTCATGAGCAAATAACAAATTTGGTCAGAATATGTTCCTGGAAGGAGAGCACACTGATCCAGCTGAGGGGGTTTGGATCCAGAACTGGGAGTTGTGGGCTGTGGCTGCACTGTTGGGTCACTGCCTCCAATCCTGCACCTTCCAGGCACGATGTGTGGCTCTGGCCCAGTGCCACTGAGGCAGTACACGAGTTAATGAGGAGCTCCGCTAGGAAAGAAGTTCCTCAAAAGATGAGGAGGAAGAGAGGGCGGTGAAGGACCATTGTTCTGAGTTGGGAGCCATTGGTTTGAAGTGTCTTTGAGTAATGATATCAGAATGATTAAACCACGTGAGACTTGCAGGGGAAAGTTACAGCTTGTATCTTGGAGGGCCTTTTCTAGCTTCCTTTCTGCCATCAGCTTTAGCTGTCTTAGGAGTTACGTTCTAAAAATGATAATATAGAAAAAAATCCCTGAAGATACTAAATAGAGGTATAAATGGATGACCTAGTTTGGGTGACCCAATTTTTCTGTCTTGCTACAAATGGATATTTTCATTTCTTAAGAAGTTGATAATCAATTTGTGGGAATGCTTATAGGTAATGTTGCTGTAACATAATTGTATTTTGAAAGGAAAGTTTGGAAGAATTGACGTAGCAGCTTAAAAAACAAGTAAGAAGTAGCTAGCTGGTGTAGCTACTGACCCCAGTGAGGAAAAAGCTATTGTAAGAGGATTGAAGCTATGAATGATGTTTTCTTGTGGACTGAGAGGTCCGTGAGATCAAAAGTGCAAAAGCAAATAAAGATAAGTTTCATTCATTAGGATTTCTAGAAGGAAGCATCAGCAGTTCTGAAGGAAGTTCTGCCATTATGTTCCTGACAGTTAATTGTTTTATTTATTTTACTGAACTCCCTTAATCTAATAAAAAAACAATCAAATCAGTGAGCGTTATTAATGTGCCATGGGCAACTAAATCAGTAGAGTGAAAGTAGAAAGTGCTGTATGGATTAGTTGCCTTGTTCAATGTTTAGGTCATTATCACAGACTTTCTAACACAGTTGTTAAGTAATCATAAGCTTATCCGTGTAATTTAGATTTCTTTTAGGGGAAGGGCTGTTCGCTTACTTGTGTGTATGTTGGAGGGCAGGCCTTGATTGTTAAACATGCCTGAAATGTATTAGTTTTAGGCAAGAAGTCTCAGTTATCAGTTTTGGTGTCTAAAGTGATGGACTGGAAAGCTCCTGAGGGGTAATTAACTTAGTTAAAGCCGTGCTGCTTTAAAGAAAGAACATGCACTACTTTCATCTCTTATTTAGTTACAATTTTGAACTTGTAAATTTTAAACAAACTTGTCTTTCATTAACTCCCATCTTACATAGTCGTGTAAGTCCCAGCTGGTTTTGTTTATTTTTTAAGGTCAGTGTTCAGTGGTGTTCTCTCAAACGGTTTTGCGTCTTGCTGCATTTGTGTAGTGAGTCTGTCTTATTGCCTCGTCATTCCTACTGGCTCATGTGGATGACATCTGCTTTTTGTTTTTATCTAAAAGCACACAGATGTTTTGTACCCTTTGTGATTGCAGGAAGAGTGGCTTCTGCATGGATCAGTGAGATTAAGAGCGGTGCTTGTTTTGGTTCTGGAGAGGTACTGACTGTCTCTCAGTTGTGCAGCAGGACTGCAACAGGAATGAGTGGCTGAAACTTCTTATTTTAGACAAAACTAAGCAGGGAGAGTCGATGGGAGGCTGAAAATAAAGCATGTCGTGGCCTATGCTTTGTGCTTTTGTTGAGGACGGGCCGTAAGCAGCGATAGCAGAGATGTGCTCTGTATCTTATCTGCTGCTGGGTGAATAGTATGGATGAGAAACCAGTTTCTTCTGCTGAGCTGGAGAGCTGAAGCTGTAGGTTCTGGTCCATGCAGGTCTGGCTGCACTTCAGAGCCCAGCAGACGTGGTTCCAAGCTGCTCAGAGCTTTGAGGGGGCTTGCTGGTCCAGAATAGTGAACGTGTTCCATGTGTTCCATGTGTTCCATGTGTTCCATGTGTTCCATGT